>JAWWEU010000053.1:12622881-12764285 GCA_035583155.1 Acropternis orthonyx | reverse complement strand
TCCCAGTCCCATCCCATCCCATCCCATCCCACCCCATCCCATTTATCCCATCCCATTCCCATCCCTTGGCGCCCCCTGGCGGCCGCAGCGCTCCCGGTCCCGCCCCAGCGGCCCCTCCCCTGTGCCCGGGCCGTACCAAGCGCCGCGGGGATGGGCACAGCTTCACTCCGTGCCCCGTGGGCCCTCCGGCCATCCCGCCGCGCTGAAGGCGGTGAGCAGGAGGAGAATCCCCGGTTCTCGCAGAGGATCCGCTGCTGGGAGTTTTTCCCTTGTTTTCCTTCTCTTTCCCATACCCGCAGCTCCTCCTCTGCTCGGGGCGCGAGTGGTTCAGCCCGGCCGACATGGCCGCCACCATGAAGAAGGCGGTGAGTGCGGGGCAGGGCCCGGCGGGGTTCGGTACCTTCCCGGGGATTTGTTCCCTTCGCGGGGGATTTGTTCCCTTCCCGGTGGGGTTCGGTCCCTCCCCGAGGAAGCCGCAGCTCCTCCGGCCCCTCAGCCCCGGCTGGGGGCGGTTTTGGGGGTGGCCGGGCCCGGCTCTGCCCTCAGCGCTGCTCGGGCGGGCTCGGGCGCCGCTCGATGTAAACAAGGGGAGGACGGGGGTGGATATCAGTAATACGGGGGTTCATCATGGAATGGTTTGGGTTGGAAGGGATCTTAAAGCCCATCCAGTGCCACCCCCTGCCCTGCCCTTGGACACTCGCAGGGATGGGGCAGCCACAGCTTCTCAGGGCAGCCTGTGCCAGGGCCTGCCCACCCTCACAGGGTATGGTTTCTTCCCAATATCCCATCTAACCCCTGCCTTCGATCAGTTTTCAGCCGTTCCCCCTTGTCCTGTCACTCCAGGCCCTTGGAAATAGTCTCTCTCCAGGGAGCACTGGAATGGGCTCCCCAGGGAAGTGGTGGAGCCCCATCCCTGGGAATTCAGAAAATGAACTGTCAGGGAGTCTGTGTGGTCACAGCCAGGGGGATTAAAATCCTCTGTGGCACATCACAGTTCACAAAAAGTGCTGCTGCTGACAGATCCCATGGATGTGTTCCACTGTTCCTGCAGGGACCTTGGAGCTGGGTGTCCTGTCCAGCTGCTGGCCCTGCCCAGGAAACAGCCTTTGGCTTTAGGATGCCCTGCCTGGATGGCTGGTGTTTTACTTGGATGTTACCCAGCTAAATGTGGGTGTTCCTGGTGTCCTTGAGAAGGCATTTTAGGGAATCAGGTCTATAAGCAGAGTGTAGTGGTTGTAAGACTGTTTCTCAGAGCCTTTGTAGGACTAATCTTGTAGTGAGACCCAAGTGAATATCAGAAATGAAGTCTTCCTTTTGCCCTCTCCTTGCAGGCTGCAGAAGATGTCAACGTCACCTTTGAAGATCAACAGAAAATTAACAAGTTTGCAAGAAATACCAGCAGGATCACAGAGCTGAAAGAGGAAATAGAAGTGAAAAAGGTAGATTTGCTTCAGATATTACTTAAAATACTATATATATATATTAAAAATATATCATACAATTATATATATTATTATCCAATCACTTGTGGGCTATTCAGGTATCACTGAATCCATTTTAAGCTGTAACACAGAAAACGGGCTGTGGATTGCTGTAAGTAATGCTTTGGTTCTAATATGGGATTTCTGATACTTTGAAAATAAAGAAGGTAAAGTGAAGAAGAATGAATGAGAAATAAACATCTCCACTATCTTTCTTCATGCAGTTCTTGGAACTCCTGAGCTGTCATATTTGAAGCATTCTCTCTATATAATGGCTGTTTTGGGGGCTCTTAATATTTCCTGCTTGAGATTATATATATTTATTTTGTCTTGAACCACAAAAGCAGTTGTTAGTTCCATTCTTTTGATGTGTTGGCAGATTGTCATTAAAAGCACAGAGGTTTTATTTTGTTGTGCTGAAGAGGACACCTTATTCTGATTAAGTCACTTTCCTTCAACATCAGTCACAGAATTTGCAAATAAACTTTGCTGAGTTTTTAAACACTGCTACTACTGGCACAAAATGTTTTCTCTAGTGATTTTGCCTGATGTGTATGTGTAAAAATACTCTTTTCTGTCTTGATGTTCCACTGATGGCTTGAGGTGCTGGAACTCAACAATCTTACTTTTGCAATTAAGTAATTAACATTTGCCATTTTAGGTACTTTTTTTTGTTCTCTAGCTAAATTAAAAAATCTTTTGTAAGACCATATCAGATAGTGAAATTTCAATCTGCTGTATTTCCCTTGTCAGGACATTTAATTATGGTATTAAAGGCAGGTAATGAGTATTGACTAGGAATTTCTACTGGATAGAGTTTAATACTGATGCTAAATCACAGCTCTGGAACTGTTCCATTACATATCCCCGTGGTGGGTGGGAATTTTGCCCCAGATCCAGGCTCACCGAGTTCCTTGTCCAACTGGTGACAGTGTGTGCATTGAAATATTTGTCCTGGTACAAAGGGAGCATCTTTCTTATGTCTTGATAATTAGAAACAACTTCAGAACCTGGAAGATGCTTGTGATGACATCATGATGCTGGATGATGCAGATTCCCTTCTGATACCCTACCAGATTGGAGATGTCTTCATCAGTCATTCCCAGGAGGAGACACAGGAGATGCTGGAGGAGGCAAAGGTGTGTCTGGGCAAAAGGGAGCTCCTTGAGTGTCCTGTCAGTGGGCTGAGCACTGGAATGGGATCATCTGTTCATCCTGTGAACCTTTCTAAAGTGTTGTTTGATTTAGGCTTTGAGGAGGGGGAGTGGATTTACGATTTGAGCTGTATGTGCACAGTAAGTCACAGCTGGGCTGTCACATACAAAGTCACTCAGCTTTGTTTGGCCCAGCAGCAAATCCTGCAGCCTCAGTGGGCACTCAGTTGGCAGAGGGGCACCTCTTGGTTGGCTCTGTGTTGTGGCAGACGTGGCTCAGTGGATTTTACAGAATTGGTTGGGTTTTTTCTCTTTCAGAGAAGTTTACAAGAAGAAATCGAAGCGTTGGAGTCGCGAGTGGAGTCGATTCAGAGGGTGTTATCTGACCTCAAGGTTCAGCTCTATGCAAAGTTTGGAAATAACATAAATCTTGAGGCTGAGGACAGTTAAAGGTTTTCTAAATAAAACATATATTTTTCCCTTAGTTTACTAAATGCTTTGATAACATTGTTCCAATTACATTAGAAAAAAAGTCCACCACTTTGTTTTTTTCTTTTTTTTTTAAACTTTCCTCTCGTGGGTTCCATATATTTAAAGCAAACTTTCTTATTTTGGTTATTGCAGTAATTTATTTGTTCAGGAAAGCCTTTGCATGATGCTGTTGGTAAAGCATCCAGATTGGAATATTTGCATTGTTTATTAAAGTAATAAAGTCAGGCATGTATTGTAGTTTCCTTGGTCTTGTTTTCCACTCATGAAAATGCTTAAGTATAAAAAAGCCAAGAGAAGTGGGGAATATTGGATTTGTTTGATCAAAGCCTCTTTGTGATATATAGGGCAGCATTCAGCTGTGATGCTGTTTATATGGTTTCAGCAGCCCCCCAGGCAATACTAAATGCATCCCTTGTGTTTCAGTCTTAGCTCAGGTATCATTGTTTACACCGACAGCTTGGTGCACAGTGTAGCAGTTTTTCCTTATTCCTGGTGAATAGTTCAGCTCCTCTTAGGCACAGTGTGGTGGCTGCAGCTATGGCAGCTCTGCTCTGTTTGTGGCAAATTTGGTGTATTATCCAACATCTAGTGCCCTCATCTTTATAAACCAAAGAGAATGTCAAAAGAGGTTTTTTTCCCCAGGTGAAAACCGATGGAGTTTGTCCCATAACAAGCAGCACCCAGCAGATGGCATCACAGAACTGGGAATTCCTTTTTTGGCAAGCCCCTGCCAGGCTGGGAGTGCCACTGCTGGTTTTAGTGAAGTGAAACTTTGGCTGCAGGGATCACAGGTCATTAACGGGCTGGTACCAGTCTAAAATTGAGTGCTGGGTGAGTGCTGTGCCACTGCTGCTGTTGGGAGCACATCCCAGCTCTGCAGTTTATGGTATGGAAAATGATGGGGATTTCTAGGCAGGCCACAGTATGGATATGGCTTCATGGAAAAGAGATGTCACAGAATGGTTTGGGTTGGGAGGGACCTTAAAGATCATCTCATTCCCCCTCTCTCCCCCATCCATGGCAAGGTGTGGAGAGCTGGCATTATCCCTGCTGTTCTTGGATCCTAAAGGTGCAATTACCCGTGTCCACAGTGCTGGTGTTTAGGGAGGATTGTCACACTGTCCCTGTGAGTACCAGAGGTCTTGCTTTGGGACACCACCCCTTTTTTCTCTCTCTGAGGGTTTTGTGTGTGTGATGCCTCTTTCCTATTTGCTTAATCCTTACTACGAAAAAATGTAGGTGTCTTTTTGCACCTGGGGTGTCCAATTTCCTTGTATGGTTTGGACAACTGTGTTTGCAAGTCAGGCAAGTAATTATGCAAGAGAATTTTCCAGATTAATCTCTGAATTTTTGTAATTTACAGAACTGCTGTGCCAGGCTATCGTTTCATATTTTTATATGTGTAAAATAGAAGATGCAGGAAACACTTTCTTATTCATAAGCTGTCATTGTAGAAGTTTATTTGCAGATTGTTCATCAGTTGCTTGAAAGTATTTGACAGCAATAACCTTTCCCCTCCCTTGTGAATATTTTCAGTTGTTTTTCAGTTGGCATTTATTCTGTTTAGCACCCCATCTTCTAAACATCTTTTATTTTTGGTAGACTGGAAAGTTCTGTTACCTCTAGTAATGTTTGCTTACAGTTCTCTTGTTCAGGCAATAGAAGCCCGTGAAAAAGCCTGATGCTCTGTGCACTCTGCACATGTCATGAATCATTTAGCTGCACTTGACAGTATAAATTTTTAACTATTGTTGTCAGAATGCAAATAGTTTATTGTCATTCTCTGTACTGTCAAGGTAGTGACATTTGGAAAGCACCTGAGAGATGAAATGTGCCATGAAAGTGCTGTTATTTTAATCTAAGGGCATTTAGAGTGTTGGCCAAGGATCTCTCCGTGTTGGAATTAACTGTTCAGCTCCATCTTTGGCTTAAAACCCCGTTTCAGGGGTGGCTTTGTCTTGCAAGTGCCAGAGCCCCCCCTGGCTGGCCTGGCACTTGGCTGCAGCAATTAGAGCAGGTAAAGGAGCAAAGCTGCAGCTTTCAAGTACAGCTCATTTCAGTGCCTGCTGTCAAGGACACTCGACACTTTTTCTAAGCAGGATGGTAAAACCTCTGTAAAACATGGGAGAATGCAATTACTGTACTTATTTTCAGGGACTTGTCTGCGATTCTGTATCTTGTCAGCTGATATAAAAATGTTTTCCACATGATGATCTCCAGCGTAACCTGCAGTGGAGTCTTCATTATTGTACATCACGTTTGTAGAGCAGATCCTTTACACTCCATACTATAAATGTGGTGGATAATTATTCAGTAATTATAGGAAGTGGTGTGTAGCTGAAGTACAGATAATTTTGTGGTAATAACTATGACTTCAAAGAGCAAAAAGATACTGAATTCTGAATACTAAAGCCATATTTTCTGTAGCAGCAACAGAACTGAGCAGTTTGGTTTGCATGAGTCAGTGGTTCAGATAATTTATCTAATGTTACTCTAATAGTCTGATTCATGAAAGAGAAGAACTAGGGATATATAGAGGCATAATGAGGGCTGACAGAAATTATTTACAACCAAGTTTGTCTTTATTTAGACTGTGTGAGTCATGCAGAAAACCAAATTATTTCATAATTAAACATTAGCTGCTGCCGGGGCTGCGCAGAACACAGTGCTCCAAACACAGTGGCCAGGGAGGATTTCCTCAGCAAGAGGAAAATTTCTTGTTTGTTTGGCAACACAGGCCAGCACAAGTGAGGAAAAACACTGTGCAGTGGAATTTTACCTTCTGTCACGTTTTACCCCTTCAAGCACAGGGCAGAAATCCATCATAGCCAGTTTGGATGATTTTCTTGCCTTGTTATCTGTAGCAAATAGGATTGTGCACACCAGGCTTACAATGCTCTGGTAAAGTTACAGGTTTGGGCGTTTAGTTTTAAATGATGTTTAGAGTATCTGGACATAAATGTGAATTAAACCAGACTCAGGGCTGGTTTCTGAACAACAACCTATAGCCCATGAGTATATATTTATATATAAGACCTGACTGCCTTTGGGTACCCAAGAGTGGTGAATCAACTCAGATCAAAATTATTAATCTCAACACACATGGCCAGGGACTGATGGCAACTCTGCACCCAGACTGGTTTTTATTAACACTTGGGGGGAAAATAATAAAACTTTCAGGTTCATTTCTGTTGTGAAAGCTCTTCCTCCCCCAGTTGTTTAATATTGCTGTTAAAAGTTCATCCAGAAAACCTTTGGTTTGCTTCTGAAAATGTCTCCCAGCAACAGTGTTAAAGATGTCAGTGATCTCAGAGAGCCTCTGGGAAAGATTTTAAACAACCACCTTGGAGGGGTTGGAGCACTGTGTGATAAAGAATTGGTTGTATGATACTCTGGATTGTGGGTTGGTTGATTGTGGGTTTCTTGTTTTCTAAGTTCTTGAAGAAAAAAGAACTAGAGGGCAAAAAGTACACATTTATAATCAGCTTTGCATTGGACACAGAGCTGTCAGACTTTAACATTAAAGTTCAAAAAAGTCAGTATTTTACCTCTATGATGCTGCACTGGGGTAGCCAAACTTACCTCAAATGAGACTTGGAATTCAGATACTCCTTTTGTTGCTCCCCCAGCAGTTTCTGCATTCAGCCACATGTCCTCTCAGTGACACTTGGCTGCCACTTTGCATTTTGGACATGTGGTTTGGGCTTTGGAAGCTTTCCCTTCCCAGCCCAGTAATGTGTGTATTTATGGTGCTGCTTGGTGACATCAGCACAGGAGTGTCACACCATCTTGGCTTTTATTTATTGTCACTGCCTGGAACTTTTTGACACATAATTTTATTGCCATTACATTTGATATGACAAGCACCTAATAAAATAAAATTGTGTTTCATTTTATATCAAAGCAAAGATTTATTCTACATCATGAAGTTTTAGCTGATGGCTCTTGCTGTGGCAACATGCAGTAACTTTGTCCTTAGCTCAGGAATTAGCTCAAAAATTCCCGGAGTTTGATGTCAAACAGGAATAACTTGCAGAACTTTCCTTGTACTGAACAGGACAGGAGGGAGAAAGATCCCAGGCTCTTAGAGGTGACTCCTGTCTCTGCCAAACCAGCCCCGAGTGCACCAGACACAGGCCAGAGGAAGGAAGTGAATGGAACATCAACTTCACCAATCCCTGCAATGTGGTAAATGTAAGACCACGTTGTCAGTCCAACTCTTACCGTCAATTTAATGTTTTAAGGCATAAGCCAGCCATTAACCTTCAGTCATTGAATATTTTCCTGTATTTTCGATAAAAATCACGAAAATGATTGAGGGGAATCAGGGCAACAGTCCTGCAGGCTGAGGGGGCTGCACAGGGAGGGCATTGCCATAGGTTAGTTCTGTTCTTAACCTGTCTTGCCCACTATGGATTGTTCCCAGAGGAATGACATGGGCTGGAAGGATATTGAAATAAGCTTTTGTGGCCTCTCTGACAAAATTATGAGCATTCCAGGACTGCGTAACTGTTTTAACTGGATGCTGTGAGAATATCAAAACCCCTTAATTTCTCATTTTTTGAACATTTAACCAAAATCTATGCTCTTGAATTTTTTTGTTAATGAAATAGCTGTTCAGGTCTTTTTCTCCTCTTCAGATTACCTGGCTGTATTTACTTATCTGTCTCAGCTATTGCAAGGGTGAATTAGTCAATGTTTTGAGAGCTTTGTAAAGCATCATGTAGGTGTCAAGATTTTAAATAATCTCTCAGATAGCTTTTATCACTGTATTTAATAGGCTTTCAATTAGAATGCCAATTAAAACTGATTTGTTTTAAAGAAACAGACATAGTTTTAATTACAGTGTGCACATTCAGACTGGTATTTAATTGCAGCAAGATTGCTGAAGTGCTGTCTTTATCCCTGGGTGCACAAGGACAAAGCTTTTACTCAGTTCTCTGTAATTAGGATGAAGTAGGAACATTATCCCAGCAGGTGCAGAGGAGCTCAAAAGGGGAGGGCTGAGGAGCAGATTTTTGTGGCCTTGCTGCTGAATTGCTCTAATTTTATAGATACTTGCCCCAAAATGGGATCTGGTTGCCTGCATTTGTTGTGTTAAATGGCAAGCACAGGCTCAGGAGAAGCTGGGAGGAGCTGTAGGGACATCTCCCTCTTCTACTGCAGAGTTCACCATCCTGGGCTGAAATTCTTCATGGCCAGTAGAACTGGAGTCCCAGCACAGAAGGACATGGAGCTGCTGGAGAGAGTCCAGAGCAGGCACCAGGATGGTCAGAAGGCTGGAGCAGCTCTGCTGGGAGGGAAGGCTGGGAGAGCTGGGATGGTTCAGCCTGGAGAGGAGAAGCTTTGGGGTGACCTCATTGTGGCCTTCCAGGACCTGAAGGGGCTACAAGAAAGACGGAGAGAGACTATTTCCAAGGACCTGCAGTGACAGGACGAAGAAGAATGGCTTCAGACTGCCAGAGGGCAGGGTTAGATGGGATATTGGGAAGGAATTCCTCCCTGTGAGGGTGGGCAGGCCCTGGCACAGGGTGCCCAGAGAAGCTGTGGCTGCCCCATCCCTGGAGGGCCAGGTTGGATGGAGATCTAAGCAACCTGGGCTAGTGGAAGATGTCCCTGCCCGTGGCAGGGTGTGGGATGGGATGAGCTCTGAGGTCCCTTCCAACCCAAAGGATTCCATGATTCCATGCCCAGTGCCTCAGGGGAGCAGCACTGGCACACAGAGTCACAGTGCAGGCCCTTCACTCTGCCCTGAGGTTCTGGTCCAGCAAGGGCTGAAGAGCAGGGCTGTACAAATATTTCAGGAGTTTGATAACAGCAAAACACTTTCTTAAATCAGGTGTTAAATTTGCAGTATGTGCCCACCAGAGCCCATATTCAGTATTAATTCCTTTCCATCGTGCTCTCAGATGTCACTTTGCAAGTCATACCTGCATTTGCTTTTCCCTTGGCACACGTTGTTGGCATTAAAAGCTGCTCTGCTTTATGGTTTGGGGTTTTTTGGCCATTTGTAAAGCATATCGAGTCAATATGTCACCTCTCAGCACTGCAAATCTCGTGCTTCCAGGTGTTCTGATCCAGGGCAAACTGCAGGCTTTGAAGTTTTAATACAATAATCCCCTTTCCAGCCAAAGGAAAGGTTTCAAGACATCAATTTTCAGCGTGTTATGACGACAAAAGCTGTGCTTCACTAACTACAGCTCGAGCAAGGGCACCTCTGGTGACACCTCTCCTGGGTAAGGATTGGAGGCTTTGATTTGGGAGACAGCATTGTAAAAATAGTGACACTGATCACTGGTGGCATCTGAAGGATCCTGGAAAATGCTCTATCTTCCCACAAACAGGAGCCTGGGTTTGTGTCAGTGACTTACGTCAGCTGTGCCATGCCCAGTTCCATGTGGAGTTTTTGCAACAGCACGATCAGTTATTTGCTTAAACCACCCCAAAATTTCACCATCATCATATTACCCCCCCCCCCCCCTTGACTTCAAGTTAGTCTTCTTGCTGCTCAGTGTCTCATGTTCCTTTAGAAATCAGTGGCTAAACAGTGAGTCTCAGGTTCTCAGACCATGCACAGGGTGACTGCAGGACCTGTGATGGTGGTACATTCCCCTCTGAGTGTTTAAGCACCTCTTTTCCTTAAGATCTGTACCCAAAAAGTTGAAGATGGAAGTCATTATGAAGCAGAATGTGAGCAATGTCTGGACTGTGTGCCATGTGCAAAATGGAACAGGCTAAGATTTTTGGCTACTTCTGTAGTTAAACAAGGCTAAAATAAATCCAGAGTGGAAAATAAACTGAGTTGATGATTTGATTGCACCTAATTTTCACTGGTTTCAATGCATTCTGCATTCACAGCATAACTCCCCTTCTGCACAATTGTGAACATTTTGTTCTCATTGTTTCCTCTCATCCTAAGGAACAACTTTATGCATCAGCATCGAGAAGAATATGAATGTCCAGCCCCTCTCCATGGTAAATGTCATACTTTCAGGGAAAAGCTGCATTGGAATGCTGTTAAATTCTTGGCACATGCTCTGAATTTGAGCAAAAAAGATAGACCTAGTCTTGTGAGTCATTTCCTTGATTGATCTAATTTACCTTGAAGGTTAATGTATTCTAAACTAATTCAGAGATTAATAACCACTTAAAGATATATGAAAGACATTTCACTGTATACCAGGCGAGTGTTGTAACCTAGTTTGTTATCTCTTCAATGACTTTGGGACTTCATTTGATGAGATTTAAGAGTTATTTGATTGTTTGATACACAGAGTGGTGGGTACAAAGTAAAAAGGTGTTTTCAGAGCTCACTAGGTAATTCTGAAGAAGGGATGTAATTCTGTTTGCTTATACTGCATAATTAAAACCTCTGTGTTCCAGGTGATGCTGCTTGTTCTTATGACATTCATTAAAATGTTCAGTGATGAAATAATTGGACCAGAGCTGCCCATTCTCCAGCCTGCTTTTGACTTCTGGGACAACAGAACTGATGAAGCTGCTCCACCTCTTCTTTTCCAAGACTGCCCCACAGCACCAGTGCAGAGCTTTGCCTTTATCTTAAGGAACCAGTTCAGGCACTAACTGTTTAAAATCAAAAATGGAAGTTTGTTGCAGGCCTGGTGGCACCCCTAGGTCCTGTGAGAGCTTCACACATGATCTGCGGCCTGTGGACTTCTCTGGGTGGTGCTGAGGATCCACTCCCAGACCGGGAACTCAGTCCTTGAAAACAGAGTTTGATATTTAAAAATGCTGAACATCTTGAGCTGGCAGAAACTGGTGAGAGCTGCAAGTATTAAGGAGCAGCAGGGAACAAATCAGGCAAAGAGCATCTGTTTACTGTAAATATTTTGGTTTATATTTACAGGAGACAGGTACCAAAGGGTGAGCAAACAGACACATTGATACCTCCGAATGTTGTGTGTGTTCCCACTCCCTGACCTTTAAACACCACAAAGGTGACACACAAGGTGTTTTGTTGCTAAGAGTGTGGGATCCTCACTGTTTGTACAGCTTGGATTGTGCTTTATCTGGGTTTTTATCTCAAACCACTGTTGCATGAACGCTGAATGCACAATGAGCCCCTGGCTGGCTGATTTATGTCTCCAGCTCCTGATGACTTCATAGCTCAGGAGTGTCAGAGCAAAACTGAGCCCAGATTGATTTATGAAGGGTCATCAATAAAGGATGAAAGAAAAGGACTGGGCTAAAATCAGAGCTCTCTGTGCAACACTGGGCTAGCCAGGTACCAAATAAAACCCATTCCATTCCTAATCCAGGCCAAGCAAACAGGGTTATAAAATTGTTATAAATGAAGAAAACCCAGCACAGGCTTTGTGGAGATTCAGGCAACATTATGGGGATCTATGCATAAGTTCTATAAATATTACAAAAGTTTTTTATTTTGAGGTTCTGCTGGGCTGGCAGAGGGGATAAAAGTCCTAAAAAAGAGACAGGTAGTTCAGGGTCAGTAAAAAATACTAAGACAAATAGTAGGAAAGAATCAAGTGGATGAACTGATGAATAGACACAGAAATTACTAGAAAATGCCTTGCTGCAGAGATGTGTGTGTGTTGTGCGTATCCCTCTGCTCTCTCCAAATGGTCTCTCAGGGCTTGCTTTGACCCTCACACTGGAAAACATAGGAAAGGCAGGATTTCAAAAGTGCCATTTTCATTACCATTGGCAAATTAAAAAGAAGATAAAACAGCCCAAATGATCCTGTCTTGGGTAGCAGCACTGGAAGGTTTTCTTGAATGTTATATAGTCAGGACAGGCCACTTGACTCCTGATTCAGCTTAAACTGCAGGAGAGATGCAGCCAGTGAGGGATTTGTCCGAAAAGCAAATCAATTTTGTTAAGGTTGGTTTTAAATGAAGAGTGCACTTTAGGTCCCAATATCAGCAGCATATCTTTCCTGTACCTTAAAAAAGAGGACAACAACCAACTCAGAAATCACTATGCCAAGCCCCGTCCAACCTGGCCTCGGACACTCCCTGTGCCAGGGCAGCCACAGCTTCTCTGGGCACCCTGTGCCAGGGCCTGCCCACCCTCACAGGGTGGAATTTCTTCCTAAAATCCCATCTAACCCTGCCCTCTGGCAGTGGGAATCACACTGATTTGATAATTGCCCCCCAGGAGCAAGAACATAACCCTAAAAATAAAATGAGGCTGGTGATGGGCTTGATTTGAGAGGTATGGGCTCCTAATGAACTTGGGGAAGGAGGACACCATGCATGTCATTTCGTATCACAGCCTGTCATTAGTCATTTTAATTCCAACATATGTTAGCCACGAAAATTCCTGCTATTTTGGAAATACATTATTTGAGGGTGTTCTCTTGGACAAAGAACTGTCAAATATCATTAGCAGAGCCTGTCCATCTTTCATGGTTCTTTTTTTTTTAAGAACTAAAGCTTGGAGGCAATAATGGTATCAGTCTTCAGATGAAATTAAAGGTCTGCAAAGTACATACTTTATCTAATTTTCTATACAAGAAGGTATAGATTTGCTACTGATAATACCGAGAGCTCAGGAGAGATTTCATCTGCTCACCACATGGTGCATTTAAGGAGGAAGATGTTTTCTTTTAAATCATTTTAAAGCATAACAGTCTTCCAGGGCATGAGGATCAAACAGTTGGTGTTATATCTGGAGTGGAGGCCAACAGATTTGCAAGTCTGATGTTATTTGGTGAACTAAAAGAGGGAGGATGTCAGCAGGGAAGGGAAAGGGAGAAGCAGAACCTCAAGCAAGATGACATTGATGCCAACAGAGCTGGGAATTACTGACAGCGAAGAGTTGTCATGGTTTGGTCTGAACAGCAACACGTGGCTGATACCAAAGCAAATGGCACTGAAAACTCACAGGGGAGCCAGGCAGAGGCTCCAAGATTCCCTGCTCATCGAAGGGACTGGATGCCATTCCCACCCTGGACTTGGGAGGATCTGATGAGCCAAGAAGCACCACAACGATGTATTGCCTGTGGCTCAGAAGTGCTCATCTCTGTAATGCCACTGATTACTGCAAAAAGGTCAAACCCATCTCAATTAATCATTTCAGTTTCCCCTGCAGTACCAGTTTGGGTTTGGTGGCTCTTAAACCAGGAGCAGTCGAATCGATTTTCTGAGCACAGGCTGTGGAATTCAGCTGGGTACAAAAGCAAACCTATTCCCACTGTCAGAAGTGGGATTAGATTGTGTTTTTCATCCTGTTTTTGGTCAGCCTCCAAATCAGTTTCATACTTTTGAATTCTTTATAAAAAGCTTTTAAAGTTTTTATGAACAAATCGCTTTTCAGTGAGAAAGGGACAAGTTTTTCTGAAAAAGTGAGAGCTATTTTTGCCCAGTTCTAACAAAGTGATAGAAGCTGGCAGCTGAGTTATGGCACCAGAGTTTCATTTGTGACACATTGCACAGCCAGCCAAAGGCCTTCCACTGGCTAAAGACATGTCAATAATAAAGGTGTTGGAGTAACACATGGAGTAAGAATTGCTCTGTTGTCTGTTGATTTGGTTTAAAGTCTTATTTTGGCTGTTCTCAAGTAGTTCTGTGCACAGAAACTTTAGTTCTGACATCTCAGCACTAACACTGGCACTCCTGGCCATCTTAGCTTCCATTTTCAGGGCATTATTTCCCACACTCTGTAACATTTATTTCCTTGGTGACTGAAGTCATTTAGCAAGTTCATTGACATCTCAAAACGTTGAGTTCAGAGAGCCTGTAGATAGGATGGATTTTCTGTTTGAAGGCAAGTATTTTAATTATCAAGTGAAAAACGTGTCTTTCCCTTCAAACACGGAATCTTTCTGATGTGGGGTGGATTTTTGGGATGCAGAGCTTCGAAAACTGCCAGCTAGAGAAAACTGAGCCCATTGCTTCAGTTGGACTCATGGCAGTACATCCTTTAGACACTGAGATTGTAGATAAACAGACACATTTTAGATCATTAGTTGCAGTAAGCACAGAACATTGAGCAGCAAAAAGGTGATGTTTACAGGGATCTTGTATTTCACCATTCGTGCTGATTGGTTGAAAAACATGTTTAACATTTTCTGTCAAATGGAAAATGACTCCTTTTCTGGCTCTCTCTCTCCTGTTTGATTTGCTCTGGCTATCTTTGCCCATTGCATTTTCCCCCTCTAACTTACCGGAGCCATTCAGTAATTCTAATGATTAAATGTGCAATTAAGGCTTAAGCACTATCGGCACAAGGGATTTTGAAATTAGGATGAGCTGTAACATTGACATCAAATTGAAATGTCAGCACTGCTGGCACAGAAGTGTGACTTTCACCTCCCCTGCAGCTCTGAGTGCAAACTGCTCAGGGCAGGAGGCAGGATGAGGCACCAGGGCTCCCTGTCCCCAGCAGCCCCATTTAGCCCTTCACTGGATTTCCCCACGGGGGTTTTGGGAATTCTGTGCTCACTGGCAGCGTACAAATGGCACAGTGCAAGTTAGAGTCTTTTAACTCCTTTCTCAACTTGTCATCACAGCCCCCTTCTCTTTTTTTTGCCAGCAATGTAAAATCTGACCCACGCAGGGAAAGTCACAAAGATGCACTGGCCTGGCCTGGTTTCCAGCAATGTTATCACCAGGAATACATTCATTTGTCTGTATGGAAAGGATTTCAAGGTGGTTGCATTCATTTGTTACCAGGGATTGAGCACTTAATCACACAGACTCGGTTCAGCAAGAAAATTATCTCTTCTTCTCAAGTCCATTAACAGCACTTTTACAGGGCCTTGAAAAATATAAATATTGGAGGATATTAATGGAAATGACATTTCTACCTGATGTATTGGTGCCCAGGAATGTGATTAAGTGCCCTGTTAATTAACTTCTTTGCTACGATACTTGCAAAAGTGTGGTCCTTTTTTAAAGGTAACAGAACTACCTAGAAAAAGGCCACTGGTCTGATCTGGGGGGACTGTTGTCCCATTGATGACTTAATTATGAGTAACAGCCCCCTAAAGTGCACCCCAGAAATGTCACACTGGCTAAAGCAAAATGCTTAGCATTTTATTCTCCCAGTGTCAATTCCATGAGTATCCCCCTCTTCCTATTTTTCTGCCATGGAGGAACAGTGACAGAAAATCCTCTACTTTCCTTTAAAAGATGGGAATTTGTGGTATACAAAAATTATAGCTCACCAAAAAATAGACAAAACCCTCCCACATTCAGAGTGATGTTCTCCTTGAAAGCAGGACAGGGGGAGTGGAGCTGTTCTGAAATTCTGGCCCTCAAGAGCTTGGGTGGGGATGCCCAGAACCACCATGGCATGGCAAGGACTGACCCCCAAACTCTGGAGCACAGTCTGTAAGCCCGTCCTTCTCCCTGGAAATTACAGAATCACAGAAGGGTTTGGTTTGGAAGGGAACTTAAAGCCCATCCAGTCCCACCCCTGCCATGGGCAGGGACACCTTCCCCTATCCCAGGTTGCTCCAACCTGGCCTTGGGCGCTCCCAGGGCTGGGGCAGCCACAGCTTCTCTGGGCACCCTGTGCCAGGGCCTGCCCACCCTCCCAGGGAAGGATTTCTTCCCAATATCCAATCTAAATTTCCCCTCTTTCAGTTTGTAGTCATTCCCTCCTGTCCTGTCCCTCCAGTTCCTGACAAACAGTCCCTCTCCAGGTTCCCTGTAACCCCTTCAGATTCTGGAAGGTGCTCTGAGGTGTCCACACAACCTTCTCTTCTCCAGCCCCAGCTCTCCCAGCCTGTCTCCAGAGGGAAGATGCTCCAGTGCCCTCAGCAACTTTGTTGTCTGGACTTGCTCCAGCTGTTCCATGTCCTTTCAGTGTTGGGGGCACCGGAGCTGCACAGAGTTATCCTCAGTCTGTCCCCTGCCCTCCGAGGGACTGTCGATAACAGAGGGCAATCAAAGAGCCCTGAAATGGTGTTTCCTTTGTGAGCTCTTTTACCACCAGCTCTTGGCTGCAGAGCTTTGCTGTGAGCCAAGGGGGGCTGAGTGTGGCTGTGCAGGCTGAGGTGCCCAGATGCTCACCTTTAGCTCTTCCTCCTCCAGCCCAAGCAGATCATAGAGCTCAGCAAAACCCCTGTGACACACATCATTTTCTGCAACTAATTATCATGCAGAAATCATTCCGTTATTCCACAAGTTTTTCTGCCCAGCCTCTGCCCATGTTTGTCAGGATGCTGTTAATGAAGATTACGTGAAGAGTTTTTCCTGTATCACAACAGGAAAAAAAAAAAGGCAAGGGCGGTACCTTTAGAAACAGCCCTTTGGGTCAAGAAAGTAGAGAGAACAACTGAGTTGTACCTTTTAAAACAGCAGTTAATTCCCTGACTTGTCTGGTGGCTGGGCTGGCTATTTAACTGTGAAATATTAATTCTTGCTACCTTTAGTATTTTTTTTTAAAAGATCTTTCCTTGACAGAACCACTCTAATAGGAGTTGTGAAAAATTATCACCCCAGCTTTGGAACATACTTCACAACCAAGGAGACATGAAATTCCCTCTAGTTCATTACATTTGCATTCTGCAGTTGTTAATGAGTTAATGATCTGTACAGTTTTAATGAACAGAACATAAATGAAGAGACAGGTAAGTGCAGTAGAGTTCATGAAGCCGTGAGTGAAGGCTTTAATTGCACTCCCCTCTTCGGGTCATTAGCTGCATAACTACCTGTGCACGATCTGATAATTATACTCTCGTGGCACTAATGAATTTCTGTTTGGATTCGTAAAAATGTTGCTCTCCTGGCTATGAACAACCAAACTCGGGGGATGAAAAGCTGCAGCCAACACACTCCACATACTCCGCAAGCCTTCCCTCACCCCTCACCCTGCTGATATTGGGTTTAATTCAGACTTTTCCAGGCTGACTTCCAGTTACTTTCACTGCAGTTTGGACGGGCAATCTTTGTAGGGCTTTGCAAAAAGAGAAGCAACAAACATTTTATTTTTCATTGAAAAAGTGTTCTGACAGAATTAACAGAGACAAAAATAGAATTTATAGAGACCAAACTACATTGTCTTTGAACTCACTGATACCTGGTTAAGATTGTTTTCTCCTTTAAAAAGCAGGGACTACTTCAAGTCCCTTTTTTGTCCCACTTAATGCTCCTTTTTTTTTTTTAACATTAATGTAAGGATTACCCAGAAACAAATTCTCTTCATCTTTGTGGTACCAGTAACACTCACTGACGTTGCCACAAGCCACAGGACAGAACAGAGACAATCCCAGAGACCACTTTTTGAATGTATTTAAAAAAATGAGTATGTGCAAATTAAAGGCCGTTCATGTCTGTGTGTAGCTGGTGTGTTTGATTGCTCTTGGGGTAAAGCCAGTTGCACTGCACAGACTTGCACAGACTACAAAATAAAGATACAACAGCACAGAGATGTGTTTTCTGAATCTGCCTGACACCTTCTAGGCAAGTTTAACCCCTTCTAATTCAAAGTCTTGTGAGTCTCTTGGGAATGTAAAACCTTCAGTCAAGCGAGGCTTAGAACAAGCACAGAAACTCACCCGCTGAGAGAGAATGCTACACTTGTAAAGCAAATAGTTCCTCCTGTACTTGTCACCACACGCTGTGCAAGATCAGATGCAGCCTTTTATTGCAACTGGGTTTATTAACAAATAAAAATTTTTTATTGCAAGGGGGTTTATTAACAAATAAAGCAGGGAACAGTGTGCAGCTCGAGTTTTAATTAAAGGAGCAGTTAATTTAGGACCCCTCCTTCTTGGGCTCTGCTCAGTCGTGCACTGTGAGTACACAGGTCTTGTGATGAGAGGACTCAAATCTCAGTCAGAAGAGACACAGAATGGCACAGTTCCATCTCCAAATGTCTTTATAAACAGAAAATCTGGTCCTCTTGGTCATGATGATCCTCTTCAGAACACGGTGTTTGTGCTTCACTATGAGCATAACTTGAGGACATTCATATTCATGACAAACAAATTCTGTGTTGCCCACGAAGCAGATTCACTCAGGACTGTTACTTGGGTAGTAGAAGGCTGTTAGTGATAAAATTAAGTTGCACTTTTGGTTGTTCTGTGGGATTTTGTGCTGAAAATGTACTGTAGCTTGAGGTCTCTTTTGTAGCACTAACATGGTCTCAGTGATTTTTTGAAATGGGTTATATAGGCAAGTGGCTCATCTGGGAGTTAAAGTGACAGATGTTTGCAACGGAGCTATTTCTCACCTAGTTAAGCCTCTAAAATCCTAATAACCAGGTCCATACAGAGAGACATGATGTGACTCAAAGTAATCTAATTCAGGAGTTCAATTCTCAGCTCCATTTCTAGAGGCCAAGAGACAATTGTTTCAGGGCATTTAGAAACGCCAATGATGGCCCAAATAAACGGTTTTCATTAATGCCGGAGAACATTCCTACACTGTAAAGGAAGACAACAATTTTAAGTATCACTGAGGGAATTTCAAATGCAGGATTTCAAAGAGCAATCCAGACACAGGTTCATTTGCACACCAAATTACCTGTTGGGGACGTGCACAGGTAGCTGCCTGTGCCCCTCCAGCTGTTGGAGCTTTGTTTTCCATCACAATTCCTCATTTGTCCAATGCAACCAAAGCTTTCCTGAATTACTTAAACTTCTTAGTACAGCAAGAACTGTGTAATGTATTATATGAAACAAATCAGAAGTGTTTACTTACAAAAAATTGAAGTCAAAGTGTCATAGAATAGTAATTTATCAAAGGTTTTCGGTTCAGTGACTCAGAACATGAAGCATAAAACATATTAAAGAGTTCATTGTATAATAAAACAGCCTCGAGGCGATGTAAAATTAAAGGAGAGAACTGGGCTGTGGAGTAGGATCGTCAGTTTGGGGAAGCTGAGTTAATTTTATTACAAACAAAAGGCAATATCTAGATTTATCAAGAAGCAAGCATCAAATTTATCTGGACAAGTGGCTGCTCCAGCAGCTGTAAAATGTATTCCTAGCTCAGTGATAAGAACTGGAATGACAGCAATACTTGGGAAAAGCATGACCCAGGAAAACAAGAAGTCATGTAACCACAAATGTGGTCACACCTAAATGCAGAGTTTAGGGGGATCATCTTGGTGCCCTTCTTAAAACCCCCAGAAATATCACACAGGTTATCTGAAGCCGTGAGCTGGAATTAATCCACACAGGAAATCTCCAGGAGATTCAGCTGCATTATTTAATAGAGCAGAGCGGTGTTGCTTTAAAATCTCTACTAGAAGTCAAATAAAACACTCATGTTTTGATCAGCACTAATTGTCAGATTGCACAGTTTAAGTCTATATATGTTTTTAATTCCTTTGTGCCCAAGAGAGTACTAAGTTTTACATCACTGCCTTACCCAGCAGGTGCCAGGCTGGGATCAGGTCCTGTCACTTTTGATAACCAAACTAATATTGCAGCATTCCAATGCACTTCTTATGGGAATGGAGCAGAGCATTCTCACAGTCACTCCAACACCTTTTCCCTTCTGGGGGAAGCAAACACTCTGCCAGGCAAACAAGAGACAGAATTCCTCCATTCTGTCCGAACAATCACGTGTACCAAGAGACAACGCTGCTGAAATTAGAGCTTAGCTTTTCCTAGCTCTGAAAAGCAACTTTTCTTCTGTTTCCTCACACCCTTCAAATGTAGTTGCCTTTTTCAGAGGCCTACAGTGGTCTGTATTTGCTTTGTGAGAACCAGAGTCTGGTTGCAGTTCCAGGCTTTGAATGACTTTTGGCGTGCGTTTGTTCTGGGTGCAGATGTTCTCCCACAGGGCTGCTCTCCAGCCCAGCACTGTTCCCTCAACTTCTCTTCCACAGCAGCTTTGGTAAAAGTTCTCTTCCATGAGTTACAGTAAATGATTTAAAGGAGGCAAAGCAACAGATAAACACCAAGTGCAAATAGTGAGCATGAGCTGCCTTAGGTGAGATATTAACCATGGTGTGCAGCAAAGTGCCACCCTGAGAAGATCTAAAATCCCATCAGGGAATGCAGGTCCACATGAAACTGCTGGCCCAGGGTGCTGTCTTGGTGTTAAATTATGCTAAAACCAGGTTGGTTCCCCACACGTGGAATACACATCTTGCCTTTGAAACACGATTTGACAGATAAGCTGCTCTGTGACTGCCATCCCAAAATTGTACGTACAATACACCACATTCCCTCCCCCTGGATAGTTTTGGAGAGGATGCTTGGCAGCTGGAATACATTTGAGCAGAATTTATTTGAGCTGTTCTGAAGGGGCTAATTTAAAATATTCACAGGGTAATTTCTTTTTTTTTTTTTTTTTGAGAGGTTTCAAACCTGTTTAATCCATTTTTCTCTGCACTTTACATGTGTAATTGCACTTGCCTGCAAAGAGCATTTGAGTGAATGTACAGATCAAACAAGCTGACAGCTCCCATATACAAATCCTGTTTGCTTCTAATGGAGCTACAGGGCTGAGTATTTGCATGCACAAATGAGGGTAATTTCTAAATATGTGAAGTTACACTGAAATCAAATGGTTTCAATCTCATTTTTAGAGTTAATCATCATCTTAGGTATTTTTTTATATGGAGAGCAATGGGGTATTTTAAGATCATCCTTACAGCATGTCAGATATTTCAACCAATGAAAATAAATAGGCAGTGAAACAGGTCCTCTAATGAGCCTTCCACCCTCATATCTCTGTTAGGGTGTTGGACATCATTTATGCAATTTAAGTGAAGTATTTAAAAATCAGAGCCAGGTACAATTCTCCAGGTCACAACCTGAAAGACAAAGAGACAGTGACTGTCTCCAAATTCCATCTGCCTTACACTGAGAGAATGAACCTGATTTGAAGCGCTGAAGAATCATCCACCTGATCAGCAGAGGAACTGAAGGCAATGTTTACTACAGACTGAACAGGAAACACAGGTGATGGTGTATTTTTAGGCTGCATCCTGTGCTTTTGCACAGTCCATGTTCTGCCATTTCTCCATTTCCCTGCATTTTACAGATTTTATAAGAGAAAGGAAACAGCCATAAGCTGATCCTGGCTGGAAAACACAGCCCTCTGGCAAAGGGGAACGAAAAGGCTGCTTTAAAAGCAAGTGAGCTGAAAGATATTCTCTGATTCCCACTCTTCTGGATGAAGATGAAATTTAGATGATGGAAATCAAGATGAAACTGTTTGAATTTTAAAGAGGTGCAGCTGCATGCCCAGATGTAGAGTTCCCTCCAGCCCAGAGCGGAGCAATGAGAAGGAAAGCACATCTTCCCTCCCTCTGCCCAAGTGCTGCTCTTCAGCCACAGCCAGGAGCAATAACTTTTAGTGGGGTTTTTGGGGGGGAATTCCCCAGCCACCCCAAAGGAATGGCAGGAATAACTCCCACCTGAACTCTGGTGCTGCTCTTTTTGACTCGATTTTTGGAAGCCCAGCAGGCTCCGCACCCCCCTTAGGAAAGTTGGTATTTGGTTTTTAGTGCTTATTAATTGACCTCATAAAATATATTTTGTTAGTCAACCTATTCCGTAGAATATACTCAGCACATATAGTTGGAAAAAAAGTCTTTAAACTGAGGAAGTTTAGTGTGTTTGGGTTTTCTAAAGATATATATGGTTACTTCAAGGAAAATATGGATACACAGCTAGAAATTGAAATAGTTGCTTTCTGAATCTTCCAAATTGGACATCAATTTTATTTTTTTTTCCTAAAAAACCAAAACAAAAAACAGCTCAAAACAGAAAAAGAGGGAAGGTGTTTTTGTTTTTGTTTTTTTTTTTTAAGCAGGCTGCATTTGCAGTTAAACCCAAATTAAATAATCCCAGCTGAGTTTATTTACCACCTGACCCCACTCCCCTCATTTGTGACCCTTATAAATAGTGGTATCAGGGGAGTGCCTCTTTCTTAGGACAGGGATGGGAACTTGCAGTGTGGAGAGTTCAGCTGCTCTGAAGGGGAAAATAGGGTAAGTCAGGCTTTATTGTTTTTAAGGGGTGGGAGAAATCCTTTCAGTGGCTTTTGCTCAATTGAAGAGGTTTCTTTTTTTTCCTGAAGCTGTGTTTTGAGTATGTGATGGAAATCACAGGTTACTTTTTGGGTTCTTCTCTGCAAACTAAATGCCTTTTAGGATTCCCTTGGTCATAGCTGGGACCCTCTGCAATTACACTCTGTAGGACAAAGGTCTGCTCTCTGCTAGACCTAGGCAGAGTTTTCCATTAAACCCAAACCTACCAGTCTAAATAGGTACAATAAAGAGGTGGAGGGCGAGGTGCCCAATGTGAGGTTCCAGCAGAACTCACAAGAGGACCTGCATCTCCTTAGGTAAGTTATTTTCCCCCTGCCCTGAGGTTTGGGATTGCTTTCTGATCCCTAGGGGAGACCTAATTACTCACTCAGGCCTCCCTTGCTGGTGACTTATGAAGCCATCTGTAGCTCATGAATATAAACTCCATTTTCTCTGGTAGAGTTACATATAGCTGGATCATTAGAGGCTGGCATATTCCATATACAGAGGTTCTCCCTTCAAAAAGAGGGCCAGTTTTCCAGCAATGTGTTCAGAAAGATAGATTGCTCCATTGTACTCCTGCTGACATGCAATATGTCAATTAAAATATTAACATATTTTTAATTCAGCAGATTGTTTTTCACTTTGCCTTATTTTTAAATAATCCATCTTTGTTTGCTGCCTGAAAGAAATGTGGGATATTTATTCATTCCTAGAGGCAAAATGGTGACCACTCCATTAAAAACTTGTTCCTCTCCTGTGCTCTCTTGCCCCAAAACTAACAATGCTTTTACTCCTTGGAGACAGGAAGCAGAGCAGAAAGAAGAGGTTTATGTATGTTATAGAACATTACAGTTTCTGGAAAATTCTATACCTGGTGTGTGCAGGCAATGGGATGCTTTTGTTCCAGTTTTTCTTGCTGAGAATCCCTAAAAAGTGGCCAGGGTACAATGGAGCTCTAACCATTGTGCCTGAGAGGTGCTGCCTTGGGAAAATAATGGGGAAGGACTGCTTTTTATGCTGGCTTTTTTCTAAGAAGGAGGTTAATGATGTGAGAAACCTCCAGGAGGCAGGGAAATGGGATTCTCATTGAAACTGCCAGGTTTGGGTCAGAGGGGGACCTTGCTCTGGACTTGGGCTTTGAAAAGCAGGAGAAGATGCAGTTTTATCATTTCCTAGGGCTTGGGAGGAAAGGCTGTCCCTGCTCCTGCCTGGAAATGCCTGTGCAGCTCCTGAGGCTTTGGACGTGTTTCTCTGTGAGTCACCGAGCCCAGCGCTGGGCTGACATTTTCCAGGGCAGGTTTCTGAAGCTTTGCAGTGAGCTGGCATGGAAATAATTGGCCTATTTCTTCAGGAGTGATGAAGATCCCACTGACATCTTCATTACATCCTGAGTCATTTAAGAAGATAACACTGAGCACCCACAGCTGAAAATCCCAGCCTTTTACCTCACCACAGACTTTACCTCAGAAGGAATTTGTGGTGATTACTGTGCTCCTGATGCCTTTTGAAATCCCTCAAAGATTTGGGGAGTGAAGAGTAAGAAGAGCAGTGTTAAGTGTAGCCTTCAGTGTACCTGTTTATTTAGGGGGTCAAAGCCTATTCTAGGGAGCCAGTGGTACCCTAAACCAGAAGTTGGGGAGGTCAGAGTATAGAGGAGTAAGACAGTGTTACATGTACAGACACCTTCAGGTTCTTTTATAAACTGTCACAGCAGCAATGCTGACTAAACTCGTCTGTAAATCTGATTTCAAGGGCATGATTATTTCCTTTTTCCAGACCTAGGAGCTAATGGCAAGTGACTTGCTTGGAGGGTTTTAATTGGAAATAACAATGAGGTGAACAACAGATGATCCTGTTATCCAGTCAGAGCTCTTTATGTAGGTAGGATTTTATTCCATGGTCTTTGAAGTTGGATGTCTCTTCTTTCCATTGCTTGGTGTGCTGGATTTGCCTGGGATGGCATTAATTTTCTTCCTAGTGCTGAAGTGGGGCTGTGTTTGAGGTTTGTGTTAGAAGCTCTGGATACCCTGGGGATGTTCTTGCTCTTGCTGAGCAGGGTTTGCACAGGTGAGGCTTTTCTGCTCCTCACCCACCCCACCAAGGAGGGGCTGGGGGTGCACAAGGAGTTTGGAGGGGGCACAGCTGATCCCAGCTGAGCCCAGGGATATCCCAGACCACGGGGCATCGTGTTCAGCTGGGGGGAGAAGGAGGCAGGGGAGATGTTTGGAGTGCTGGTGTTTGCTTTCCCAAGTCACCATCACGTGTGCCTGTCCTGACACCTGCCTGACCCTGGGAAGTGGGGAATGAATTCCTTGTTTTGCTTTGCTTGTTGTTTTTGTGCTCCCTGTTAAACTCTCTTTATCTGAATCCTGGAGTTTTCTCCCTTTTACTCCTCTCATTCCCCCATCCCACCAGGACAGAGTGAGTGGCTGGTGGGGCTGAGCCCCTGCCTGGGCTTAAACATGACATTTGTTTTCCACAACCAAGCAGAAACTTCAGAATTAGTGTTTCCTAAATCACAGAATTTTCTTTCCATAAAGGAAAAGCAGAAAACAAAGGCTCTCGTTTATCATGAGTCCCATTACTATTTGTCTTCAATTAACATAATTAAGCTGATGAACCTCTTTGCCTATTGCTTGTCTTACAAGGAAATCACTTTCAGACACTCGACAAACTAAACACAGAGATTACTCAACTGGCTAACAATTTTGATTTGAACTATCCTTCACTTTTAAAGGCAATTATGAAGGCTCTTGACATGTAATATTCTAGCTGTAATCTGATTAGTAAAGCAGCAATGGTAAGACAAGTTGCAGTCTGGCTGAATTTACTGCCAAGGCTAAACTACTTTTCAGCAATACTCATTTTTCAAAGAACAGATGGTTTAATTCTCTAAACCAGCTGCTGATAAATAAATGGAAAATCAGAGGTGAGGATTGAAAGAACTGTTATACACCCTTCAGAATTCAGCAGGCTTTCAAGGGGTGCAGGCATTCCAGCCTCAAGTAATGGAGTTTTAGCTTCTTCAGGCTGGAGAAGCCTCAGTTGATGTCATATTATGAAATCTGTAAAATGGTCACTTCTTCAAAACTAGGTGAAGGAAGCAATGAAAATACTCAGGGGCACTGGATTTTGCAGAGGAACTTGATGCTTAGAGGATGTATTAAATAATCCTTTAAATTGCATCTAGCTTTGGAAAAATGGGAAGGTTTTACCCAATCAAAGCAGAGCCAGTCTTGGACATATTTGTGTCTCACCGAAGTGACTCAGTTGCAACTTCAGCTGCAGCGTTTGCTCTGATCACACTGGCAGGTGGAACCTTCTTAAGCAATCTGGGATGTCCAGGGTGTAATGGCGTGGTATGGCAGCTGAGCCTTGAACAAACCCCATAAACTTCAAGACCTTGAGTTGATGAATCCGACTTGATTGTCTCCAACAACCCCCCAGACCTGCTCTGCTCTGACTGCACAGGACCTGAGGCTTAGCTCTGAACTGACACAGTTTGGGAATTTATAAACAGAGTCTTATTTTCTTGGATTAGGCAAATAAACTATCCTGCAGTGAATTCCAGCTGCATCTGTTCCTGAGTTTTGTTCACTGGAAGCTCCCCAGGAAGGCCACAAAGCTTATGATGGTGTGCAATTGATATCCTGCTCCTGGGGGACAGTGGATACTGCCAGTTTATTTGCACGAGGTTTGAGGATGGGAAGGGAGTGACAAGAAAGATGGAAAGAGATTGCTTACAAGGGTATGGAGTGACAGGACAAGGGGGAATGACTGCAAGCTGACAGAGGGCAGGGTTAGATGGGATATTGGGAAGGAATCCTTCCCTGGGAGGGTGGGCAGGCCCTGGCACAGGGTGCCCAGAGAAGCTGTGGCTGCCCCATCCCTGGGAGTGTCCAAGGCCAGCTTGGACGGGGCTTGGAGCAACCTGGGCTGGTGGGAGGTGTCCCTGCCCATGGTATGGGGTGGGAATTGATCTTTAAGGTCCCTTCCAGCCCAAGCCATTCCATGAATCTATCATAATGAGATTGGGATTATTTAGCTGTCAATAAATTCTGTTAAGGGAGACAAACTACTTCAAAGGAAGAGTCAATAATGCTGTGGTTTTCTCCTGTACTTTTAATTGAATCCCTCTGCATTTCACCCCCCTGGATGGCACAGCTCCATACCTGTGGAGCAGGGCAGGGGCACTCCCAAGGTTTAATAGGATCAGGGGAGCTGTGCTGAGAGATTTCAGCTGAATCACACAACAAAGGCTATTGGATTCATTATTCTCAATTTAGGGCTTTCATAGCTGGGTGCCTGTTATAAAAAGAGAAGGAGATTGGAAAGGGCCAGATTGGCTCAAAATGAATCCTGCAGTCGATTAAACTGGGACTTTCTCTGCTTGGCTTTTCTCAAATGCAGTTTGGAAGCTCAGTGGAGAGGCTGGCAGCATTTCCTTCCCTTCTTCCCGAGAACTAGAAAGAAAAATGCTCTTTAAATTGAATAAAGCCTAATTGCCAGGAGGCAGAGGAACAGGAGCCCTGGTAGTAACTCGTAATTTCCCCTGACCTGAGGGGCTCAGGTGGGAGTGAGTTCTGTGGGAAATGCACAGACTCTTCATTAGGAGGGAAGTTCCTGCTGGTACAGTCTCTGTGTTTGTTCCTTCCCTGACTCAATTTCTTGCTGTTTTTATGAGCAGGGTTTTGTGTCCCCCCCAGTTTTGGCAGTTGTGCACACAGAGCTGGGCTGGGGGGGATTCACCTCTTGCAGAACTCGCCTGCCTTGACCTCCCTGTGCAGGGAGTGGGGGAAGGTTTGGGTGGGAACGGGGATGGCACAGCTGGAACATGGCCAGGCACTGAGCCCTTCCGTGGGTGTCACCTCATTGCAGTATTTGGGCCTCTTGCCTCGCTGGAAAACAGCTCAGTGGGATTTTTATCCCATGAAATGAACAATACCCGAGCCATAACTGAATTGGTTTTTTATCTGTTGTAAATTTTCCAACATGTCAGAATTAAAGTATTTCATGGGATGTGTTATTTCAGGCAATGTTTTTGCTAAGGATTTATTAAAACATATCATTTAGGCTTTTTTTTTAGTTCTGATAATCTTTAATTCCTCTTTAGTTCAGATTTTAAATGTAATTATGCAATACACCACAATTATTGTAATATCACAATTATTGCAATAATTAATAATTGCATATTTAATAAGACATGTCGTAATTAAGGTTGACCTTTAATATTTTAAACATTCCTTGCATAAACCAATACAGAATTTTTAGGCTGTGAATAACATCCAAATGTTCACTCTGTTCTGAAACAGAATGAAAATAAATGTCAAAAAACACAGTACTCTGTGGAATGTATGGCTGATTTTCTCAACAGATGTAATAATAGATAATATTTCAAAGTGACTTAACTTTGAAGAAATAAACAGCTCCAGTTTGCCTTTAAAGCATTCAAAACAATCAGTCATGGATTTTTCTTGTTCCTGTGCAGCCTTTTGGGTTTGTCTGTTTGTTTTCCTGTGATTTAGGATTTTCAGAAGCTAAAACAAATCTAGACAGGGAACTTAAGATGATGATAAGGAAACCTTGCATAATGAGGGAAATAAGACTGCAGGAAGGGCTTTAAAGGAATGACACTTTTCAATGTAAGAAAGTCTTGAGTTTAAATTTGATTATAGGACCCAAAGCAGTGTGTGTGGAGGTGGCAGGAAAAGGTGTGTTTTGGCCAGTCTGGATCTGCAGATTCAAGTCCATGTAGACACATTTCGGTCTCTGTGGCCACCAGGACAGAAACTTTTTCCCCACTTATGCTGACATTTGGATGTTGATAAACTTAAGTTCTACTTCCAGACATTGCTTGGGTTCTGACACACACAAGAATAGCCCTAGAAATTGAGAAACTGAATATTTTGAAGCATTTTCTTTTTGCAAGCACAGGAAACCACTGTTGCTCAGGGGCCTATCAAGGATGAGGCTGGGCAGCTGAGTGAAGGAAGGAGACAGATGGATTGACAGAAGGACTAACATCGTAAAGTTTATTTTCTTTTGGCTGACTATTTGCTTGGCAGCCAATAGAGTGTTTGATTATTATTCCAGTGATACACAGGCTTGTTCCTCTTGAATGTCACTGCACAATGCCTATTTTAAAGCTATTTTCTTGGGTATTTGTTTTGTAAATTGTTTTCCATACCTGTGTGTGTTAATGGTTTTTGTATCTGTTTGAATAGACATCATTTGGTGTCACAGGGGGAAAGGGAGGGGAGTTATAACTGTTTGGACAACACTCTCAGGGACAGAGTGGGATTGTTGGGGTGTCTGTGCAGGGCCAGGCATTGGACTGGATAATCCTTGGGGCCCCTTCCAGCCCAGGATATTCCATGATTCTGTTCTTCTGTCTCAGCCTAAGTAACTGTTGGTGAATCCCTTTAGAGACTTCTTGGCTTTGTGGTGAAATAAACTTCTCCTTCAGCAATGGCTTGGGTAAAATCCGACACCACTGGGTGGAAATTATCCTGAGGGGTTCCTGAAGGTGGCCCCTTGTGTTGCTGTGAGAAGGTGCAATTTCCAGCTTGAGTGACACCTTCAGTTTGAAAAAAATCACTTGTAATCCCAGAAATCCTATTGAGTTTTGTCACTAGTGCTTGGAATTCAGGCTGGCCCTGGCTACCAATGTTTCAAAAGACAGAGTTAAGTACTTTGGCCCCATCCTTGCAGGACAGGGCAGCATTTGCCAGTCACACTAAGGACTGATATATCCCAATAAAGGGGGCGAGGGGGAGAAAGCGTTGGTGGAGCTGAGTGAGGATCGCTGGCAGGGGAGGCACCTCTATCTCCAAATGGCTAACTTTTCCTTTCAGTGTGTTTTCCTTTGGTGATAGCTGCAAATCCTGGGAGGCAGCTCTGAAATGTGCTGTGGTTGGATCTCACTGTGAGTTTGGAGGAGCAGTTTTGATAGCATTTTTCCAGATTTAGCATGCAGCAAATGCAAGCTGTAATATTGTATTAAACTATTCCCACTTGCTCTGTGTGTTAGGCTGTTTATAAAATGCTGTATGGTTAGCAAAAAAAAAAAAAATTGGATTAACAGAGTGCTACATTCATTTTTCTCTAACTTTTAGGTCAAATTTAATCAGCTTACAAGTCAAAGAATGCTTTCTGCCATAGCAATAAACACAGCTGGGATCCAAAGTCAGGCTGTTGGGGGGAGAAAAAAGGCTCCTGCAGTTACATTGTCAGCTAAATTCTTCTTTCAAGGCTCTTTAGAACCATTTGTGATACTTGGATGAAAGAGGCAACTTCTGAGTTTCAGAAGGCCAGGTTGCCTGAGCCCCAGAACAGCAACTGTGGCTCTTTCCTTAAGAAATCCCAGCTCTGCAAGTGCTAATATATTTCTTTAGTGATGCCCAAATATATGACTCAAAAGTAGAGAGGAAACAGATTTACTGTGTAAAGTGGTGTGGGTTTGGTCATGGTCCAGGTTTCTGACGCTAACCAAACCTGTCTGCAATATTGCACAAAGTAATATCCCTTACACAGTCAGGGCGAGGGTGGTCATTTATCATCAGTTGATCAAATCCCTCTCTCCTGGTGTTCACAGGCCTCATCTGGGCTGGAAAACAACAGAGCAGGGAAAAACCGGTGTGTAAGTTGAGTGAGAAAATGTTTTTGTATTGGTTGTAATAGTCCCAATATTAGGGGTGAGACTTCTATCCACTTCTCTGCACTGAATGTGATAAGGTGCACTGGAATCACATCTCTATCAGATGTTTGCTTGAGATTGGCCTTGTCAGAAAACTGGAATATTAAATAACTGGGAGATGGGAGCAAATCAGGCAGTGTTGTGTGGCTGAGGAGTGAAGGGGGAAGGTTGTCTGCTCTTGCTTTGGGCTGGGGAGAATTTGTGCACTTCTCAAGGGCACTGTGCATGTGTGAGCTTTTCTACTAATTCCTGAATTTTGAGATAAATATAGAATCATCCAAGCATCAGAAATCTGGAAAGAAAAGACCTTTCTGTCAAATCCTGACTAGGAAAAGAGAGTGATACAGTGCAGTGTCTTTCACAGAACTTCCTTAATTCTGACAATTCCAATGTAAATTTGCTGGAGGGATCTATTTTCCTCTTCAAGCTGCTTGCACTCCACAAGATTTATGATACAAAGATACCGCACTTTTCCCAAATGTCCCATTGTGCTTTTAGCCCTTTGCATCTCTGGTAGCTTAATGTGGACTATTTGCTTCTGAAATGAATGTTTCAGATAACTTCCATTAAAATCGTTCAATACAATTATAATTTGTTTTTATCTAATTATGTATTCTTTTAGTTGTCCCTTGAAATAATGTAGCTCGTTACCTCATGGCTCTGATGATCCAGCCATAAGGAATTTTGCCTTTCTCTTTTAACCTCTGACTTGGATGCAACAAAACAGCTCTGGAGGGCCCCAACTTTGGCACAAGCTGTGCCAGGGTTTATAAAACATCAAGGAATTTCTGGACCCTCAGGAGGAATGGAAAGAGGTTTTTGATTTGAGCACATCTCCATCTCAGGTCTTGGCTTTTTGGGAGGCAGGGAATGCACATGGGAAATGCAGGATGCTTGTGAGCCTGTTTCTATATTGGTGTGGACAGAAAACTAGGGAAGCAACCTATTTGAACACAAACTGGTAGGAAATGAAAAGGCAGCTCCTGGAGGTGTGAAATAAACAGCCTTGGTACATTCTCACCACGAGGTCTCGCCTCCTCATCTTCAGCTCTCAGGAAATGTGAAGCTGCTCAGAAATGCAGCTCCTCCTTTGCCCTGTGAGGAGCCAGCCTGAGGAATAACCAGCTCTGCACTTCTCTAAGAGTGAAGGTCCACTTCATCCCGCGGGCTGCTGATAACCAAAGCAGGGAGACTTTTGGGAAGCTCATCCAAAAGAACCAAGCAAAGGGTTCTGTAAAATCTCAGGAATCGCCTCTGAAGGGCTTTGGACTGAGCAGAGACCAAGAGCAGGTCCTTTAAAAACGGGGCTGTTTCTCGGGCTCAGCAGCTGTGTGGGAATGAGGCTGGGGCAGGATTGCTGCTGTTGGTGCTGATGGTCAGTCTGGGAACAGCAGGAACTTTCACCTTCTCTGGCAGGTGGCTGCTGCACCGCTGGGTTTCATCCATGGGTTTGTCAAGTTTGTGGGAAATCTGCTTGGAATCACACTCCCCCTTCTTGGGGCAGGGAACTGAAGGATCTCTCTGGCTCAGGTTCCTCCTGTGCTGTCCAAAGTCACACAACTGGTGGCTCTGAAATGAGGCTGGTCTAGAGCTCCTCCTGATGCCTCCCAGAGCCCACCCCCTCAGCTTCCCATGAGTTACAGGAGCCTTGCTCCCCGATCCACCATCCTCCCCCTCCAGTGTCCAGAGTTTTGTTGCTGATTTTGCCATTTTTGTCCGCTGAAATTCCCCAAAAAACTTAACTTTTGATTGCTCTAGTCAGAATCCCACCTGGGCTATGTTGCAGTGCAAAGTAAAATTTTATGCTGGAGTTGTTTTAAGTGCTCAGAAATGTGGGATTTTCATGACTATGCCACCATAGCTTTGTCATTTATAAAGAAGAGAGATCAAATAGGTTCATTAAGTTATACTATATTAATTACTGAAATATTACAGGTAGCAGGGGGAGCACAGTCTTGTGGGATAACTTCACCAAAATTTGTGGGTTTATATTTTTTTTCTATGTTTTCCCCCAGCTTCTGTTACTAGCCTAAATGAATCAAACCCAGAGTGTAATTTTGTGATCATAATATTGTTTCTACAGTTGTTTGTAAAGTAGTAAATTGTACAGTGTGTTCTGAATATTAGAAAGCACTTCCTTGCTTGGTCAGAAGCCAGTAATAAAAAAATTATACCTAGCTAATTTCAATTCCAAATGAACTCATTCCTATGCTGGCTGCTGAAAATGCATGAGCCAGGCATTGCACTGGCAGAAGCAGCTTGGGTACTACCTTCTCCTGCCTGCCTGCCCTCAGAAAACCTCCAAACTGGAATATTTCAAAGCAAACAGGCTTTAGAATAAAATGAACACCTGTTCCAGTGTTGGCCATGGCATTCTCTGGCCTGGGGTCTGAACTCTTAATCCATCCAGAGGACTTCAAAAAAAGGTGTTTGGAAAATACTTCATATCAGAGTGTGGGGTGGAGGGTTCACATGTTCTGGCTCTTTATAAAAACCACAAAATGCCCCCCTGCTCTTCTCACAAAACTGCAAAGATTGAGCTAAACACTGTTTTCTACTCCTGTATTCCCAAACTGTTCTGAAGGAGGTATTTCTTCTATCAGTATTTGGTGCTGCAACTTTGACTTCAAATGCCTTGACCTCTTCTAAGGGGGATATTATCTTGTTTTTTAGTCGTAGGAGCCTTGTGGCAATTAAAACATGAATCTGCTAAAATGTATGGCAACACAGTCTATTAAAGGCTAGTGAGGTTGTTCTCTCTGGGAGCAAAAGTAACTGGAGCTTGTTGAATTGGGGTGTAATGACAACCAATAATCCAACAGAATATATTCTAGTGGAAAGTGTCCCTGCCCATGGCAGAGGGTTGGAAGGAGATGATCTCTGAGGTCCCTTCTAACCCAGACCATTTTAGAATTCCGTGATGTTTTTTTCCTAGGCTCAAACTCTTCTCACTCCCTTACCCTCAGTATTGTCTACTGCCCCCACCTGCCTGCCCTTCTCACTTAATTCTGAATGCTTTTAAATAGATCCTAAATAGTTAATTTTTCCAGAGCACTTGAAAACCCAGTTCCCTGTTCCCAACAGCCTCGGGTTCTTTGTGCTAAAGGTGGGATAAAACTGATGATTATTTGCGAAGCCAGTAATTGGAAATGTGGTTTTGTGATAGCAGCCTCAGTTTACTCAGTCCAAGAAGAGGAAAACATTGACCTTTCTACCTGTCACCACGAAGTGAGTCACTGCTGACAAATGTTTGAGGCTGATGTGCACCACTTGCGAGATAAATCAGTGTGGCAAATCACCCTGCTTTATTTTTGTCTGAGTACTTCAGAGCGCCTCAGGCTTCTCCTGTCTCGTCTGATTATTCACCAGCACCGGCCACTGTTGTCTCCAGATAACTTACTCGACCATTCCTTGCTGTCGAGGTGAACTGAGATCCCATGGCCACGAGCTGGGTCTTCTCCCGGGAACAGGGGATGATGGTGCTGAGTGGGCACTGGGCAATCTGCTGAGAGACAGCAGGAAAAGCCTCCCTGGTGGGTGGTGGGGTGGGCACAGGTCCCATCTGTGTTGTCCCCGTATCCCTGGAGCTCTCTCTCAGCCTTTGCTGGGTGTGGGAGAGGATGAGGAGCTGAAGGGTGTGATGGCTTGTCTATGGTTGATGTCCCTGTCATCTCTCATGGGAGAACAGGGACCCTTTTTAAAGAAGGGACAATTAAATTGTTTGGCTGCTTCTGCCAGAGTAGAACTGGGTGAAAATCTGGGGCAAAACCAGCAGAGAGAACAGTCCCCATTGGCAGGATGTGCTTGGAGCAATCCATGATAGCCAGAGGATGACAGAGTCATGCTCTGCTCCAACTGATCCAAGCAGAACATCCTGGTAAGTTTGGAGCAAGAACCTGGCTCTGAACATGTGAACTTAAAACATGTCCATGTTTTGGGGAACTCCCCTTCCCTCTCCCCAGATCTGGGATATAAGTGTGTCTGGACAATGTGCTGAGGTAAAAACCTGTAATTCTAGCTGAGGTGAAAGATTCTTTGCTTAATTCCTTCTAATTCAGCTTAATTGCAAAGTATTTGGTGTGATATTAAGGTTGGCTTGAAACTGGTGGTATGGTAATGGTTTTAATTTTATCTCTCAGCTTGAAGACTGACTTGTAAACATTAGCTGACAGGCATATCTTTCATCTCACTGACAGTCAACTTATCTGTCAAAAATCCCAATTAATATTCAGAGAGGGAGAAGAAAAAGTAATGCAATTCAAATTAGGGTAAAGCACTGGAGTTAGGATTTGGAAGTTCTCCCTTTGAATATCTTAGCTGTCTCTGTAAGGTATTATTCTGCACGTGCCATGTCCAGCTGCACTGGGATGGTGCCTGTTTGACCACGGTCTTTGTGCCTCTGGAAAGAAGTGGCCAGTTCAGGGGGTCGTTTTCAGTGTCCTTGTTCCTGCCCCTGCTTTGCCACTCGGTGGCTCTGCCTTAGGCCACGAAGCTCCTTGTTTCCTGGTGAATGTCACTCATTGCTGAATTCATCATTTCTGCATTTCCCTCGGTGAAAATGTTGTTTATTTCCACACGCTCTATGAGCTGAAGATATTTGATAGTCCCTTATTTACATTTAAAAAGACACAAAGTCAAACACACAGCAGGTCAACCAGCACTGTCGACACGCTTTGAAGAGGGTTTTCGATGTTTCAAGTGGCTTCTTTGCTAAATTGCTTGTGGTTTGAGTTCAGAAATTGCAGTGGGCCAAATGCTGTTCCTACAATAAATTTTTTGGTCTTGTAAAGCAACTGAGAGCAGAGTTTGATCTGGTTTCCCTGTTGTTAATCACCGTAATGATAAACAAACCCTAATGTTATGAATGCACTAAAAGTAAATGAAAAACAGCATTGCCAAGTACAGTGGAGGGTGGATGCGTTTGCTCATTATATACTGAATAACTCAAGCAGTTAATGCCTTTGCTGGCTAATTGCTTTGCTTTCTGTTTTAGACCAGGAGAAGTCATATTTGAATACAAATTGGGGTGCCATGTTTATCATGTACCATTTTTTTTATGACTAATTAACTTCCTTTTGCATTTAAACCACTAAAGTCAATTGAACTTCAGGCTCACGAGCACTGGGGACCACGTTTAAAATTGCAGCAGGAGATCCCAGATGATCTGAAGTGCTTTATTGGCTGTTACACCATCATTTCAGATCACTGCAAGAGCAAAGTGGTGCTGCAAAGATTATTTGTTGTGCAGTCACTTCCAGAGCTCTCTGCTGTTTGCAGAACAAACTAATAAAATATGGACATGTTTATGAAATACTGTTCATCAGAGATCATTTCAAGCACTCCAGTTAAATCTTTCTATTTGCTTCAGTAATTGTTCTTTTCCAGTAACAGTGGGGGTTGTAAAGGAATAGCTTTGTTATTGAAGATTGATTTTTTTTTTTTTTTCCAGTTTGGAGGGGTTTTCTTTTTCTTTTTTCTTTTCCTCTGTAAATCCCCAAATCACAGAATCCTTTAGCATGGAAAAGCCCTCCATGATCACGGAGCCCACCCTGTCCCCCAGCCCAGAGCACTCAGTGCCACGGCCAGTCCTGCCTTGGGCACCTCCAGCCCTGGGCACTCCAATCCCTCAGCCCCTCCTGCAGCTCCAGCCCCTTCCCCAGCTCCGTTCCCTTCCCTGCCCACGCTCCAGCCCCTCAATGTCCTTCTGGAACTGAGGAACCCAGAACTGGACACAGCACTGGAGAAGCAACCCCTGCCCTGGGCCTGCTGGACACGCTATCCTGGATACAAATCTGCTTTTTTAGACCCGTGGCACCCTGGCTTCTCCACGAAGGTAAGTTAATTTGCTGCAGATGGCTCAGCCTGAGGGAAAGTATGTATTTTTAACAAGTTGTAATTGCAGCACACATTTCCATGACAGGGAGCTCTTGCACAGTTGATTGCCTGAACACACTTGCTTATTTTAGTTAATATTTTGATAACTGTCTTTTGCAGCTCTGAATGCAAACGTTGAAAGTCATTTCAAACAGGATAACAGCAAATGCTCTCCCATGTGTGGCCACCTGACTTTGGTCACTAGGGAGTTTTATGGACTGAATGGGGACTTTTGGCACGAGGAGGGGGTCCTGTTCTTATTTGGGCTGTTTGCCTTTATTTAAACCCCAGAGTACAGCCCAGTGAGGTGTGTCCTGAGCAGCCAATTTTACTACTTCTGGCTCTCCTCGGGAAATGGGGAGTATTGAGAGGAAAAGCAACTTTTGTTCTGTTTAGTTCAGCACTAGCTAAATCCCAGGATAATTCATGCCAGGTACTTCCAGAAACCTGGCTCTGCCAGCCTGCCTCGGTGTGCAGATGTTAATGTGACTCCGTGCCAACTTCCTGAAATGTTTTCTTTCTCGAACTGGGTTACTAAGACAACAGCTCCACTCGATTCTTTGAAGCAAATTCATTATTTGAACGAACATAATGAGCCCTTCTGCCACTCCTAGCATTTCTGCAGTCATTTTTAGCTCTCACGTTGCCTCAGGGTAGTTGCAGGGTGCTGACTTGTTAATTATACAGTCTCTCTGTTCTCTGAAACTCCTCGGAGTGTGATGGCAGATGCTGCTGTGCTGGTTCTCCTTGGGAACTGGTATGGGATGCTGGTGTGACAACCACATGATGATCATCTTTGGCCCAACAGGCAAGTGCTGGTTCTCTGGTCCATATTCACGAACACATCCATCAAAGGGAGGTGGCAGCAGATTGTGGTTTCAAGCCATTGTGATTCAGTTCCTTGTAATGTGCTCTGGACTAAGAATCAGTGGGATGAGAAGCGATAGATTTGGCTTGAGAAGAATTTCTTTTAGTGTCCTTAAAAATACTCATGAATGGTCCTTAAGGAATGTCAGAATGTAGCTCAGACAGGGCATTACTGCAGTGCTGTCAGTGGTCTGTGTGATGGATCAGAAGGATGGCATGGAGAGATTTGAAATTAGTCCTCCCAACATCTTTAAGACTGAACAGTGAAATAATTCTGTTGTCTGTATTCCTCAATTTGAGGTACTTTTTTAAAAAAGTGTTGAACGCTAACTTCCTGGAGATTTGACCCTTGCTATAAATTTTACATTGAGGGTGTTCCAGTGTAATGAAGATGGTTGGAAAACCTGAAAATGGGGGAGAGAGGTTAGATGAAGAAAACACCCTAATTGCATAAATCATTACTCCAGGGCAAAATGTAATGTGCATTCTTTAAAACATGAGCTTATCTGCACTGTGACATCTGTTTAATGTTGTGCCACACCAATGATTTGTTAATTTTAATGAAATCCTCCTTCTTCCATGTCACCCTCTTCTCGGTCCTCATGTGGGAGCAAGTGACACTTGTGACCATGCAGATTTCAAATTAAAGGGCTTGCTCTGGTGTCACTCCAAGAAATGGTGGGTACCTTGTGGCATTAATCATTTAGTGACGGCCCATCCTAATTGTGCCATATTAAAGGACCTGCAGGAAATGCAGCTGTTGGGGTTGAATCATCCCACTGCACCCCGTGTCCCCGTGTGCATTCAGCGGTGCAGGAGAGCAGATGCTCCACGGGGCACTTGGTTGGTTCTGTGTCACCTCTGCCTTCTGAGCAGGCACGAAGAAGCTCCCACACAGACTGAGGTGCTGGGATTGGCTTGGCAGTCACAGGTGAAAAACTGAAGTGAAACGCAAGAAACGTTTTTATTCAGTAATGGCCCCATTTGAAAGAGTGATTGTGAGAGAGGGCTGGGTGTGAGAGGCTGGATTTATCCCCTTGATGCATGAGTGTGTTTACTTATATTTACACAGGAAAAATTGTGTGCCACACTCAGCTTTTACATCCCCATTGGGGAAATGCAAATCTCCATTTAGCTAAATAAAATATGGCCCTCTTTGTCATTGCTCCACATCTTTTTCTCCTGATCACTCATTCACAATCTGCTCTTCAATATTAGGGATGTTGATCACTGGAATCTTGTTAATTCCTCCTGGGGAATGAGATTTTTTTTTCCTGACTTCCAGCCTTATCAGCCAGGAGACAAATGGAGCTCTTTGTCTTATTGTTTTCTCTTTTATTCAATGAATTACAGGTTTGATGCAAATCCCATTAAAGTCCCAGTGTGTCTTGGATCATTTTCTTATTGCAAAGCTGCTCTGCTTTTCCTTCTGTTGGCGCTTAGGAGAGGTGAGAGCCTCCACCAGCTGTTGTCTGGGCTGGGTGTCGTGCTCCTAATGCTCCATATCCTCATTTGCAGAGCTGAGATAAAGCCAAAAGAGTAAAATTGTATATAAAAACAAATGATTTAACATTTTGCCTGCATTTCAGAAACCTGTAAATTGAAGAGAAGACAAAAACAACTAAAAGACAGAACACAAAAAGCCCCAGCAATTTACCTTGGTGACAGAGGAATTATGGGGCTTAAGGCAATTATGGGGCTTAAGCAAATGGTGTTTTAAACTGTCTTGTGCTCCTTATCTTGGCAATGATTCAGCCAACATGCTTCTTGTAATCCAACACGCTCTGGAGCATAAAACAGGCATGTCTCCCTTGAGATGTTGCCACCAGGCCCTCTCACTGTGCTGGAGGAAAGGAGTGCACATCCTTTCCCCCCTGTGCAAGCTCTGGCTCACCGAGAAGCCTCTTCGTGCTGTGGGTTTGGGGTGGCACGTCCCAAATGTTGCCCCTTCCTGGCCTGTGCTGAGGCCAGAGCTGCCTCTTGCAGGCCGTGGAAGGGCAGCACTGCTTTTGTTGGAATTCGGACTGGTTTTAACATGTTGAGGTCAGGGCAAGAGCCAAGATTGCACAGCTTCATGATAAAGAGGTATATTATTAGGGTGGCTGTTGGAAGGGCAGACAGTGGGTTTTGTCTCTCAAGAAGTGACACGGAGGCACAGACAGTTCAGCTGCTGCAAATTGTATTTTCCCTGGAATACTGGAGGTGGAGATGGGTCTTCTCGCAGCTCTTCCCAGTACCTGACTGGTGGGACAGTGACAACAGTTTCAGGGAAGGAATGGGAAGCACTGATGTGATTTTTTTTTTTTTTGACTGGATTGTTTTTTTAATTCTTTAAGAAAAGTCTTGAAGGTTGAGATGGATAATGCCAGGGGACAGCAAACTGGCTGGGTCCTTTGAAACTACAGTGGCTTCATCTCTCAAAATACTGATTTTTATCTAACTTTTGTTTTAAACAGTAATTTCTGACTGATTCTAAAATTCTTGTCATTGAAAGACTTAGGAGTTGGAAGCAGTAGTGTAATATTTGCTCTTATCTGTCATATATATTTTCACTTCCTTTGAGTTAATTTGTCACATACTTTGTAATTACCATTAACCATATGAAATCTTCTCTAAATGACAAGCACTGCCAGTGTGGCCATTTGCAGTTATTCCATTTCATTTAAACAGGTCTTTTTAATAAACCTGAAACCCTCTTTGGATCTTATTTGTAATTTCACCACCTGCCTTTGAGCTTCATCACACTGGATTTTGGCTTTTGGGTCATTAGTTTTGAGCAACCTTTTTGGCCAAATACTTTGGCAATATTCCAAATTGCAATTCCATATGTGCATGCACACAGATTATAGCATGACATCTTTGCAAGGGACATGGTTTTGTTGGTCAAAGAGCCTTTTATGTAGTATGGCAGTTTATTTCTACCCAACATCTCATTTAACCCTACTCTGTCTGTTTGAAGCCATTCCCCTTTGTCCTGTTGCTCCAGGCTCTTGTAAAAAAAATCCCTCTTATTTCTGATCAATGTTATCAGAGACAATTTTCTTGTTTAATACTGATTTTTTGAATGTAGATGCACTTTGAATGCAACTGTGTGTTTGTGCTTAAGAACTGGACTGTATTTTACGCTGGCTCAGTTATCAAAGGCTAAAAAGAAGTGCACACAGGCACTAAAAAGGTGCCTCTCAGTTCTGAAGTGCAATTGTTTATGCTCTGTAATGTTTGGGGAATCTTTCCCTGGCAGATAAGGGAACATCAAAGCCTTAATAGTTTATTTTACAAGGATATTTTGGAGTCTTTCTAATCTTCTTGCATGATTGCTTATCTTCCCTGCTGCAACCTGTTGAATGAAAGGATAATCTTCCTTTTGGATTAGTTTAGGAATTTTTAGACCAGAAAGTTCACAAATGAGAGCATTCTATTGCTGTTCCTGGTGATTCTGCTGAAGTTCAGTGAGGTTACCAAGTACAGACTAAACAGTTTCCCATCCTGCTTAGTTGGCAGCATTAACTCCAAGCCCCTAAAAAGAGTTATGAAGTGAAGTCAACATAAATATGTATAATAAATAAGTTTTCTGCCTTTCTTCCAGAAATGAAGGTACAAGCAAAAAATGCCCAGATGGGACAGTGAATCAGCTGCAAAATGTTTTCTGGGATTCTTTGGGTTGTTTGGGCTGAGGTTCTCACTAAGAAATGGGCAAAGCTAAATCAAAACTCTGGTTGTGCAGATTCTGACTCTGGGAACTGAAAGACAGTTCAAAGGAAGTTGGTTTTCAGGGTCAGGTTATTAGTATGAAATGAAAATTTACAATGTGAAAAAAGAATAATTAATAGTGATATTAAATAAGGGGCTGGGGCTTTAAGAAGCTTCTAATTTTCCCATTTGAAATCCAGATTTTTGAGAGGTGGTAAAACATGAACATGTATAAAATGGACTTAGAGATTCCACTAGATAGTTATTTTATTTTCTCCTGCCAGTGTTTCCAAGGATCTGTCTCAATGCAGTGTAGTCAAGTTCCTTCATTTAAGCTGGATACATACAGGAAAAAAAGCTTCTGGAGAAAAGCCACTGAAGAAATTTACTGATCAAAATCATCAGTTGCTTTGACTTTGAATTGTAGAGATCTCACACTTGGACCTTTAGAAGTAGTAATAGTAGGTGTGTTTTGCTCATGAAAATGCCCACCAGTGAAGCACATTTATAAAGACAATTAGATTCCCACTTTGTTTATTGGCAAATGTTCCTTCTTCACTTTGAAACAAAGAAGAAAATGTGCTGAGTAGCTTTTGGGTGGCACTAAATATTACACAGAAATGCTTTTTAGCAAATCTGCCCCAAGTCAGCCTAATAGAAACTGCTGATTTTCATAAGAGGAAATAACATTTGGTTCAAGTGGAGGAAATGAACTGTCAGGGAGTGTAAGGGCTGAGCAGCGGGAGGAGGGATGACAGCAGCGCCTGTTCCAGCCCCGAACGCTGCTCAACTGCCATGGTAACACTCATCCATTATTTATTTCCAGCACTAAATATAAGCATTACTTTTGCTATCCTGAACTGAACCACAGCTGGGAATTAGAGTTTTCTTTCCATAAAGCTCATCAATCTCAGGGATCCATCAGTCTCACAGGCAGGTTTCCAATTAACCAAGGAACTGTTTGATCTGCTCAGCCTGGCCGAGGGGACACAAACACATCCGTGTGTTTTATGGGAGATAGATTGTCCATATTTCCATCAAGTGACAAATGCACCCCTGGCCTGATGGGTAGGAGCAGGATGTCCAGAAAAGAGGGAGCAAGCTGCCAGAAAAAAATGTATTAGTTGGTGACATCTCTCCAGAGTAAGGGATTGCTTGACAAGGAAGCTGCCAGGAAACCTGCTGATGGCCCGAGGAGCTGCCCTGACAGCCTGGATGTCATTATTGCTGCCCCCACTGTCTGCAGGGAAACTTTGCATCCTGTGCGAACTCCCGCAGTGAAGGATTAATTGTGGGCAAGTACTTGATGTGGTGAGACCCGCCCCGCTGCAGAGCTGCCTCCAGCCCTGGGCTCCCAGCACAGAAGGACATGGGGCTGTTGGGGAGAGTCCAGAGAAGGCACCAGGATGATCAGGGGGATGGAGCAGCTCTGCTGGGATTGTTCAACCTGGAGAGGAGAAGCTTTGGGGTGACACAACTGTGACCTTGCAGGACCAGAAGGAGCTACAAGAAAGATGGAGAGAGACTGTTTGCAAGGGCCTGGAGTGACAGGAGAGAGGGAATGGCTGAAAACTGTGAGGATGGAGAGGCTGTGGCTGCCCCATCCCTGGAAGTGTCCAAGGCTGGGTGGGATGGGGCTTGGAGCAACCTGGGCTTAGTGGAAGGGGGTGGAATGAGCTCAACTTTAATGTCCTTTCCAGCCCAAACCATTCCATGAATCTGAAGTTTGAAGCATGCAATGGTTTTGGAGACTATGAGGAAAATTCCCAAGACAAAGGACAGACTGAGGTGTCCCCCTGGTGCAAATGGACATTGTTCAGCTGGAGGGAATGAGATCCTGCCAGTTTAGATTTACTGAGACTCCAACCAAAAGTTTGTAATAAAGTCACACCAAGCAGACACCAGTTTCTCCTGAAAAACCCCCTCACAACTATTGTTATTGAGAGAGAGAGAAACCAGGGCCTGGGAATTACTAATCCATCATTCCAGGAATGAGGGCCTGGAACAGCCATTGCCTGAGCACTTCACCAACATTATTACCTGAGTAAGACCATTAATTTATAATATTACTCTGGAAGTGTTTTAAATTAGGTTCACAGTCGAGGCTCTTGATGAGTCAGGGCTGTGGCCTTTCAGTGCTCATGGTCAAAAATTACTAAGAATTTCAGGGGAGGAATAAATCCTTCCCCTCCCCTGACCCAGGCAGTCTCTGCCTGCCCTGCTGCCAGGAGCCCCTGAGCTCTTTGCCCTCTCTGTGGCACCCTCTGCCCCTGCCTGAAACCTCCACAGCAAAGCCATAAAACTGAGCGCTCCTCCTTCCTGCACGGTGCAGAGCCTTCAAAATGTAATAAAATGTCTCTCCAAGGACTCTGAAGAGTTAGGCATCCAAAGCCCACTGCAAATTCCTTAAGAGTTGGGCTTCCCTAAGCTCTCCTGAAAAACCCAGTGCACGCAGGTGATTTCTGAGGCAGGAAAGTGATGCCCACGAGTCTCACAGCAGTGCCAAGAGCTGCTGTTCTGCCAAGGTTTTCACTCCTGCTTCAGGCTCTGGCAATCTAAAGGGACAGGAATATTGTTGCACTGAAATTAGTTACAGCTTTAAAATTATTTCCCCTTCCTTTTTTTTTTTTTTTTTTTTTTTGGCTGTGGTTTGCTTTGAAGGGGAAGGCTCCTTGAGCTCGAGTGTATAAATTCCTGAACGACCACAATTTGAATTCCAGTACTTTAATTTGTTTATAAACTGTACATGGAGCCCTCTATCCAATTTCTTGCTGTTTACAGGAATGTGTGGAACAAGATCAATGCAAAGCTGAGCAGATAATGATCAGGATGGGCTGAGGTATAAAAGAGCAGGGAACAGCCCCCTGAGCTGTGCTGGTCATCACCTCACATCAGTTAATCCTTCAGAGGGAAAATCAGAATAATCTGTTTAAAGGAGAATGAGGTGTGGTTGGTTTTGTACTGGTGGCAAAGAGTGGGCAAAGCTATAAAACAGTGCAGGGTGCTCAGAGAAAATGCTCATCCTCAGCCTTGGGGTACTTGTTTTGCAAAGAACTGTGCTGGATGCAGCCTGGGCTGCTGCTCCTCCCCTTCCCCCTACCGCAGGGTCCTGTCCTCACAGGTGGGAGCTGGAAGTGTGGCTCAGAATGAGCTGAAATGACCATTAAGATTCCCATAATAAAGATATTCTGAAGTTTTAATGCAGCGTGGGAAGTTTAGCAAAAGGTTTATGGGGTACAGAGCACACAGGTTGTGCAGAGTGTTAGTAATTCTGCAGCATGGCATCTTATAATAACTCCTTGCCTTTTAGCTCAGTGCTTTTTGCCACCCAAATTCACATTATTAATATTCATTTAACATTTTTAGCGTGTTGCAAACTACTTATCGCAATGATGGGGACATAAAGTGAGATAGATGTGTCTGGCCACAAAAAATGACAAAATAAAATTTGAATTTATCTCACATTTAAATATCAGTGAGGACACAGAGGCACTGCCGACAGGACTTGTTAATGTGGGGCAGTGCAAGTTTCTCAGGCTGGCTTTGTTGTTTTAGCTTATGAATGAGTGCTCTTGGTGTATTTATGCCTGTGCCTTTCTCCCCCTCTCTAACCAACGTGTGTATCCCCCATTTAGGACAACTGATGAGTCCCCAGAGCCAGCTGAGCCTTGGCAAGCACAGTCACCTGTCTTAATGAATCCTCATTTGAAAGCATTTACATGAGAGATGCAATTTACAATATTTTTGGTGTAAATTGGAGGATAATTGGGTGTTAAGTCATTCTCCTCAGTTCCTGGGGGAACGGGCTGCATGAGGAAGGTCTGTAAGTTCCACCCAAAACCAGCCAGATGTTCAATTTATGGCAGCTTTGTTAGAAAACTTGTTAAACTTTGGGTAGCAGGAAACAAATATTTTTACTGAGATTTTCTGCAGTGAAAACCCCTGACTTTTTTGCATTGTTTCTGGGTGACCTGACATTAAATTGAAAACAACCCTTTGGCAAACTGTTCCTGTTTCAGACAGCCTGTGCTGGAATCTACTCCTCAAAATATTGAACAAAAGCAATATTCCCAGCCCTCAGGATGTGAATTCTCATGCTATTTCCCTGAGAAACCCTTTACCCTCTGAGAATCCCTTCCCATTTTTTATCAGACTCGCTGGTTCAGTTTAGCAAGAGAAGGGAGCACCGTGACTGAACCCTGACAATCCCTTCAAATCTTCAGCAAGACTTTAAGTTCCTCATCAGTGCAAAACCAATTAATAAACAGCATCTCACACAGAAAGGTCACAGGTGACTCCGTTTAAAGTCCTTGACATTGCTGGGCACTTAAAAGAAGTTTATACAACCTCTGGTGTTCTTCTACTAGCTCTGATCATTCTCCAGCAGAGAGCCTGTCATTTGCTTTTATCCCCCTGAAACTGCCCATAATATTTTTAGTTCCAGGTTTGCTTGTGTGCCACAAAAAGAATGACTTGCCAGTGACTGCTTTGAGTTAGTTTTTGTTTTATCGTGGTTGTTTTGACTTTCCACCTTTAAAGTTAGCAAAGAACACCTGTAAATTTGGGGTGCCTTTTCAAAAAGTGACCTGCGGGTTTTCACACAGGAACCAAACGCTTGCAGTGTTCGGGAGGGTGATTGATGCAGTCATTTGTCTCAGCTCTAGTTAAGGACAGCCACTAATTACGGCTTCTTAGTCAGACATCTTTTCCAATGCTTTGGTGTTAAGGTACTGAGATCAGTCATCATTCTTTTCTAGCAATTTCTCTTTCTTCTAAAGGGAAATAACTTGCTTTAGGCTTTTAGGGCACTACAAAGCACAACCCTTCCTGCAGCACCTCCATGCAAAGGGGGGGACCCTGGGAGAAGGACTCGAGTACAAAACCCGCCCTTCGCACCTTCCCTGCTCAGCAGCTCCAGGGCACTGGGAGAGCTTTGGCTTGTCCTGCCTGCAGGTCCTGCTGCAATGGGAAGTGGTGTTTCTTTTCATATCCTTCATTTTATTCAGGTGCCCAATTCTGGTAAATGCTTGTGGAAGTTTTACCTTGAAATTGCACGAGGAAAGGGTAAAATCCAGCCCCCAAATCTACTGCTTTTAAGGCAGCACATAATCACAAACTGCATTGTAAACTGACACTATTTGATATCTTTTCCAAATGCCATCTGCAAAGACTATAATTAGAATAGAAACTTTTTTTCCCTAACTCATTTAACAGCAACAGAAAGATCAAAAAACTTTCAGGTGTAAATTTTCAGTAGACACACAGCAATAAATGCAGAAAGCTGCACTGAGTCAAGATAAGAATTTGCCTTGTAGCCATCATTGTTAACACAGGCTTCAAATTAGCTTGACATGGGCTCAGGAACGAGGATTTAGGGCAAAGCAGTAGGAAATAAATTTCACTGGAATCAGTGGGGGCTGGAACATCTATAAATGTGTACACTGAAGTCTCATTTAGAAACAGCTTCTCACGTTTAAAATTGCGATGTAATGCAAAGAAGCTTCTAATTGAATTTTCAAGCAAAATCTTTAACATTTGGGTTTCAACTGAAACTTAGCTGGTGCTTTTCTTGCAGTGTGATAATCGTAAAGTATTTATTTAAATACAGTGTAATAGCAACAGCATCCTGTTCCAGCACTGACAAAGCATACCACGACCCGCGTGCTGGAATAGCCTTTTCTCTAGAAGGTTTAGAGTCCTACAGAATGTCCTTAAAAATGTCAGATACCATTAAATACAGGTCCTGGCTTAAGTATTTCCCTGGGTACCATTAATGCTTTCCCAGTCAAGTTCCTTTGTGAGCATACAATTGGCAAAACTAATTTATGGTATGATTTCTACATCTTTGGCTGCTGAATCTCACAGCTTGGTGTTGTCAGTTTGAGTCCTGAGATACCCTTTGGCAGGAATCTTCACATCTTGGAAAATCCTGCCTTATCCCAGAGATACTGATGTTGCCATCAGTGGTGGTAGCTCTTGTTTGGAAGGATCTCTTGGAGAGATTATTCCATGTGTGTTGTGGAGTGAAATGCACCTCCCCAAGCAGCAGAGTTAAAGCCAAACCCTCAGAGCAGCGTGGATGGGTGTCTCGTGTGTAATCCAAATCAGCCCTCGCCCAACTCTGAGGTTTTGGCACCACTGCTCTGCCTGCTCAGGCTCCAGAAAAACCACAGGCACATACCTGAGGATCTGATCTGGGATTAATGTTCCTGTGCTGGCTCAGATGGGAAACATCAAAGAGGCAGTCAGGGACATGCAATTGCACAGGCTGTATCAATACAAGGTGTATCAATCAGCACAGGCTGTATCAATACAAGGTGTATCAATCAATACAGACTGTATCAATACAAGGTGTATCAATCAGTACAGGCTGGACCAGCACAGGCTGCATCACTCCAGCTCTGCCACAGCCACAGATCAGAGCGAGCTGCAGTCCCAGAGACACCGCAGGCTCCAATAAATCACCTCCAGGAAGAGGCAGGATGGTTGGTGACCTCCTGACCCACCACTCAGTCCTGTTTAATCCCCCCAGCCGTGTTCTGCAGATGCAGGAAGGTCCCTTGACGTGTGTCTTTGGGAGAGTGAGGCTGAAAAAGTGCTTAAATGCTTGTAAGTGTCACAGAAATACAAAGCAAGCGAAATGAATGTTGGGTTTTTCAATAGCTAATGTTCCCCCGGATTCACTTGGCTTGCAGACTCAGTCAGCATGCATTTATTTCTATCTTAACATTCACTGTGTTGACAGTAATTTTGTTAGGGACAAAATATTACAATCAGAACCAGAGTTTCCAGTCAAAGGATGCATTTGGTTTGCTGCCCAACCCCCTCCTCTATCTTTCCTTTCCCCACCTTGGTGTATGAGAAGCAGAATGATTTCATGAATCCTGCAGCGGGAAGGGAATTTCAGTGCCTGAGACTGGGATAGTGCTGTGCAAAATGGCATGTTAGCCTGGTTAATAGATTATTTATTTTCATTAAATATTGATTATCAGTGGCTGATGCTGGCAGAGACTTTGCTGTTTACTGCACAAGCAGCTCAATGCCTGCATTCTGTTCTGGGAGAGGTTTTTTGTAAGTTAACTATTCAGTTCTCATGAATTTTCATGTTTTGGCACTGACTGACATCTGCATAGTAATTCTGCCAGGGAGTTATGTGTGCATCTCACTAATGCAATTTTAGACCTAATATATTCAAAAAATCCCTGGAGCAAATGAGGGTGTTTTAACCAGGGGTCCTGCCCTCACTTCACCAGGGAGGCTGCCCCCAAAAGCACACATTTTGTGGAGGTCTCTGAAATTCTGTGACCCAACACACTATTCTTCAGCCTGAGAGCTGGACATGGCACAAGCTGCCCGACTGGCATCTTAGAAACAAAAGATTTAGGTGATGTACAAACACAGATGTACAGAAGATGTAACAGCAGAGAAAATCTTCATTTCAGCAGAATTCATTCACTCCAAATTAATTAGCACAGTGACATGTGAAAGGTGAATTTCTGAGCAGCTTTGTGTGTGTCCAGCGTGTGGGTTGTGTTTGCACCAGTGGTAGAACAAGCCACAATTATAAGGCAAAACGAATCAAATCTCTGCATTGTGAAAGAAATCAATTCAGAATAAACTTTGGGGATTTTTCTTTTTCTGAAATTAAATGGTCCAAGGCAGCACTGCAAGTTTGCCTTTGCAGAAAGGAGAATAAGGAACTTCAAAGTCTGAAGCAACACGGGAAAAAAAAAATCAATTTTGATAAAGAATTACAGTCACTTATTGTTGCTCATTATCTGTTGCATTTCCTTGCAGTTAGAGCTAGTCCAAATTCAGAATTCCCACTGCAAAAATCAGAGGGAAATGTCAAAAATGTTTCTCGCACCAAAGCAAAATTAGACATAGGAATGTCCCAAAGCTTTTTGTGGAGATACTGTGTTTGAAATACTGCATTCCAGTAACCTCAAAGCACTTGAAAAGGTCAGGACAATTCCTGGTGATGTTATCATCTCTAAACTACTCTGAAAAAACCTAAACTATAGTGGAAAAATGTTGGCATCTTGACCTTATGGAGACAAAATGTTATGGGAGCTTTTCATAAAAAAATATTGACGCGCGCTATAGATTTCCAGCAAATCATTTCAGGGTCATCAAATAAGAAACTTCGGTGGTTTTTTTTTTTTTCTTTTTCTTTTCTGTCAGGAAATGCTTGACTAGTCCCAGCTCCATCTGTTCAAGGAAAGAACTCCCATGGAAAATATTGCTTCCTCAAAATGGCCTCGGCACTTTCTCATCCTTTAACCTGGGAAGTCTCAGAGATGTTTGTCAAATTCCACCCGTGCGCTGGGATGAAAGAATAGCCCGGACACAGGGGATGATGTGCTGCAAATATAATAAGGTGAATGTAACTTCTGTTTAAAATGTCAGGATGGCATTTTGGGAAAAACCAAGAGCTCCCTTCACTGTCAGTGAAAATATGTAACAGGGATTTCTGTTTGCTCATTGTAGGGCAGCACAATCACAGTTATTATGAGATTAGAATATAACAATAATCCACTTAAATTATTAACAGCTGGCTGGTACTTCAAAGTGACCTCTGACTCTTATCTTCCCATGAAATAATGGCAACACGATTGTCATGAAAAGGAAAAGAATTTCAATGAAAGCTTATTAAGAAAGTTGTAGACAGTTTTGAATCCAGATAAACAGGAATATAGATAAAGCATTTCCTGGTAGGGAGGGCTAATGGTCAATAGAAATGAGCTGAAAGAAGGACTCCTGTCAAAACAACCAGAGCACACATTTGCATATTAAAAAAGGGGTAAACAAGTTTTTTCCCAGTGATAGCATTGAGGTGAAAACCTGAACAATGAGATTTTCTGGCACATTCTTGGAACACATTGCACATGTGGGAATTAAAATGCGTTTTCTCTTTGAACCGTGGCATATGTAAGGGATTTATGTTGTTCAAAGTGAAAATGTAAGTGGACACTAATATACTAATTCATCAAAGAATAAGCACAGGCTTAAATCCACCTTTACTTACCAAAGCTCTTAGGAATGTGTTTACCTGCAGGAATATGCCAGTGACTAATGAAACCAGCAGTGTGTGTTTACAGGTGCTGGCAGGGATTAGAAGAACCGTCTAAACTTGTTGAAAAGACATCTAAAGTGGCTCTGTAATTTCTTTCCTGCTACAAATGTCTTTGAAACCAAAATAAGCCTCTCTGGGGTTTTTTTTTTAGATTTTTTTTTTCCTAATCCTGGGTTTAGAACATACTTGATGCTTCCAGCATTAGTATTTTTATGGTGCTTGAGATTGTGAAATATGTCTCTGCACTGAACACACACTTCTGTACAAGATGAAACAAGCTGGGGGATGAGCTTTCCTAGCTTTGGACCAGCAGTGAAATCTAGAACTGGAACTGGCACTGACACTGTTCTTGGGGCTCTGCAATATATTGAACTAAAGTACATTTTTGTTATTAGTAGTTTTGTCCTATGCAACTTCTGTGTTGATTTCATAGAATCCCAGAATGGTTTGGGTTGGAAGGGACCTTAAATATCATCCCATTCCAAACCTCTGCCATGGGCAGGGACACCTCCCACTAGCCCAGGTTGCTCCAAGCCCCATCCAACCTTCCAGGGATGGGGCAGCCACAGCTTCTCTGCCCAACCTGTGCCAGGGCCTCCCAGGGAAGAATTTTTTTCCTAAAATCCAATCTAATCCTACTCTCTGTCAGTTTTCAGCCATTCCCCCTTCTCGCCACTCCAGGCCCTTGGAAATAATCTTGTCTCCGTCTTTCTTGTAGCTTCTTCAGGTCCTGGAAGGCCACAATGAGGTCACCCCAAAGCTTCTCTTCTCCAGACTGAAGAACCCCAGTTCTCTCAGCCTTTCCTCCAGCAGAGCTGCTCCAGCCCTCTGATCAGCTTGGTGGCCTTGCCCGTATTACCCAACAGAGAGACTTATCTCAGAATATTCTCATTTCTGGTGTGTTTTGGTTCATGGGTGTGGCAGGTTGTTTCTGGCTGAAGCTGTTCCATTTTATGCATTCAGTAAAATAGCTCAGTGAAAAGGAACGAGAAGTGTAAAATACCAAAGCAAGGACTGCAAGCTTGCCTCCTTTATCCTGAGTGAATTAGCCCTTCAGCTGGAGAGTCCTACACTCTGCCTCGTAAACCACTCCATCAATTAATATTTCGCAAAGCCTTGCAAAGCATAATCACCTCTTCAAGCAAGAACTGAGAGCGCCACACTGTTACTGCAGCAGAGCAACCACCACGGTTTCTCGCCTGCCCCCAAACTGAAGGAGCCATGGATTTAAACCCGAAAGGGGCCAGTTTTACCAGTCACTGAACAACTAAACATGGGCATCATGTAGCCCTGTGCTCCTTGTGTGCTCTGTGGTGGTTCTCTGCTCTGCCTTCCTCCTCGCTGCCCTGTTTGTAATTTCCATGGCAGGATAATTCCCAAAGTCAAAGTCATCCATCTGGCTGACCTCTCGGAGTGCCTATATTTGTGATGCTATTAAAAGATGTTATGAAGAGATGAACGGCGCCTCTTTCCAGGCACAGTATTTATAGCATGCCACTAACAGGTAAACCCTGCGGAGTCACCAGAGCCCCTCTGTGCTGGATCGCTGGTGTACTTGGCAATATTTGCACGTTCCTGGAAAAGGAGAACTTGGGAGCAGCAGAAGGCAACCCCAGGGCCCAGAGCCAGGCTCAGTCAGCCCTCACTGCAGCTGCACACTGCCCAGAAAACAGGTTCGTGTGACATTTCCATGCCATGCGGTGCGGCCACAGGGCAGCAGCTCAGGTTGCCTGTCTTCTGGAGCAGATTCTGGGGAATCTTGGCCGAATTTCAGGCATCTGAAGGACTTTCTGGGAAACCCACGGGGCTGAGCCCCGCGGCCCGGCACGGTGGGGCAGGTCGGGTTATCCTCCGCTAGGCCACCGGGGGATGGAGGGGCCATCGCGGGGGGTTGGGGTGCGGGGCCGGGGGGCAGTGGAGGGCGGTGCGGGGAGCTCGGGGAGCGGTACGGGAGTGCTGTGCGGGGTGGAGCGTTGCGGGAGGCGGTGCGGGATGCTCCGTTAGGCGGGGTGGAGCGGGGCGATCGCTCCGACGGGCGGTGCGGAGTGGTGCGGGTGTTTCCAGGGGGCAGGTGCGGGTCTCTCCGAGGGGCGGTGCGGGGCGGTGCGGGTCTCTCCGGGGACGGTGCGGGGCGCGGCTCCGGCGGCTGGTCTCGCCATGCGGGCGGGCTGAGGGGCGCCGCCGCCGCCTGTCCCGGGGAAGGATGGCCTCCAATTTCAACGACATCGTGAAGCAGGGCTACGTGCGCATCCGGAGCCGGCGCCTCGGGGTGAGTGCCGCTACCTGCCTCGGAGCTTGGGCTTTTGCTCTGTTATTTATTTTCCCCCCTCCCTCTCCCTGCCGCTCCTTTGTCCTCTTTTTGCAGACCGAGCTCAGCGGGTGTCTCGGCAGGGAGGCAGGAAACAAAAAGATCGGGGGAGAAGAATAAAGGCACCTAAATGTATAATAATATACAATGTACATTATATATATATATATATATATATATATATATATATGTATCTGTCTATATTTTTCCGCTGTCTCCCGTCGGCAGACGGGGATGCCGCCGGCCCGCAAGGCTGGGCTGGGCTGTGCTGCCTCCGCATCCCGGCGCTGCCCTTCGCTCCGAGCGCCCCGGGCTTCGGAGCGGGGCCGTGCGGGGCTGGGGGTGTCCGGCTGCGGGGACGGGGCTGGGGGTGCCTGTGCCCCCAGGACTGAGGGTCCGGGCCAGCTCCGAGCAGGGCTGAGAGCTGCTCAGGTGCTGCGTTTCCTGCCGCAAATTAGGGCTTTGAGGTCTTGCGTGGGACAGGCGATGACCTTGCGATGTCTTAAGGGCTTTTAACTTCCTTCGAGTTGCGTAAAATGGAAATCCACCAAGCCCGCTTTAGCTCCGTGTTTAATTTTAAACTTATTTTAAGGCTGTTCTTTGATTCCCGCGGCGCGTCCCTAGTTTGGGCTGTAGGTACTGGGTATGTCGGTAGCGGCAGGGCAGTTCCCCGCTGTACCTGGAATGGGATGTGCTCTGGAATCCTGGTCTGTTCCTCCAGTCCGTGGGCTGCTGCTCCCCGAGCGAGCTGCTGGAGCCGCTCAGGTGATGGGACTGGCTCCACACCACCTGAGTCCCTTTGGGAGCCAGCGTGGCTTGAGGGGATGCACCTGGAGGGAGGCTTTGTGTATGGAAAATCTTTTAATTAGTATGTTTGCCTCTCACGACTGGAAAGGAGCTCATTTCTTATGTTTACTGAGAGCTGATGGGTTGGCAATTGAATTGTCCGTAGTCTGAGTTTTGCTTCAGGGTTTGTTACGGGGGTGTGTACAGGGTCCTCTAAAAGCTTTTGCTGGCTCGTTGCAATTACAGCTCCATTCTCTTGCTGCATCCGTGGTCAATGACTTCTCTCTACAGTTTTGCTAACTTGTTTCTCCCTGGCTTTTTTGGAAACAGGAAAGCATTTAGAAGTGTCCCATCGGCTGGTTTTCTCCTACCTGGACTCGTAGGCACAGTTCATTGTGAAATAATTGTGTGACTCTGTAGCAGATGGAGATGACGTTGTTAGCAGAGAACTTGTAGTAAATTTGGCAGAATTAGTGTGTTGTGACTATCTTTTCACTGTTGTATGTATATTAGTGTTCAGTTTACTCCAGCATAAATGATCAGTGAGGTTAAAATATGATAAATATTTCCATACTGTAACAGTGAAACTCAATGGACACATGAATAAGGTACATCTAACTCTGGGATAGTTGTAATTTCTGTTAATGCCTGTGCCTTTCCTTTACTAAGGCTTTCCAGACCACTCTGAGCGTGGTGGTGATGAGGAAACGTTCAGTGCCCTCTCAGTAGATGTGCATGTGACAGCTGAGTGCAAAAATAGGGGGCGAAATGGACAACGACACTGAGTCCATGGAAATGAAACAAAAATGTTAAATATTTTCTTTGAACAGACGGTTTGTTTATTTGTTTTCGTTCCTTCTAATTCCAAAGGTTTGTATCGTTATCAGTGGCTGGAAAACACAAAAGGGGTGATGAAAAGTGCTTTTGTGAAGGAGTCCAGGAGAAACCCCAGAGCATTCCTTGGACCATAGCTGTGGTCAAATGCAGAGCCCCGCGCTGCTGCCCTTGGCTCCGGGTGTTCTCTCCTGGCAGCTCTGCCGTGCTGTGGAGGACCTTTGGTTGGTGCTGTGATCTGGCTGTCACTGCTTTAGATCTCCTGTGCTGGGCGGGAGAGGTGAGCTGTTCAAACCCTGCTCCAGTTGTTTGGAAATATATAATCTGATCGTGCCTTTCTCTCCTGGCAGTTTCCAGCTTGGAGTGTTGGCCCACGGCTCAAGAACAGAGACTGAAATGTGGCTGCAGTTTCTTCCCGTAGCGTTTTCTGAGCTGCTTAAAAGCCCTCATTTACAACACCCAAGTAGAAATGGATAATTATGATTAACCCAAGGGAAGTACTTTAGACCTTAAAATACTAACTTTCAAAAAGCTTTGCCATGCTGAGAAAACATTAGGAAGGACAAGCCTGGTGTAGGTCTTTGTTTATTTGAGAAGGATTTCAGTGCTCTGTGCTAAGGTGTAAGTGGGAGTTGTTAAAATACATCCTCACATTTTGGTGGCACAGCTGTAATCAGTGCATTGTCTTTTCAAACTGAATCCAGCTCTGGGTTAGTCTCTGTAATACTGTGGTAATTCCATCACCAAGGGAACTGGGAGCAGAGCTTGTGTCTGTAAATTATCTCAGGAAATGACTTTTTGGAATAACTGGGGTGCAGGTGCTACATTTGCAAAGGAAGGGGTGCAGAGAAGCAGCTTGCCCAAAGGCCAACCTCTTTTAAAAGGAACATGGCAATTCTGGTAGGCCCTACTTTGTAATTTTGAGACTGAAATTAGGCTAATTAGTTTTGTACCTGAACTCTTTCTGCGCACTTCGAATATGTAAATTTAATTTAATATTATTTAATAGAATAGTTTCCATAGCAACATTTGTATCACATGTATCTTCTGCAGAGCCAAATATATTCAGGAGAAAGCTCACTCTTCCTGATTCTTTCCATCCTTATAGGGAGAAAAATAATTCCCTCAGCCAATGGTCTCTGTGTGTTCTGTCATTAGCAGTGACACAGAGGAGGTTGTGTGCTGGAAAAGTGCTGACAGTGGAAAAGCACAACCTTCCAGAGCTCTTTAAAACAGAGAAAATCAGCTTTGCTTTGTGAGAAGTGCTTCTGTCAGGGACCACCAGCCACTGGCCTCGTGTTTTGGGCAAGAAGACCCTTGTGCTCTTGCAGTCCCCTCTCAGCTGATTAAGTGCTTTGTATCTGTGTGTGAAACAGAGCATTGTTTTATGGCCTCTGGATCTAAAAAGGCTTTTTTCTGCTTATTATTTTCAAATTGTGTCTCACTCTGTGGTACAGATACGACCTTTCTGAGGGGCAGTAAGTTATGGAGATGTTTCCTTAATGAAGGAAACTAGTTCTTGTCCATTTTTAGGGTTGGGAGGATGTGCGCTGCTTGTGAACCTGCTTGAGCTTCCCCTTCCTGCATCCACACCTAAACCCAGCTTTGCTGGAAGCCACGTTTGAACTGGGGCAAGGGCTGTGGAGCACAGAAGCTGCTCCGAAAGGATCCTCTGCTGCTGCTGCCGAGGTGGGGGCAGCAGGAAGCGCTGGAGGCTCCAAGGGATGGCAGGTGATGTTCCCAAAGCCTGTTCCTCAGGCAGCACTACTGGGGTGCTGGTGCTGTGGCACCAGGAGGGTGCTGGTGGTTCCCCTTTGTGCAGGGCATTTGGAGATGATGCCGTTCCCACTGGAAGACCCTGTGGAGTTTGCAGGCATCTGGCCTGTCCCTGCCTCCTGATGTATGGGAGCCTGCTGGAGCAAGATGCCGTGGGGTTGGCTGTCAGCTCTGAGTTTCTGGAATGCCAGTAGCGCACCCAGAGTGTCTCGTTGCATTAAGTGATGCAGTTCTGTTGGTGTCAGAGGGAAACAATCTCCTCGAGGAGCAGCAACTGCCCTGAGCTGAAAGCAGAGTAGTGCTGATCCAACAGAAGGGCCTCAGAACCGGCTGAGTCGGGCTGGTGGCCAGCAGAGATGTCTCTGTTAAGGACTTGTGCATGTTCACAGCTATGCCAAGCCTTGTAGAGTCTGGTTTGGCTCAGTGGATTAGAAAATACTGGCTTTCAGAAACATTCTCTCTGGCCTGCTTGTTAAATAGATGTCTATTTATAGAGTTTGGCTGTGGTGGCTTTATGTGGTGCTGCTTTCCAGGTGGGATGGAACACCTTTCTGAGCAAACCTTAAGATGAGACCAATATGACAGTATTTTTTCTCCCAATCTTTGTCTGCCGTGAGCACATCTGGCTTGTGTGCAGATATTTCCATCTTACCCCTGTTTCGCAGACAGCGTCACTTTTAAACTCATCAACATAACAGGTTTTTCAGAATGTGAGCTTTGCTCTGGGTGCTGTGGTGTTTGATCTCCTGTGGTACAAGGTGGGTCAAAGCTCTGTGTGTGCACTGTGTTACTGAACAGTCTGCCAGGAAAAATCCAACAGCAAGGGTGGACAGCATCTTTTATATTTGTGGGCTTAAAAATAGTTGTGGAGCCATCTGCAGTAGTTTGTGCTCATGTGCTCTTCCCTCTTGTCACAAACTTCTCAATACTGAAGCAATCTTCATCTGACTTGCTAATAACTCTTAAAACATCTTTATTCAGGAAGACTTTTGATATATTCTGGAAGACTTTTTGTATAAGAGGTCTACGCCACAACCCATCTTGAAATAAGGAATGTATTAGGCTTAAAAATTTGATTGTGCAGTTATTTTGTTATTAAACAGTTGTGATGCTTTCTGCACTTCTCTTTAACATTGAAACTATTTCTGCTCCCTGGCTATTTTCAACATGTTACTTCAGCTTGTCTGTCTCTTCGTTTCCTGGTGAAGATGCAAGAATTGGGGCTGTAAAGCAACTTTGGCTGTCACAGATATAGCAGGAGCCTTCCCAAATGTCACAGGTGAAAAAAAAGCAGAATAGGAAATCCTGAGATAATCTGAAAATTAAGGTGACCTGTTTTCTAGAAGAGGACAAGGTTTTTTTTCCCTTTATAAAAAGAAGAGTTATTAAAATAAGAGAAGTATAGGATGACATGTGCTGCTGAATCGATATACGTGGATTGTTGTTGCCTGACAGAAATACTTAAAACAAACAGTCCTGGCAATTTGTTGTTTTTAGAAAAGCCTTGCAGCTTATTTATCTCTCTAAAACATGCACTATCACTGACTAGACACACTGGGTATTGCCAACCCAGAAAAACCATCTGAACACTGAGACTGATGTGCAGAACTCTCAAAATTGAACATTATTAACAGGCAGCCTGATTTATTTTATTACTGCCATGATTTTATGGAGGTATTTCCTGCATGTGGAGTTCTGGGAGTCTGTTCCACGAGTTTGTGTTACTATCAAGTTGTTGCAGGCTATTAAAACCACTCATTTGGGAGGATCCGTTGACTTTTATGGAGCTGTGCAAACAGCCAAATGTCTGTTCCTAAAAACGTGGGTTTGCAGAGACTTCCTGATCTGTTTGTCAGAGAATAAAGAGGGAGAGGGGAGTAAAGTGTAATTTTTTTAACCTGGCAATCTGTTTCTTGTACCCCTGTCTGGAGAAGGAAGTGCTGTAACAGATTTTTGCACAGTCCTGTCTCATGGGGTACCTTCCCCTTTGCACTTGGGGGATGGGGCTCAGAGCTGTCCTTGCTGCTGGATCTGTTTAACAACACTTCTAATTAAATCCACAGCCTGTGCTCGGGGTTGGCTGGAACCCCATCAGCTGGAGGCACCTCCTTGTTATGCAAGGAATGATCAGCCTCATCTGTCTGTTAGAGAGGGTCCTCCTTGGAAATTTGGGCTCGATCCAGGAAAGGGATCTGAGCAGCCCACGTGAGGGTTAGTGGGGTTTGAGCAGCTGAAGCCCAGAAGTGCAGTTGTGACACTGCTGGTGTTGGCCCAGGGCAGTTCCCTGAGGACGTGGACATCACCCATCGTCCCCCAGGTTTCGCTCACGGCACACACCAGGCTGTCCAGCCTCTGGCGTGTCCCTGCAGTCCTGCCTGGGGGGGATTCTGTTGTAATGCTCTGATGGAGCCAGATTTTCTGGGGTCAGATGTGCAGACAAGAGTTTCAAATAATGGCTTTCACCACCTTTGCTAAAGATGGAGACACTTCTGCCCATACATCTGGCAACAGGGCTGTTTGAAGGGCTGAAGATGAGCTGAGCTCAGCCCAGACCCTCCTCCTTCCCCCTGCTCCTTCTTCAGGGCCCTTTCCTGGCCGTGTGGGACAGGGATTCAGCCTGTCCTGCGCAGTGACCTTGCCCTGAGGACTGAGGGGGCAGCATCACTTGGTTTTTTGCACCTCTCCAAGTGGAGGAAAGGACAGAAATGAAGAGAAATCAGCAACTGTGCTTCTGGAAAGAGCTGCGTTGGTGCTGTTGATCTCACTGGGACAAGGATCCCGTTAAGATACAGTAGAAACAGTTTGTGTGGACAGAGTTTAACACTGATCTGAGCCAGCTTAGCCCAATTCACTGAGCTCCTGATCCTGGTGAAGTTTGGGAAGTGAAAATTAATAGTAAGTGGGTCTCTTATGAAAGATGTGGCTGCTGGAACTACCACAGTGGGATTGCTCCCTCTTTAGTGTGAACCTTGTTGAGGACAGAAACTGGATCTCTGCGTGTCCAGTTTCTCTGCTCGGTGGGTCTGACTGGCCCAAAACATCTTAATCATGTCAGAGGGAAGGAATGTGGTGTGAGGGGTGTCCTCCAGCACAGAACTAGGGCACCCTGGCCAGCCCCTGGTGGGAGTTTGTAGGGGTTTAGTCTTCAGCTTGTGACAGGAGGGAGCTGATACTGCCACGGCTTTGCAGCCTGTTGCTTGTTCCTAGGAAATGTTTAAGTGGAGTAACGTGAGCAGTGCTCCAGTGTTTCTGGATTAATTAAAAAACTCAGTGAAAAAAGTAATTCTTAGGTTTCTGGATTGCCTGCTTCTTACTTTGGTTAATGTTTTACTGGTAATACTAACTTCCTCCTGAAATGAGAAGGATGTTAATCTTTATGTGTATGAGTATGGGGTGAGAAGTTCCATGTTGGGCAGTTGCCACATGAAAGTTTGAAGTGGGAAAGTCCAACAGTTTTGTGCCACGGACTGTTCCTCAGGAAGTCCAGCATTAATGCTGATTGCATAAACTTGTTTTAGGACTAGATGAGAAAACTGCTAGTTCACACTTAGAAGACTGGAAAAACTTTATCTAAAAGTTTAGGGCTTGTCCACTTCAGCAGGAATTTTTGATTGTCAAAAGCCGAAAAGAGACGAAGCTTTCATGGTTTTCTGTTGCTGATTTTAATTAAACTGACTTCTCTGGAAGCTTCATTGAGAAGATTGGTGTGGAACATTCGAAGTGACATGTACTTTTACAAGTTTTGCATAGCACTGTTTCTGCGAAACCCTGTGGGAGGAGAGGTAAAGTGGGGGAGAGACAATCTGCAGGACTAGAACCATATGGTTGAGGAGATTGGCGCTTGACTAAGCGTGCCAGGAAGTTAACATGGGGATTTTAGAGCATGAGCTGTGAAAGCTGGAAACAAGAATGATGTAAGGCTGGGGGAGGGGGTGAGGAGAGGGAAAAGTTGTCTGCCTCTATCTTCATTTGAAGCAGCTTTATTAATAAAACTCTTGTGTTTTATTAACACCTATGCAGCTCCTTGCAGTGTGGAAGCCTTGAGACAGAGCGAAACTGAACAGATTTCTCATGCACCAACTTCAACCTGCAAAATATTAAATTCATAGTTTTAGCAAGCTGTTAAATAAGGTGTTAGAACATATTCACAGATATTAAGATTTCTTACTGCTTGGCACTTGTCAGAGGCAGCAGGGATAAGATCCAGAACATTGCTTGGAAAGTTTGAGCTTTATCCTTGAGCTGATAAAGGGAAGAATAAGCAGTAAATGTTATTCAAGCCTAATGCAGCTCTGTCTGGTTACTGCCAGTGGGTCCACGAGCAAGTCCCCTTTGGATTCCCTCTGTTGGTGGGATCTCAGTCCAGTCAGTAGGGATATTTAGGGGATTACCTCTGGAATTGAAGCAAAGAGGTTGAGTTGGAGGAAGGTGAGCTGGAGGGCCAATGCAACTCACACGGTGGAATTACATTTTGTTTCTTCTCTTAAGGTACCCTAATTTTTGCCTTGTGGAAACAGGGTGGAGAAGCAAAGGTCCTAATTTGGTTCCCAAAACCAAACCTAAGAACTATTCCTGTTTTTTTTCCCGAGACATGCAGACCAGGATTTGGAGTATGAAATTTCTGTTTTGATGGTGGCCCATTTTAGGATCAGGAGCAGCTTTTCTTCTGCTTTCCAGCATATGTTTTCTGGTAAATTACCTTCCATGTTCTTCTTTGGAAGATGGTGTAGTTTGTGAAGCAAAATAATGACATTCCAAATTTGCCTTTTTTCATAAACTGGATTAACTAGTAAAGAAGTGGTTCTTATTATCCATTTGGTATCTTGTTCTAAAGGTATTTTATTTTAACAAGTTTAATGCAGACCTGACCAGAACACGCCTTTTCTCCTGCTTTTATCTCAAACACTTCCCTGATCTGCTGGTTGTGGGTCCCAGTTCTCCTTGTCCCTCTTTGGTCTTCCTTTGGTAGACAGAAGTGTCAGTGCTTCCTGCAGGTGACTGCACCAGCTCTGCATGGAGAAGGGTGTGCCAGGAATGATTGCAAAGGCAGTGAAAGAAAAAGAAAACCCAATTATAAACAGGTGAAATTTAGTCTTTGGTGATTCTGATGCCTTTTCATCGTTGCTTCATTTCACAGTGTGGAGGTAATTCTCCTGCTGGTGGATGTGGCCATTGCCCTGAAGTTGCATCAGCAATAAATTAACATTTTGCAGTGTTTGTGGAAACACTTGAAAGAAAGGAACGGATTCAAGGCCTGCTCTTGAGACTGACATCGTAATTTGAGGCTGACATCTTAATTTGATGTTGGTGTAGTTTTAGGTATACCATGGAAAGATGATGGACTGTTCCTATTATCTTTTTGTCTGACTTCATCAAGTGCTGTCAGAAATACCAGTGGAAGTTCAAGCTATTGGAATGAATAGTGTTTTGTTTTTTCTTTACTGAAAATAATGTGACTTGTTTCAATTCAGAAGATCAATAGGGTAAAATCAGTAGTGTTTTTTTCCCTAGTAACGATAATGTAGGTGGTTAAATTGTCCTTTTACTTGCCGAGTAATGTTTGTCTGGGGAACTATCAATGCCCTGTGGTTGGCAGAGGAAAATTTCCTCTTAATGCTCTCACTAAGGTCTCCACAGGGTGAGGATGGATGGTAGCTGATTGTTCGGAATTAATGCATCCCATTGAGTGGCAGGCTCTTGGCACGGTGCTTATGGTCAAATATAAGGGGCTATTCTCTGTTAAATGAAGTAGTGCAAATTAAGACAGTGCTTTTATAGACATTTTTAATGTAGCTTTCTTGAGGATGGTGCCTGCCTAAATGTGAGTGAACTCTTGAACTCTTCCTTTAATTCGTGCTGCACAGCTGGGACATGAGAAATTAATTTGGGTTTGTCCATTTGAACTAATGTGGAGATTAGCCGGAGCAAATGCAAGAGGGCTGCAAGAGCTGAGCTGAAGTCCACCAGAGAAATACTGGCTCTGGAATCCTCATTTTAATATGTTTCTTTAAGTCAATATTAGTCCCTCCACCCCCAACGTGAAACAAATGGGAAAAACCGCAATAAACAAACCACCCTTTCCGCCAGCCTCAGGTGCACCTTTCCCGGGGAACTGACTGAATTTTGGTTTGAAAATACTGGACAAACTGCTGACCTGTTTCACGTGGTTGTTCGCTCTAAACCTGTGGCAGATGCTGCTCTTCCATGCGGGATCATCAGTTCGTGCCCAGGGTGGGCTCCACCTGCCGCTGCCCGGTGCTGTGGGGTCAGCTCTGAGATCCCTCGGTGCACCTTCCTGCAGGAGTTCGGGATACGGAGTCACGCTGCGGTCCTGCGAGACCCAAGGGCTTGGCAGCGGCATTTAATGGGCTGTGAATCTGTCACCCCCGACACAGCGCCGTGTTGTGGCTTGCAGTGACTCACGGCGGGCATTGTTTGCTCTTTCATGCAGATTCACTTTGATTTTAAAGCTGATCCGAGCTCCGGAGCAGCTGAGGGGGTGACCTGTGACTGCGTGGCTTTGATGTCGGGATTGAAAGGGGAATGTGGGAGGAAGGAGATCAATATACCCTGTGCTGAGACAGTACAATGGACTAACTTCGAGACTTGAGGTGTCCGGGGGGAGGGCATGTGTCGAGGTTGGTACAGAAAGTGTTTGAAGCTTTGCAGGTTGAATGAATTGGTGAGTGGCAAAGAGTGACAGCAGAACTGGGCAGGGCTCCCCATCTGTCGGTCGGGGGCTTGCAGGGCTTTTGCACCCTCGGCTCTCCAAGCAGCACAGAAAATGCATCATCGGCCGAGTTTTGCAGGTGGCAACAGGTACAGCTGAACTGTTCAGGGATGGAGGAACTAAAGCCCTTCTCCCGTGGCTGGCTTTGGATGCTGGCAGCTTGCTGCTGAAGGAATTACTCTGCAGAGAGAAAGGCTTAATTCCTGTGCATTTTCTGCCTTTTTTTGGTGTGCTTATGTGTAGTGTTAAAGTACAAGTCCCACTCTGAAATACAGTGAGTCCCACTCTGAATTACAGCTCCTACAACTGATTGTGTCTTCTGAGGGGGGTGAAAGCCAGTTGTGGGGAGTTGGGAGCAAGTGCAGTTCGTCTCTAGGCATGGAACAAGTGCCACCTGTGCCTTCTGAGGAGAGCATCCCCCTGCCATGGCTCCAGCAGGTGAGCCCTGCCCTTGTCAGAGCTGTGAGATGCTGTTACCCAGGGTTACCGGCTGTGCTCTGCAGCCTCTTCCATCTGATGGACTAATTAGTGAGCTCTGTGAAGTGTTAATGAGCTGTAGCAATACCATTTTCCCCCTGTAGCCCGTGTAATTAAAGTAACCAAGTCCGATATTTAGTGACAAAAAAAAAAAAAAAAAAGAAGAGTCCCAAACTGTGATTCATCGTGGGCATCATAAATTATTTTGCAGTTCCCTCTTTCTGACACGATATTAATGGTGTTGATTCCCAGGATTTGTGTGGATGGCCAGACCCACCAGGACACATCCAGCTGCACAGCCAGCTGCTGTCAGCACGAGCTGGCTGCACAGAGTCAGCCTTTAGTCTGCACTGAAGCCTTTACTATTTTTTCTTCCTAGTTACAGTCCCAGGCTGATTTTCTCCTATCCAGTTTCATGCCTGGAATTAACTGTGCCCATATAAAGCTTAGCAGATGTTCAAGGAACCAAATCGGATCCTGAGCTCCAGCCTGGCTTTTTTAAAGCTGTCACTGGCAAGAGAAGGTTTCTGCTGTGTTTCTTGGCTCTTCTTTTGGAAGGGCTCTCCTCTAATGGCCTTACACAGCCCAGAATTGTAACCTTTTTTCTGTGTGATTTTAAAAAGATCCAAACAAACCAGCAACCCTATACTTTGAAGGCTGTAGGTCCATAAAAAAGGGCCTGGAGGTGGAAGGATATTTCAGGTAATGCTCTTTCTAATGATACTGCATCCAACTCATCATTTTTGCAGGAAGAGCAGATGGAGGTTGAAGTCTTGCGTTTAATGTCTTTTAGGTCCTGAAATTCTAGACCGTCATTAGAGAAACTGAAAAATGGAGTCAATTTCTGTTTTGCCCCCATCAAACAACACAACTGCTTATCCATTTCATCTCCTGTGAGTTTATTACACAGTGTCATTTATTTACACATCAGTTCATCAACAAATCTCCCGGGAGCTGCAGGTCAGGAGCACCCGCCAGTGCAGATTCAAGGCCCTGAGTGGAGAAGGGAAAGAAATGACTCCTGTGCAAAACACAGGTGATACCTGTGGGATAAGGAAGGTTTAAATCCAAGCCCTGTTGTCATGAAGACGTTTTTCTTTAGCAGCTCCCAGTGTCCAACCTCCTGGGTGCTCTGCACTCCTTGAGGTCCACAGTGCTGTTTCAGGTGTCTCCCCTGCCCTGTTTGGGCTGAACCATAGAGTCCTTCCAAAGCCCTCAAAAAGATTGTATATCAGAGAGATGTCACTGGTGAAGTGCTTCATCCTCTCCCAGGATCTGTAATGAAGATGTCTCTGAACTCCCCAGTTCCAGCTGCTGGGTGCCCCAGCGGTTGGAAGGGCTACATTGCTGTAAAAACTGCTCTATTGACAGTGCAGTGATTCGCTGTAAAGGGCTCTCAAAGGCTCCCAAGTGACCCTTGAGAATGTTTTTAAAGAATAACCCCCCAGCAGGCTGGGATATATCAGCAAACTCCTTCTCGTCCTTTGGTGAGCCCATTCTATCGTGACATCTGCCCGAGCTGCCAGCAGCAGTTTTGTGGAGCATTTTTTCCCCTTTTGTCTGTACCAGTTAAAGGCAAAACCTGTAAAATGCAGCCTGTGTTTGCTGTCACTGCCCACTGTCACAGAGCACAGCACGAAGGGAGCAAAGGCTCCATTACTGGGCTCTCAGCTGATCCTGGGGGAGCTGCTCTGCTGAGAGATGCTGCTCCTCAGCACCCTCGGGGTTGGACAGTGTGCCCAGATCACAACACACAGGCTTTGAGGGTATTTTGGCAGTAAACCCTGTCTGTGGAGTGAATCTCATGTAATCATGAAAGACCAAAAGAAGATGTAGAACAAAGTTGCCTTCTGACTAGTGTGCCAAGTGGGAGAGCATCTGCAGGCTCAAACCCAGCGGTTTGGTGTCTTAAACCAAGGCTGCAGGAATGGCTTTGAGTTCTGAGCCTGAACCACTAACACTTCTGGTTGATGCAATTCCAGTTGGAAGGGGAGGGTTTTTGACAAGAAAATACTGATTAAAATGCCTCATACTTGAGAGCAGCAGGCATCTGTTGTGACCTGCATTAACAAGAGTGGAAATTGTACAGAATCATAAGTATCTGCCGGGAATTTTGTTGTGCACTGGCCTTACAGCAAGTTCTGGCCAGTCCTAAAGCTGGATTTTGGAACTTGATGAAAAACCTGCAATATTGAGCAATATTGTGCATTGTGAACATTCTGAATGTAATCACAGAGACAAGATTACAGCCTCATTCCCTATTAGCAACTGGGGATGTCTTCTTAGTGGAAGATATTGTTTGTGGAGACTGAATGAGGACAAGGAGCGAGCTTTATCTCTCCACAAATGTGTTTCTCAGGGGAAGAAGAAATCTAGATTATTTTCTTTAGTGCCCCAGAGAAGAAAATAGCTTGATGTAAACCAACCTTGATTTATGTAGTCATTATAACCTGATCACAATGAATAATGCAATATTGCCTACTCATAACACACATTAAATGGGTATTCAGGGAAGGGGAAATAGTCTTGTTGCCAAGTGCAGAGATATCTTTACAGACTACATGTGGGCAACTTTACTGCTGATTTTACAAAGCCAGTGATCCAGTCTACAGGCATTGTTTGAGTCCTGCTGAACACATTTCACTACAAGTTAGGTATGTGACTTTCTAATGATCTATCGACTTGTAATAGCTTTAGTTTTAGACTTACCTTGTGGTTTTTCAGAATGAAGTAGAGCTGAACACTGGGGATGAAGTGGGTATGGGGCAAAACTGGGCTGGAAAAGTAGAGGCAAGTTATAATCTTATGGAAGAAATAGATTGAGATTAAGTAGTTTTAGTTCGGGAACTCCTGGAAAGGTTGTGGGGTCTTCACACAGTCTCATTCAGCATCGAACCTGTTGATGCCTAAAGCTCTTTACTAGAAAGAGTCCTCCAGCTCTGCATGAGGAAGCAGCTTCCTGATGGAGATCTGCTGCTTCAGACATGTCTGAGGAGGGCATAGAATTAAATATATGAGCTGCAATCTGCCTCTGTTGGCACTGTTTCATTTTTCTGGAAGCACAGCAAAACCCTAGATCCAGTCTCCTCACATTTCCTTGGAACTACAGATTCTGTTTCAGGACTCTTTCCTCGCCTTTTGACTCAGAAGTGAGATACTAAGGCATTTTTTGTAAGTACAAGAATTAAGATCCAGACCCTTGGCAGTTTCTGGCTCATTGCCTGTGGGAACAACTCCCTGTTGGAAGGACCTTGTACCTGGAGCTCCAGCCCGCTGGAGACTGCCTGAAAGTCCAAAAAAACCCTCAATTAATTGTCCATGTGCAGCTGAGGTCCCTCAGTGTGAGAGCTCCCTACCAGCCTTGGGGAAAGGGGCAGCATTTTTGCCCTACAAAAAAAGAAAAAGCCCAAATTCAGAAGAGAGGCTGAAGTTTCTTGAGCTCTCGTGCTGTGCCTTTACTGAATTATCTGTTTCTAGAGCTTATCAGAGTCACAAAAGAGTTCCTGGCAGCAGCCCAGGGTTTCTGGGAGGCATCCCAAGCTGCATGAGAGAACTTGTAGCTACTGCTTTTAAAAAAGCAGAGTTTGTGTTTATTTGACAGCAAGTTCAGTGTTCCTGTAAATGTGGCTCATTGGAATTCTTTGTTTTAGGGCAAAGTGCAGAAAAACACAACACTTGAATAAAACAGGGCAGCTTTCCCTGCAGGTTCACTTGTTCACTGAGGAGAAATTTGCCAGATGAGTCTTTGTGCTGCTGGTTCTGACCTCTAGATCCCTCTTAAATAACAAACAAATAAGGGATTGTTTGGTTTGATGTAAAGTAGGTTTGTTTTGTTCTAGTGTGGTGGGAGCCACATATGTTAGTTTTTAAAAACAGCCAGTTTTAAAAAACAGCCTTCCCCCCCATCCAATTTCTAAATATTGGGCTATTTCCAGATGCTTTTTTAGAGCAGTTTCTGAATGAAAGTATTGAGGTGTGGGGAGAACTTGCTTTGGACTGAAATGCAGATTTTAGTTTCTAAAGTTAGATGTTTTGTGTGGAATAATTTGTGCTTCATATATGAAGAAGGACATTTTAGGCACTCAGAAATCCAGCTCTTCCACTGGGAGGTGGTGGGGTCTGACAGGTCTCCTCCCCACCCCTCTTTCCAGGACACTCCAGGGTTTGAGTCATCACATAGGACAGCAAGACTCTGGTTTCAGTTTCCCTCTCTGCATGAGAATATTCTCAAGCCCCAACTGAACCACGAGGCTCAGAAAGTCAGAAGAAATGTTTCCACTTTACTCAGCCAGATGCCACCCCTGGAAGTGTCCAAGGCCAGGCTGGACAGGGCTCTGATCAGCCTGGTCTAGTGGAAGGTGTCCCTGCCTGTGGCAGGGGATGGAACTGGGTGGGCTTTGAGGTCTCTTCCAGCCCAAACTGTTCCATGGCTCCGTGCTGGCCACTTCCAGCTGAGGTCAGGAGCTCCTTTGCTGAACGGTGCCTTTCCAGCACCAGAGGGAACATGGGAATGAGGGGCAGGAATCCAGATACTCAGATTGCATCATTCCTTTGAAGTCACTTCTGTGACTTCAGTTTTGATAATGATTTAGAGCAGATGATCTTTAGACTCTAAAATAGAACTGTCTTGGCATGACCTTGGGCATGGATATTGGATCACCTCTCTGGGTCTGGGGTGATGCACTTCATAAATAGTCACATTATTTCCCATGAGTTTTCCATTGTTACCTGCTCTGTGAAAAGCTGGAATTTTCAGGAGAGACCATGGGGAGTAAGTGCTAATTTTTGATACTTGAATCCAATGCTCAGTTAGACTTTCTGAGGAGATCTCCTGGGGAAAACTTGGTAAGTTTGAGGTGTTATGTAAATGACAGCTACTGCTGTTGTCTCTCAGCACCTCAGATCCCCAGCTGCTGTTTGGATTATCTAATCACTGTCAGCCCCAGTGTTGGCAGTGGGAGTAATTACAGCAGTGCTTTCAACTAATTCCTATTCATGTAGTAGTAGTGAAAATGTTGGTTTGAGGGATAAGTGAGCTCAGTATTCATGATGGAAAAGGCACCTAAGAGTGTTTGGGGCTGGGTCTTGTTGCTGCTGTCAAAACAGCTGGAGCACATAACCAGTCCAGGTGTTGTCTTCAACTTGGGGAAACACTGACAAGTCCCAGGCACGTGCTAGTCCGTGGTGGCATCAAGGACCTCCGGTCAGAGGGGGAGCTGCCTGGTCTCTCGTTACCTGCTGGGTGCTGGCTCGGCTGGGGCAGGGAGATGTGTTGAGGGGTCTCACCACTTATCCCTGCAGTGAATTTGTGCTGTAAGTACTTGATAGTGGCTGCTCTTGGTTATTTCCTTTGAAATGACACTGATTTTTGGGGGCAGTTTTGATTTATTTCTAACTTAACCAGGTGTTATTTTGGAATTACTGATTAAGTGTGGGCTGTGAACAGTTGGCAAGGCTTGTATTTCTTTCCTTCTATAGAGGCAGCATGTTAGTAAAGCTGAGAGCCATGGTTGGAATGTCAGGGGATGGGAGAAAGTTCACCACCGTTAAAGAAGGGGTGGGAAGATTGCAAGAAATGGTGACAGAAATTGAAGAGATGAAGTGTCTTAATGGTGTAGATGGAAAGGTGTTTTTTCAACCAGTCTGCCCCAAATGGCTAAAATTTAAATTCAGCCAGACCCTGGAAGCAAAGTTCCAGTTGTCAGAATGGTCCTGGGTTCTGCAGTTAAATGATCTGCCTTCTCCATGGCCAGTAATCCAGTTCCTTGTCCCTTGCGTATCCTCAGTTCCCTTATCCATGGAATACACCCTTGGAGTGTCACCTCTCACGCCTGTGCAATGGAAGGTCCGTTCCTACCTGTCTGCTCAGGCTTTCCTCACATCTGCCTTAAGCAGGCAAGACAGGAAGCAGGAACAAATGCACATGGAAAAATGTGTCACTGTTTCCTAGAAAGCCCTGCATTCATTTGCAAGCAGAATCACAGCTCTTCCTTCCAAGCACCTTCCTAAGAATTTCTTGTTGCATTTTGATTCCAAACAAACAGGATGTAACTACCCATTAGCTTGGTTTTATGTTTTCTCTAAACTGTTGAGAGTCATTAATTGTAGGTCCAGAGCAACAGCTGATTTATGAGTTTCACTTCTGTGTGAATATTGATGATATTCAAGCTACTGAAGATGCCAAATTTACTCTCCTGTGCTTCCAGATTTACCAGAGATGCTGGTTAGTATTCAAAAAAGCTTCAAGCAAAGGGCCAAAGAGGCTGGAGAAGTTCTCAGATGAACGAGCTGCTTACTTCAGATGCTACCACAAGGTAAGGCACAAGGTTGGTTCTCCAACTTTTGTTATTTAATTTAATATCAAGAATAAAATCTAAAGTTTACATGTATTAGTTGGCCTGAAAATTAGACCGTATTTGCTGTCAAGGTCCTAAACCTGTCTGTGTGTCCTTTCACTCAGTGAAGCAGAGGCAGAGGGAGTGTTCTGTTGTCTTCTTTGGAGCAAACATCTTGCGAAGCAATGGAAAATAACTTTGTTTTTAAAGCACCTGTCCTTTCCTCTCCCCAGACCTTTAAACTCGGATCTGAAGTACTTTGCAATGGCTGCTGCACTTTGTATTTACAGTGACAACCATCCAAGAAAACACGTGAATTCAAAATCTGGTCCCCATTTTAGTAGGATTTTGCATCTGTGCGAAGGCAGTACCAGCTGCAGACATGAAAGACAATGTGCACATTTTTCTTGCAATATTAGTGTGAAAACCTTTGTTAAATTCATCAGGATTAAAAGAATGAAGTTCTTCCCTCCCGTCAGTTCTCTAGAATTGTATGCACCTTTCATATTCACCTGAGAATTTACATATGTAATTCTCCTGGGCATTGAGATGAAAATGAGAAACCCTTTAATTTATAATCATTGTTGGCAACAGTTTAATATACTGCAAGATTAGGAATGATGCGCAAGCTCAGCTTGAGGGTGATCTGCACTAACTCACTTTGACACACACTCAGGAGGAAATCTTGAGGGAACACTGACCCTGAATTCAGCCTTGTCTGTCTACATACCATGGAATGTGTAATTGATTGGTCATAAAACCTGTGGCTATTTCTAGTAAGTCAGGCTCAGAAATAGTTCATTCACGTTTATATTAAGCAACTTTCAGAAATAATGATTAGTGCATTTACTTCATTTGCTGTGTGTGAGACAATTGCAAGCTCTGTGTGAAACCTTAATTTCTCTTATTGTGGCTCGGCCAGTTTTCGCTGCAAATCTGTGTTTCTTGCATTGTGTTAATGCCTTATTTTAGCAGCACACACTGACTTGGAGTTCACCCTGGGTAATGGGGATGAAATCCCAGAGGAATCTAAAAGAGGCTGGACTTTGTTCTCTCCTTTCAAGCAGTTCTAGAGGTTAGCACATATTTGCAGGTGTATAACCCATCAGCAGCCTGGAGCTGCACACCAGAGCACCGTGCAAAGTCTCACTGGCTTGGAGGGGGTTTCAGTGCTAAGTCAAGCTTAGTCTAGACTTAACAGTTACTTTATTTTAAAGTTTTACTTCTGTAAATTTAGTTTCTGGGTTTCTCTAGTAACTTATTTGACAGGAGTAAATGATGGCCAAATTCCACAATCAGTCACTGGGGATCGACTCTTTGCTTAAGTGGCTGCACAAATCGTGTTTTCTGCTGCTGAAAGCTGTGACTGTGTGGAATCAGAGCTGTGATATTAATAGAGAGATTACAGCAAACCCTAGTCTTGGCTGAAGTCTTGAGAAACATTGTCAGAGCAGTAAGACACATTACACATGTATTTTGGCCGGTTTCTTCTCAGAATTTTGCCAATTGTAGACTCATAGAATAGTTTGGATTGGAAGGGACCTCAAAGTTCACCCCACCCACCCCCTGCCATGGGCAGGGGACACTTTCCACTCTCCCAGGTTGCTCCAAGCCCTGCCCAGCCTGGTCTTGGGCAGCCACACGTTTGCTGGACAACTTGTGGCAGTGCCTCACCAAAATCTAGGGCTTATTTCAGGCAGGATGAAGGTCTAAGCCCGCATGTCCTGAGGGGAAATGTGCAGAGAAATGTTTGCCTTTCAGAGGAGTAAAACACATCAGAGTGCAGCGTGGTTTCCTGACAGCACTGGTTCCAGGGGGGGAACGGAGAGATTATACCCTAAATCTCCTTTGAGGGCTCTGCTGGGGCGACTGGGGGCTGAGTCTAAAGCTGAATGTGCACCAGGGAAGTGTTAAATGAGATTGCCCAGGGCCATGGGGTGTCCCTTCTGTGGTGCTGCCACTGGAGCTCTGCCCTGTCCCCATTTGTTCCCTGTGATGGGAACGCTGTTCTCTGGTTGTGGAGTCACCAGCTCTCCAAGCTGACAGGTCCTTGTTTATTTTAACAAACCTCACTGAAAGGAAGCTAATGAATATTAAACAGCGTTTTCTGGGCAAAATGTGTTCACTTACAAAGAGCACAGGTGGATAAAAATGAGTTTCTTTTTTGAATAAGCTTTGTAAATGTGTGACATTCTAAGGTGGTGAATGATGCAGCTTCTAACAGTATTAAATATGAGCTGTTGACAAAAGAGAACATGCTCTGTGCTGCTGTGGATGAACTGATTCTTATAAAAACCACAGTTAATTATTAATAACAGCCCCCAACTGAATATGGCAGAGCCTTCCATTGTCACCTGCTTTTGATGGTATCGGGATGTCATCCAGAGGTGTGGGACAGTCACCTCTGCGTTGGCACACTTTGGTCGGCAGGAGCAGCTGCTGCAACAACAGCTCGATGTGTGTCGAGGCTTTACTGTGACAACTCTAATTCCGTCCCTCCTGGCCAGGGGCTGCTTTCCCTGTGTCTGACAGTGACGTTAATCCTGCAAACAGGAGCCCAGCCAGTGCTGGGAGCGTGTCGGGTGTCACTGTGCCAGAAACTGGTGCTAAGGAATCCAAGGGCGAACGTGGTTCGGGCTGAAAGAAAGTGGTTCTGCGGGAGGAAAAGCTCGCCTGCAGATTACCAGTGTTTCAGAAATATGGTCATTAACTTCCTGCCCGGGTTCTGAAGTGATTCTGAAGTGATGCTGTTGAAAGCAGCATCAAATCTGGAGAGCTGAGGAGCCCCCGCTCAGCCCATCGATCTCGGGAGAGCTTTAATCCATCATAAAACTGTAAAGGGTAGAAAAAGAAAAATGATGAATGGAGCTAATTTTTCAGTAGCACCTGCCTCCTTCACTGAAGTGTTTCATTTTGTTGCTTTTTCCCCCTTTTTTTCTGTGATGGTTTAAAGTGCAAATGTTCCTTTGCTTTATCAGTGGGAAGAGGCTGAGCAGAGGGTACCAGTCACTGGGCTGGGCTGCTGTGGGCTGAGATCCTGCAGCATCTGCTTCCCACCTCAATCCATCAAGGTCTCTCCTTTATCCATGTGAAATCTGGGTCCCCAGGAGTGTTTCTGAGGTGCCTCAGTGGTATTTTTCAAAGTCCAGTTTGTCTGCATTTGAGTGCATGATGGATGTGTCCTTGTCTGCAGCCCTGCACCAGAGCCTGAACTGGGACATCCTCACCACTGGAAGGGTTAAAACAGAAACAGAAATAAGTACCTCTTTTTGGTATAATATTGACCTTTAAATACTTCCTAATTTTGTTCTATTTTTATAGTGTCCTAAAGTACAGGGTGTCTGAGAACAGTCATCTGTAGCTTATGAGGTGAACTGGGAATTTGCATACACAAAGCAAATTGCCCACTTAATTCATTTGGTCCCACAAGGGAGAGCAAATAATTAGGATCCAGGCTACAAAATCTATGCAGAGAGTTGCCTTTCAGGTAGCTGTCCGGCTTTCACTTGGTACATGTAAATAAGCACCCACAAATTGCCATATGCTTTAACAAACTAATACTGGAGGAAGGAAGACAGTCTCATTTCTCCAAGTTACCTTTTTGACTTTGCAATGTGCCACAAGATTCCTTGATACTCCAGTACAAACCCAACTCATTGCATAGTGCTGACAGGAATACACCAATTCCTTGAGGGGATCTAAGTTTTAATCCGATTGTATTAATCTTGCCTTGAAACAGCAGAAGTAATTTAAACAGTCTTTCTGTCTGGTTATGGAATAATCCATTTGGAAAATTGAATTCTGTAATTTGTAATTGTTTTCCAGGCAAAACTCTATCAGTAGCAAATTAAATGTTTCGAGTATGACCACTCTGCTAATAACTAGTTGTTAAACATTTATTTTAATGAATACTATAGCTTGGCTATGAATGAAGTGTCAAGTTCAAGGCTTTAAAAGAATTAAAGTAACTTGTCAGAGTGTTTTGGTGTCTTCACTCTAATGCCAGGAGGCTCAAGCCAAGTCTGAGGGGCAGGTTCATGTCCTTCCATAGGAAAGGCAAACCTTGGAGCAACCTGGGCTGGTGGGAGGTGTCCCTGGCCAGGGCAGGGGGTGGAACTGGGTGGGCTTTAAGGTCCCTTCCAACCCAAACCATTCTGGGATTGTATATAAAATTTCAGTATGTTATTTATGAGCAGAACTTGGAGTTGGGTGTCTTATGGGCAGGAGTGAGCTGGAATTTCAGCAGTAACGTTTTCCATTGAATGTTCCTCTGGGATGTTCTGGGAAATGTTCTATCATGGGGGCAATTTTCAGTAAGCCAAGACAGAACCAAGAGTCCTTTATTAAGATTAAAACCCAAGGTACTTGAGAAGCATTGAGTGTGGCAGTTGTGCAGGCAGTAAATATACTCCCTTGTGTTCTGAAAGGCTGCCCACATTTGAGAATTATGCACTAATTCAAACAATAATTTGAATGCTAAAGATCATTCTCAGTAAACTGTGTGTTTGGCATGTTTTTGAAGGGAATGGAGAGATGGAATAATTTTGGCCGAGTGTATCTGTCAGGGTGAGGCTCTGCCTGCTTGTCCTGTCATCTGGGAAGTGAATGATGAGTCCCTGTTCCTGGTGCAGGACTCTCTTACCACACAGTTCTGCAAGTATTGGAGGTTTTAATCTAATTAAATGTGTTTCAGTTATATGGATTGTCATCCTAATGTAAAGGAGGCTTGAAAGTAAAGAAGAGGGGAGAATTATAGCAAGGGAGGTCTTTAAACCCTTACGAAATACCATTCTTCTTGTGATTTCTCTGTTAACACTCTTTTCGGTCTGAATGATTTACCCACCATTTTAGAATTAAATTGATAAACTTACATTATTTGCTAATCTCAGATAAACAAAACCTACTTGAATTGAACTAATCACGAAAACACTTATTTTTGAAACAGCCTGGCAGGAGGAGAGTTATTTAAAAATGCAAAGCAAACTTGAGCCTGAGATATTTGCAGGTGTTTGGTGCCTGCTCCTGACTCCTTTCCAAGAGCTGCTGAGGGGGTGTTTGCAGCCTGTCACTTCCTCGGTGTGAACGTGCCAGACAGTGGGAACCATCTGTTGCTCAGGGGGGAGCAACAGGGAGGCTCTTTAGTCAGCTGGGAGAAGGAGGGTCTGCTGAAGCCCTTGCTGGGTGACAGAGCAGGTCAAATGTCGTGATCTTTAGGTGACATCTCCCTTGGGGGGGTGGGGGGCACCTCGAGCCTTGGCAGCAGGAGCTGCTTCTTGGCTAAAGCTGGGTCTTGCCAGAAGGGCCACTGCCAAGGTGGAGAGCATCTCTGGGCCTCGGGAAGGTCAAGGCACCTTCAGGCCCAAAAGGAACAGAGACCACCTAAAACACTTTCTAATAACTAGAACAGCTAAAACACTTTCCAATAACTAGAACTTGTTTTTTTGTTGTTGTTGTTGTTTTGAGTGGACCATTCTAACAAATCCTCAACTTCCCATCAAAAAATAATTTACAGAGCAGCTTTCACCATTCTCACAGCTTTGTTCTCCCTGATGAAAGCTCTGCTAGAACTTGCTCCTCCAAATGGGTGAATCCTTTAGATTTTCATCCTCACCTACCTTTGCTTGTGCTACATCAGGTTGGTCTTTCTCATGCCCTTTGTGTAAACGTTGCTCCGACTGGAGGGAGCTTTGGTTGCACCTCTTGGCTAAAGTCCTGCTGGGCTGGTGTCTCACTGAAGCTCATGGGCAGAGAGGAGAGACCTGCAGGACGTGGCTGCTTCATCTTCCAGGGGAATGTTTAAGGTGATTCCTGCCAAGGCTGCATTTCTTTAGGAGCAATCACAGGCCTGTTCATGCTGTCTCACCTTTTCTCTCCCTCCTTTACGATGTGATATAATTCTCTCCTTGCTCAGTCAATAATAGATATATCTCTTTCCAAGCTCCTAATTAAAATGCCACATTGTGCTTTTTCAGGTCACAGAGCTCAATAATGTGAAGAATATACTAAGGATGCCAAAAAGCACAAAGAAACATGCTGTTGGGATTTATTTCAGTGATGACACCTCCAAAACCTTTGCTTGTGAGTCAGGTGAGTGAAATGGCAACACACATTAGGAAACATAAGAGTTATAAATTATTATATACCTACACACAGATTTTCTGGGCATTTATACAGAACTTGAGGCAGATGAGTGGTGCAAGGTGCTGCAGATGGAGTGTCTGGGAACACGGATTAATGACATTAGCCTTGGAGAGCCTGACTTGTTGGCGTCTGGAGTAGAGAGGGAGCAGAGTGGTAGGTACATAAATGTTGAACTTTTAAACTTTTAATTGCATTATTTTAAAATTTTTGCACTGTATATGTGAATAATAGAAATAAATAGGTGCCAATTGCTATTTCAAGCCTTTCTTCCTGGTTTGTGGGGGTTGGTTTTGTTTGTTTGGGGTGTTTATTTTTGGCTTTTGTTTTTAATTGCTGCCAGAGATAATAAGGAAGGTGACTAGAATTATTTTGGAGCAGCACTTGTTTGAGACAAAAAAGTTAGTTGCTCTTGGCAATGGGAACTATCTTTTATTGTGTGTTTTCCTGTATGATGTCAGTGATTGAGGATGTTTGGCAGCATTGTAAAGCAAATAATAAATAAAAGTAATTGCATGCAAAACTTGAGCCCATGGCTGCTTCACTTTCCTATGCAAATCAGCTAATTACCTGCACAAACAATGTATTTGTTATTGCGCACAGTTTTAGGAGTTGGTTGCAAACAGCAGGACTGGTCAGTTCCCTTCAGGCTCTGAATGCCCTGATGTTTGAGTGCAGCATTCTGGCTGCCCCAAACGTGGAGTTCATTGAGTGCTGGAAGGAACTGAGGCTTTGTTTTTGAATTAGTTTTTCTAAGTGGAAATAAGATCATTTATTAGAGCTGGAAAATAGGAAATTCCTTGAATGACTTGCACATGTAACGAGCAGGGATTTTAGACTAACCTTTTGTTTTTCTCCCAGAGAGATTCAATGTGTATTTGATGCCATCCCCTAATTTAGATGTGCATGGGGAATGTACCTTGCAGATAACATTTGAGAATATCTGTCTTTGGGACATCCAGAATCCCAGAGTTAAACTCGTCTCTTGGCCATTAAGTGCCCTCCGGCGCTACGGGCGGGACCCCTCGTGGTTCACCTTCGAAGCAGGGAGGTAGGTGGGGCTTCTTTTGTTACCCTGTATTGCTTTGCTTCCCTGGGGCTGCTGGGGGTGCTCTGGACCCCGTCGGAAGGGTGTTGATCTTCAGCCAGAGGCCAGTCTGGACCTGCTCCTAAAAAAAGTGAAAAAAATTATAAAAACAAATAAAAACCATCTTAATCCCAGTTGGATGGAAGCAGTTGCCACATGAATGTGCCTGAGGGTGGGCGTGGGAGAGCTGGGGTATCCCAAGGGTTGCAGGGTGGAGTGGGGCAGCACTGTCTACTGTATCGAGTTCTTCTTAAATAAAGCAATATCTGAGCCAGAGAACTGGATGGATGGATCTGGGAAGAAGAGATGAACGTCATTCCAGGATTTGTACAGTGTGGGCCTTTGGAGTCTGTACCAGGAGAAGCGGAGTTTGGTGTTGAGAGAAGGGAGCTGTTTCCCAAAAGCAAACTAAAATAAAGGAGAAGGGACTCCTCTTTTCCTTTTTTTTTTTTTTTTTAACAGATGGCTTTATTAGAAATGTGAATGCAATCCTTGTTTTACAGATGTGGTTCTGTGTTGTAGTGACCTGAAGACTTTGGCTGAAGTTGGAGCACTGGTTTATTGAACTAAACTGTCAAATCATTTGCAGGGGATATGGATGCTTTATTTTAGATGAGCACATTAAAGAATTGCAATAGTAAAAGAGAAACCCATCATGCAATTAACTTCTCTGGACAGGGAAAAGGCATTTAAATTTCCATCCTCCAGATTATGCAGGATTTAGCCCTCCTGGGGAGGGGGAAGGAATATGTTTTCATTTAGCTGATAATGCGTCAGGACAATGCAATTGGGACGCTGAGGATTTGTATTTATTGTTTCAAGTGGAAGATAAAACTCTGCAAAACTCATTACCAGCAGTGTTAAAAGTCTGAAGGGGGAAGACAAATTAATCCTACCTGGCACAGATTCTTGCTAGAGTCTAAATATAAAAAAATCTGGGTCTGGTGCATGAACTCTGCAGAGCTTGTGACAGATCAGCAGTGCTGAGCTGAGTCCCTGCTTGGGACAGCACCAGTGTGGTCTGAAACAGTCAGATTGGACAGGGCTGCCAAGAACCAGGGGCAGAGAGTTGCCAATACCTTTGTTCCCTCTTTCAGCCGTCTCTGTTTGCCACTGCTTGTGCAATGACACTTGTGGAGCAGCACGGGAAGGTTTTGCTTGTTCGTGGTGACCTGTAAACTGGGATCTCACAGCTGCATGCCTTCTGCTCTTGCTTTGGCAGGATGTGTGACACAGGAGAAGGACTGTTCATCTTTCAGACCAGGGATGGGGAGGCAATCTATCAGAAGGTGCACTCGGCTGCTTTGGCCATAGCAGAACAACACGAGCGGTTGCTGCAGAGTGTCAAGAATTCCATGGTACGGCTGCTTGTCAGGCTTGGTGTTCCACACTGGAGTATCCAACCAGCAATATGTGTCTTCAGTGGGATTTTAAAGTTTTGGTTATTGCTCTTTTTAAATTCTGCTTGATTATAAAATTGAGGGTAATATGTATAACTTGAATTCCTCTGCAAGAATCCAAACAACAGGGGATCTTACAGTCCTCAATGTTTGTGTTTGCAAAGCCATCCCTAAGTGTGAATCAACACAGAGATGATAAGCTCCTGCCAGTGCACATTCTCATTAGTTTCCTTTGATTAGTCAGTGTCATGAGTTTGGTTGGGAGCATTTCTCATCAACCTATTTGCAAAATGTTGTGGCTTGTGCTCACTTTTCCATTTGCTAATTGATGTCTACACTCTGAGGATGATTTGGGAAGAGTCATATGATTCAGATGACTTCATATGAGTCATATGATTCAGGTGGGGGAGGACTTTTGCCTGATCTCTCAGTGAAAGTCTGTTTTCCACAACATTTTTCTATCTAAAGCTTATTCTGTGGCACACACGATTGGTAGGAAATATAGAAGTGGAAGATGCAAAACTGACGGAAAAGGTAGTGAGAGATGTCCAAAAGCATTATATCTAAGGAAGGCAGTTTTATGGCATTTCCACCTAATGTGTTTCAGGATCTTATTAACTTCTAATTCAGTTTTTGGTTTGCTCGTGAAGCCTGTACAGTGAGAAGGGATGTTTTATGTATCTCATTTCCCAGTTGGTCTCTGCACTCCAGGACTCACAGGGTGACTCTGGCAGCAAAATTAGTATACTGAAGATAACAGGCTTTCTGGAATGTATAGAATGCCCAGAACAGACAGCTGTGGAAGAGCTTGGCTATAAACCACATCTCTCTGCCAAGCAGCAGTAATTGGTTTATGTAATCTGCAGCAAGTCTTTCTTCTTTCTCTTACTGTAAACATAAGCACTGCTGTTATCCATGTCTAATCCTTTCAGTAATTCTACTGTTGGTTTCAGGGATAAGTTGTAGTAATGATTTATTCCAGTAATAACTGGATGAACCAACTGGGATGAAACAGAAAATTCCAATGCTACTTATGGAAACTTAAGAAAAGATGAGAGTGGATGTTGAGGGGATGGAGAAGGGAGCAGATTGTTTTACATACTTGGTTTTCTTTTGTTCTTCCACCATCTTTACTCAGTTTGGCTTTTGTTTAAAACCAAGAAAGAACCTCTTAGTTCTGGTTACTGAAAGGAGTTCTAGTTCAAAAATATCTAAAGCTGAGACAGATGGATGGATGATATAAGTGCTCAGCAGTGACTAAATTAAGCAGATTAAAATTAACCCAGGCTAGGTCAGCATAACTAACTAACATTTGGAGCCCACCAGGATCAGAAGTGACTGAGTAACCTGTTGGGAGCACAACTTCATTTTCAAACAGCAGGGATCAGACTTGAAACAACAGCGAATGGGCTTACCGGGCATTTCATGTTTGGTGGCTTTGCATTTATGAAACAGCATCTTTAATAGATGATGTCTGATGCTGGACTGTAAAATTTCCACCTTACAAGTGCCAGTAGACTCCACAGAAAAGCTTTTTCATGAACACAATCCCTAAATCTAATTTTATAGACCTCAGAGTGCCAAGCAACATGTTCCTGATGAACTGAAAATCTTATAATTTAGTAGCAGAATGTAATTGTTCCAGAGGAGTACATGTGCCCCTGAATGTGAGTTTCCCAACTCTGCCACGGAAATGTTGCCTGGTTCCAAAATACTCAGTAAGGCTCAGGGGCTCTTCTGGGGTTTGAGATTCTGAATCTGGGATTCAGATTTAGGAGTTTAGGCAGAGGACTGTTATATCAGTGTAGAACTCACATGGCTTATTCTGCTGATTACAAAATACTAGTAAAGTACCTCTTTGTTCACATTGATTGACTTCCCCTGTATTTTTCTTCTGCTTTTGAACACCTCAGAGGAGTTCATTTCAGAGGTTTGCACTTCATCCTCCACTGTCTGTATTGTTTCTGTCTCCAAGAATTGCTTACTCTGTGTGAATTCTTTGTATTAGTGAAGCCTGAGTTGTTATTCACAGAAAGGGTAAGTAAAAGAGGAAAGTAGGAGATGTAGTGATGGGAAATGAAGACTCTACTGAGTGTCAGCTGTTTGCTCCTGGAGTCCTGACCACTGCCACAGCACTGGAGTGATTAGCCAAGGCTGAGGGCAAGGTTTTGTCAATTTACCTGAGGGCTCCTGCAGCCTGTGCAAGGAAAACAGAGTTGAATATTCCCTGCTGAGGGAGCGAAATAAGGCTGCCAAGTCTGCTGAGAACGTGGGCTCTGCTGTGCCTGGCACCTCCCTGGCAGGCACTCCCTCCACAGCCAGTGCGTGACTGGAGCTGGCTCTGGCCCCAGGGGTGGGAGTGGGTGCAGGTGCTGGGATAGAAGCCCATCCTCACACGTGCTGCTGCTCTGTGGCCACTCCTGAGCATGTGCTCCCCAGTCTGGGGGCACTTCCACACCAGGGGCTCCCTTATCCTCCTTTGCAGTGAATCCACAGAGCTCTTCCTTTCTCTTTTAAAGGGAAGAAGAGCTGGCTGTGCTCAGTGATACGTGAAGCCGTTCTGGTCATTGGGTAACTCATCCCATCCAGGTGTTTCTTTCCTTTCACTCTGGCCTTGCCAGACAATGGAAAGGAAATGCTTCTTCAGGTTATGTTTTTGTGAGTATTTGGTTGCCATGAAAACTGATGGGAGCAGTGCTGTGATTTGACTGCTCTCTCCTCAGGTTGCTTAAAAAAAGACATTACAACCTGACATCTGCCTAAGAAATAATAACTGTGAACTTCCCGGTCTTGGCAGCTCAGGGCTTCATGGAAAAGTTTTATCAGCCGCTTTCCTGCAGCCTTCCCTGGCTCTGCTTCCCTCTTGGAGTGGGCACTTGGCACTTGTTCCGTCTGATGTGCCCCTGTCCAGGCTGGAGCCTCTGGTACCTCTGGCCACTTCACAGAGATTCAGGATTAAGAGTGGAAATGTGCTCAGTAACTTCTAGAACATTGACTGTTAGTGCAAAATAGAGAGTAGCCAAAACAGCAGCGATGTGTTGGTGCCCTTGAACTTCTGAAGTTGTTTCTACTACTTGACCAGTCTGTAGTTTTCTTACCATGAACCTGCAAATGTTTCTTAAGCAATTACTGTTCAAATGGATTTTGGCTGATTACAGAAATCTGCTTCTCTGGGAAGAAAGTCCCCTCAAAGCCACAGTGAGTGCAATCTTCTCCAGGGGGTGGTCTCAAGAGGAAGGTTTGCCTCAAGGGCAAGCTGTCCTGCAAGATCTTTGAAAATGCGAGGAAACCAACCAAACCTAACAAATCTGAAATCCTCTTTCTTTTCTATCCTTTTGGAGCCATGTTCAGCAGCCGATGTGAGAGAACATTGGTGTGCAGGGGCTTTTTATTAGGTTTTGATTTTTTTTCCTTTTTTGAGGGTTGTTTTTGTTTGGTTGTGGGGTTTTTTGTGGTTTTTCTTTTGTTGTTTGTTTGTTTGTTTTGGCAGTACTTTTCCTTAATGTTTGTAATTTTTCATGCAATTTTGCCAATCTGTAAAGGTGAGATCCAAGAAAAGAAAATACTTAATCCTTCCTCCCTGAGCCCCGGGACTTCTGGGAACCAACACGCTGTGTTTGGCCCAGAGCTGGTGTCACCATCCAGGTGACAAGAAGTGTCAAGAGGTGGCACAGCAGCTCCCCAGCTGCTCCTGGGATTGGCTGGGAGTGCTCCACCCCCTTCCTCCATGGATCTCTTGTAGCCAGCAGAGCTGTGGGGTGGCTTTGGGTTGTCCCTCACAGCTTCTCCCACCTTGCAGTGTGGGCTGAAAGGTGACCGAGCACCGCTTGCTGCCTGTTTTATGTTCAGGGTGCTGTGTTTGAGTCTCTCTGGGGATCCTGATGCCTGTTCAGGTTCATTCTCCTCCTGCTCTGAGCACAGGCAGGTGAGGGTGGAGACGTGGTGCCCTCTGGTTATCAGTTTGGTGGTTGTGTTAATGCTGTGGAGCTGCACATCCAGCCCCTGCCCAGATGTGCTCCAGCACGTCACTGGTGGCTGTGGGACCCGCTCCCAGCTCAGGGTGGGTGCTCCTGGGGCACAGAGCCAGGGCATCAGCAGGTTCTCCCTGCCCGTGGTGCTGGCACAGACGTGCAGCAGGTTAATTGTGGCAGTGAAATCAATCCCCGTTCAAGCCGCTGTGCTCGCGCTCCGAGGTGGTTTGATGAGACGCTGTGTATTCAGCACAGAACGTGCTAATTCTTATCTTCTGCTCTGGGGTTTTTCACTTTTCCCCTGCTGATTGACTTCAGGCCCTCTTCTGTGTCATTATGTAGTCGTTCTCTGGCTGTGTCTCTGGTTTTTTCCTCCCAAGAGAGCCTGTTGAGTTTTGCTCTCCTGCTGACAGCTGAACTATTGCTCAGACTGCCTTAGCTCTCTGGCCAACTCAGCAGTAAATGAAGCCTCCAAAAGAGGTACCTACAGCTGAGAAATGCTGGTTGGTGTTCCCTGTCCAGCATCCCGGCTTGGTTGTGTCCGTGGTGCACAAGTGTGTGTGTGGTGACACTGCAAAGGAGCCGTGATAAACCCACTGCAGGTGGCACCCCACGCAGGGATTCACATCCAGCTGCTGTGGGGTGGGTGTTTTCAGAGCAGGAGGGTTGGTTTGGTTTAGTTTTACCTTCACAGCACAGGTTTCCACTGCACAGAGAGGTGGTTGAAGGTAGAAGGCACCTCTGAATAACTTGATCTCTTTGGATACACCCAGCCCTCACCTCTTTTCTGTGCTTGCTTTGCCTGTTTGCTTTTGCTCCAAAATACACTGGTTTTCTTGTAAAAGGTTCTTTCACCTCTGGTTTTGTGAAACTAAAGTGAAAAACTTAGTGCTTTGTTAAAAAAACTATCTTCACAGACTAGAAAAGTCTAGTGCAGTCATGGTATGTTTGAATGAGCTTTGGGACGAGAATTTTATCTGTATGCTCAGAGTTGACAGATTATTCCGAGTTGGAAGGGACCCACAAAGACCATCGAGTCCAGCTCTGAAGTTAATGGCCCATACACAGATCAAACCCACAACCTTGGCTTTATTAGCACCAGACTTTAACCATCTGAGCATATCTCAGGGTTATTCTGAAGCTTATGATAAAATCAGAATATTTTTGTTGGCTTGTACATACATCTTACTGAATTCATGGAAGAAATATGCCTTAAAGTAGTCAGTATTTTTGTGTTAAGTTATATGTGTTTAAGTCATGTATTTGGTGTTAAATAACAAGGCTTTGTGATTATGTAAGAAAATGTAGCTGAAGGCTCTGTATGGAGGGAGACATATGGGAAGGGGCTCCCAGCAATGCACTGCAGCCCACGTGCTCTCCTGAGCACACTTGGATGTGCTGCTCATTCAGGGAATCTTGGTGAAGGATGCAGGGATCTCCTGTTTGGCTCCTGTGCCACCCAGCTGGCATGTTCCTCGACTGTAGGAGAGGGGAGATGAATAGAAAATGTCTCAAAATTGACAAGAACAACTTGTCCTCACACATGAAACACACCCAGTGAGGTTCTCAGTGTGCTGGGCTGTATTTAGCCTTGGGAAGTTGCTTGTGTAGCTGGGAAGCCCCTCTGCTGGCTGTGCTGGCACAGGGGGAGCATCCCAGTGATGTCCTGCCTTCCGCTGACCCCCGGTTTCTGTTTCAGCTCTTTGGGTTAGGACTCCCCTCGGGGGAAGCAGGGCTTGCCCAGGACCAGGGGAGCACCAAGGTGAGCTGTGGTGGTGCAACAGCAGCCTGGCCTCCTAACCCATGGTGTGTGGCCCTGGAGACTAACCCGCTTAGTCCTCGCTGCTGTGGAGACTAACCCAGCTAGGCATTGCTGCCCGTGGAGGGGGGCACAGGGAGGGAGGGGCTGTGCTGGTGGTTTTGTTGGAAGTTCTTGCAGGCGGTGGTTTTGCTGTTTGAGTGTCACCCTCACACCCCTTTGCATCTCTTGCAGCTGCAGATGAAGCTGAGCGAGCGCGCCGTGTCCCTCAGTGCCATGGTGCCCCTGCCCCGCAGCGCCTACTGGCAGCACATCACCCGGCAGCACAGCACGGGGCAGCTCTACGGCCTGCAAGGTAAGGGGGCACACCAGGGCACGGCTCATGGCACTGCTGGGTCACTGCCCTGCCTGCCCATCTCGCCCAGGGTGACGCTCAGGGGGCTGGCTGGTCGAGGGAGACAAGGCATGGTCACTCAGCGTTAGGTCAGGGAGGCTCTGCTGACAGGGCAGGGCAGATGGGGATGCAAACCCCGGGGCTGTGCTGAGGGGCTCTGATGCTGTGAGAAGTCACAGTGCCCCCCACCCTGTCCCCCTGCAAGCGCTCCCCTCTTCCCCCAAACAGAGAAATACTGCAGGTGAAATGTCTGTTGTACCAACAGCCAGAGTGACGTGGGAGTTTTACACACACGGAGAACTCACAGAACCTTGTTGGGATGGAGAACTTGGCAGGGGAGTTGTCATCAGGAGATTCTCCTCTTCTTGCTTCCCATTGGAGAGGGATCCTTCATTTGGCAGGTTTTCTCACCATTCCCACAGGATGGCCAGTTACCAAATGTGCCCGGTCCTTGCTGCTACCAAACCCCGACTTTTTGCCAGACTTAAACGCATTTGGCTCCCTCCTGCCTCGTGCTAAGAGCCATACAGCTTTCATTGTTCATTTTGTGTACTTGCTAACATTCAACCAAAACAGCCACATCCTCAAAACCAGCTGAATTAGGGTAGGTAAAAGGAAATGGCCATGATAAATAATTCTAGAAGACTGTTTCTTGAGCAGCTGCAGTGCAGCCACTGTGCATTGCAGCGTGGCCAGAGGCTGGGCAGGTGTCCCTTCCTTGCTGCCAGCCCAAGGGGCAGCACAGCCCAGTCCCCTCATGGCTGAGCACATCCCGGGGCTGCAGAGAGGGAAGGATGCTCCCCAGTGGTCCCTCTGTGGTCTCCAAGGGACATCTAGTGGTTCCTGAGTGCCTGGATGGGGTGGGAGGGACCCTGCTGCTCCTGCAGGCAGGATGGCTGTCAGGGGAGCATCTCTGCCGCCGGGGTATTTCAGAGCATGTTTCAAGTCTGAACTTTGGTCTCCTGAGAGAGTGGAGATGGCAACACATGATGTGTGTTACTGATGCTTTGTGCTGCTTTCCCCAGAGGCACCTGGAGCAGGAGCTGCTGGTGCTCACACCAAAGTCAGCACGGTGTAGTCATGTGTGTTTTCAGCATTAGAAAAGCCCCACCAAGACCCCACCTGCATTTCAAGCACGCTCTTCCACTGAAAGCTCCATGGGTTGGCTGAGTTAGTGTTGGTACAACAGTCGGTATCGAAGAGTTGGGGGTCAGGGAGTTGGAAAAGCCAGCAGGAAACAGGCCAAACCCTGAACAGAATGCAGAGCCTGGAGTATTGAGTGGAGGGAGCCAGAACCTGCCATAACTTGTTTTCATAACATATGGAATGAAGGCTGAACTTGATTAAACATTTGGATGGTAAAAGTCCTAGAATTGTGGAATGACCTGGATTGAAAAGAACCTTAAAGATCCTATAATTCCAACCCCGTGCCATGGGCAGGGACACCTCCCACCAGCCCAGTTGCTCCAAGCCCTGTCCAGCCTGGCCTTGGACACTTCCAGGGATGGAGCAGCCACAGCTTCTCGTGGTGGACTGATGGACTGAAGCATTTCCCCATCAGGCCATTAGAGATGTGAGTTATTTCTGTGCCATCCCTGATGGTCAGGGCTGGTGTGTGCTGCACCCAGGAGCATCCCTGTTCCCAAAGCCCCCCAGGTTTCCTGTGCTTGGCAGGAAACCTCAGCAGCTGGCAGGGACATGGATCCAACATTTACCAACATCAAGCATTCAGAAATCACATTTTTAAACATCCTGATTTGGAAAACAGAGCATTTCCATGCTTTGGTTTCTTTTTCCCCCTCCTCTCAGACACTGAAAGTTTCTCAAGGAATAATGGGCGGTAGATACTTATTTTATTTTTTTAAAATAAATCCAGTGGAGTTTAGCACCTCCACGACAAGGAATGTCACCATCAGTGATTAAAAATTACAGTGCTGGCACATGTAGCCACCTTTCTAGTCTGGTCCTCTGGCTTTCAGGAAAAAAAACCCTAAAAGCCTAAAAGGTGATGCTTTTCCATGTTCCTTTTTTCCAACACTAGAGGGAGCAGGCAGCACGTGGAAAGCCCGAGTTAACCAGAGCAGAAATGAATAAACAAGCAGCATTAAGTGCCTGTTCAGACTTGTTCAATAAATTAGGGCATGGGAAGATGAGCTGCCGGTGGCAGGCGGTGGCACACGGGGACAGGGCTGCTCCAGCCCTCGGACACAGGCAGAGCACTGAGCTTGCTGTGCCCTGCTGTGGAGCCCTTTATTAAAACACTAATTCAGAGTTGGCACAGATAAATTGACTGCATAGGTACAAACCACTGGGTTTATATATAGAAAAATAGCCTGGTGTTAAACTGGGGAAAAAGGATCCTAAGAAAATGTTGTCCTGAGAAGGAGGTAAAAGTCTTTGTGGAATAGGTCAGCCATGCAGCCAGTGCTGGGATTAGGAGGGACACTGAAGGCCTGGGACCTAAAAGGCATTTTTTATTCAAAATGCAAAGTCAGAGCTTTAAATTAATTTCCTTTGTACCAGTTTCTGTTCTGAAGGAGTTGGTCAAGAAAATCCGAGTGTGGATGTTTCTGGGATGGGGCAGCAGATGAAGCAGGGATAGGGTTAATGCAAATTCTCTGATCTGTAGTTCACATAGTCCTGTGTAAAACACTGAAGGAGGTGCCTGTGTCTTACTGGGGGTTCTTCTGTCTTTTTGCATCTGACTCGAAGATGTTTCCAGCCCAGTGAAGCTCCATCGCACGGACACTTTCCCAACCTACGGGTCAGACCATCGATAAAGGACTGAAAGAACTTCACAAACTCTTGTCTTCTGACCAACTGCCCCAGTGGATGACAGTGATGATGATGATAAGGATGGAAATGTGGAGATGTCCGGGTTGGGTGAAAAAGTTCTTGCAATACAAAGGATTTTTTAAACTTTGCCAAAAGTGGCAACTATTTCTGGGGAGAGGAACAAACCCAACAAACCCTCCGGTGTACCTTTTATATCCTACAGCTGGACAGAGAAGAAATCACTCCCTAAATACTTCCAAATGATTTTGTATGATAGGTATGCTGTAAATACACGAGACTCTCCTGTGGTAGTGTGGTTCCATTTTGTCCTTTACAGCTGTGTGTTCACTGCTGCGTCACCCTTGGTTGTGGCAATGCTTATCTTTAGTTATTTACATTATTGTTAACCTAATCCTTGCTCTTTGGAATGGTGGCCAGTTTTAAGCAGCTATTGGATACAATTTTTCCTGTTTGAAGCCTGATGAAGACTTGATTGATTTCTTTTAAGAACATCTTCTCTATCTTCTCTTTCCTGTATTTATTTCCATCTCTGTAAACGTTGAAAATAAAAAAGTCCCCCTTAATTTGTTGTTCAGTGCTTTTTTTGTCATCACTGTCAGCATCACAAACAGCTCTTGTGGAGGAATGGAGGATGGAGCAGGGTTTGCTGTGGATGCCCCTCAACGTCCAAAGCCACACAACCACTTGTTGGGTGTCCTGAATAAAAGGGTTTAGTTTTCAAGGAAAACTGATGTCATTCTGCACTGCTTTAGGCTGGGAAGGTCTTGGCTGGAGCTGGGCTGTGCTGGGCTGCTCCGGAGCTGTTCCTTGGGATAGTCCAGCTCCTGAACTGCACTGTGTGCTCTCTCATGTCTTTACCTTCCTCTGCTAAGTAGAATTTCTCTCCAGGAATAAGGAAGGAGCAGATGTTTCCATGTCAATTCAGCCTTTCCGCTTGTTACAGCGTCCTGAATTAACCAGTCACTCCAGTAAGATCTGGTTTTGGCTGGCTTGGGTTTAGGATTTACCAGTTTAATAAACACATTATCAATTGTGAAGTCAAACAACTGTAATAAAGGTAAGATGATGGGTTTCTACATCCAGGAGGGTTGTAGTAACAGAGTTGGAGGGTAGGGAGGCTCTCAGGGAAGCAAACGTGAGTGTGGTGAAGGTAAATGTGTTTCTGAAGAAAAAAAATCAATATGCCATCTTTGTTTAAGGAACACCATAGTGCAAAGATAAGCTTGATTTATTGTAAATAAGGATTCTGTTCACTTTATTTCCAAGCTGAACTGCTAACACAATAAGTGATTGAAAGGCACGTTATGACTAATAGGCCTTTATCTTTCAGGTTTGCTTCTGCTAATCTATTCCCTTTGAAGCTGGCAGCATCTGCTGTTTTATCATGGATATGACAGTTCAGTAAATGCTTTTACTCACCTTGCACTCATGCAGTGATTGATACAGCAGGACTATCTGTGCTTGAACGGGCCAATTACAAAGAAGACAAAAAAAAGCCCCTCCAACCTTGGCCTTTAAATGAAGGGTCATTAAATCAACTAGCTCTGACATTATTCTTTCTAGTGAAAGATGGGAAAATGGCCCAGAAGTAACTTTGCTTTGAATTACTGTGTGTTTATGGCACGGTATCAAGAAGTTGCCTTGTTTTAATTTCTGGTACCAACAGGTGAAGTTGTCTTTGCATCATTGCTGGCTGTTACCAAGGTCATTGGCTGAGGGAAGTGAGAGAGTTTGCTACTCCTGGAGTTAATGGATTTATGACAAGGGAAGGGCCTTCCCTGGTTTGGGGGCCAGGGTGCTCAGCCTGCACAGCAGAGTGTGTGTCCAGCACTGGTGTGGTGATGCTGTGCCCGTTGGGTGCCCATGGGTACCTCGCCCTCCGCTGAACTGGAGTGGAAATCCTTCAGGCACCTGAGCTGGGCTCTGTCTGAAGAGCTGTGCATCAGAAAATGTGCCGGGAGGCTCAGGGTTACCACGGGATTCGAGGATCGGTGTGTGACAAATCCTTGAGAAGGGTTTTTCTTCAGCCCTACACGCAGCCCCTCCACGTCAACAGCCCTTCCCAAAGGCTTGATTCAGCCTGTGCCCTGTGTGAAAAGGAGAATAACAATTTTATAGGCTGGTTTCAACTGCTCCACTGAATTCCAGCATGGCCTTTTATATCCTTCCACCTCGTTCTTCTTTGAACATCCACAGAGCTTCCCAGATAACTTTATCAAAGTGTTGTGCAGATCATCCCGAGGAGCAGGTCCTCGGCTCTGGGTAACCTCTCCCATTCAGACAGCTTTTGGTAACACAAGATCCGGCAGAAATGCCAGACCCTGGTCCCTTTCATCCCACAAAAGACCAGTGGCCAACCTGCAGGTCATAACAGTGGAGATGGAAGAATATGTTTCAGGGCTGAAGAGAAGAAGGGATCAGAGAGAGAGCGTGGAGCTGCTTACCCCACTTCCAAATCCACGCTGAGAAAAGTTCTTTTGAGGTTTTTGAGCAGGAACGAACCAGCCAACTGGTAATAGCACAGTGGGGAGGGGGGGGGGGGGGTGCAGATGCAGCAGGACTTGGTGGGCAGTGCTCTTAAAAGGCTAATCTTGGACTCAAGTGTGTTACGGGGAAAAAATCTAATGTCAAGACTTCCAATTATGTTTCTTTGTTCAGATGTTTTTATTACAGGGAACAGAATGTAAATGCCATTCTCTCAGCTAGCACTGAGGGTGCTGCTGAGGGGGATGGCACGGGGCACATCCTCTCTGTTTCCATTTGATATTCCCATGGAATCACACAAGGACTTGCCAAAAGTCCCTCAAGGTATTTTCATCCCAGTTGAACACTTCTGTTTCTCTTTTTTCTTTAATAAAGGAGATCTTCCACTTTTTGCTTGACCAAGATGTAGCAAAACACTTTTTGCCTCTCTGAGGGAGGGCAGGTGATTTCAGTGGTTGTTTCAGCATTTGTTGAGTGACACAGCTTTATTTTCATGCTTGTGGTGCTGTTAATGTCTATTCTTAAAATTGTTAGTGTTTCGTTTTCCTTTCCCTGCTCACACCTTACAGCAGAAAAGCACCATTAATATTTAAGCAGAGGAGCATCTCTTGAAATTTGTGACTTGCAGCCAGAATGCCATTAATTTGGATAATCACATGGATCAAATTAATTCAATCAGAGTTGTATCTGAGTCCTGTTGCTGAGCAATTCCGGCGAGCGCATAATAATCTCGCTGCCTCAGGCATGGGGAGCAGGGGTCAGGATGTGATATTTCTGGGGATTCATTAACTTCCACAAGGGCAGATTGATCTTCTCTTTCCACGAACGCTAATGAACCATTTTCTTATTTTTAGGGAATATTCTATCAGTATATATATTCTATTCAGTAGCCCCGTAGTGTTTGAAGAAAAGCTGTTTTCAAACAGAAGGCTCTAATTAGAACCCAGGCCCGGGCTGTATTGATTGCTTGACACTTCCTACATGGATTTACAAATACCAGCAAATAAACTTGCCAGGAAAAAGTTTATTTAGTGGCTCTCTCTGGATTATGTGGCCTGTGGGTTCTTCTATCCCTTGACAGTCCCTTAAAAGGGATTTAGGTGCTGAGGCATTCAGGTTGCTTGCGTTTCTGTAGGAGTGTTTTCCCAGCTATCCCGCTTTTAAACACTCTGGAACTCTTGGAGATAAAAGGAGTGAGGTGTTGACTTGCTCTAAGCCATCAAAAAAACCCCAAAACCCAAATGAAAAAAAAGTCTTTCTGGTAAAGTCCTGGCTTTCCAGCCACAGAATGTGACAAAATATAGGAGGGTTTAACAAAGTAGCTGGGCGTGTGTTTGGCTCTGGTTGTCAGGGCTGTGTCCTGGAGCTGCTGGAGGGGCGCGAGGCCAGTCCCTGCCACGGGATGCCAGCCTTGGCCTGGGACTGGGAATGCCAGCCTTGGCTGGGAATGGGAGCAGGAGTTGTTCCTTCCCCTGTCCCTGCTCAGCATTCCCAACTCCCCAAACCCAAGGATTAGACATGATAACCTCAAAATAGCTCATGCTGGTTTTATCTGCTTTGTAGTGCCTTCCCTCCTTTCCCTATCAGTGGGAACAAAAGAAAAAGGGGGGTTATTCCAAAAGGGATCTCTGTGGCTAAGGAAGAGTTTTATATGCTCAGGTGAGGAAACTGGCAATGTCTACATTGGCCCATTTTTGGCCCAGGCTCTGTTTCCAGTCCAGGCTGGATTTCCTGTGTCGCTGTTTGCCCAGAGAAGCTGTGGCTGCCCCATCCTTGGGAGTGTCCAAGGCCAGCTTGGACGGGGCTTGGACCACCCTGGGCTAGTGGGAGGTGTCCCTGCCCATGGCAGGGGGTGGGATGAGATGAGCTTGGAGATCCCTCCCAACCCAAACCATTCAGGCATTGTGTGATACTTGATTTTCCACATCCTAACACAGAGAATGGCACATCCTCAAACAGGAGTCCCCAGGGTAATCAGGTAGTAACAGTCCTGCCATTTTCAGAAACAATAGGGTAAGGACCACATAAAACAGTGTGGAGAAGACCTCTGGTCCTACTGGACAAATTATCTTTTAAAGGACACATAAAAATGAGACTCTAATTACCTGTGCTCATTAAGATGCTTTTGGTTTGGGGTTTTTTTTTTTTGTGTGGAATTGCACCCCAGCCACAGTTAAAATCTGGCAACTGCCTCAGTTTTGTCTCTCAGATTTCCAGGCTGACTTTCCCTAACCTTCTGTCCTTTACTTGTATATTCTGCTGTAAACTTCCCAAATGTGGCATTTTCCACCTCAGAGGTGAACATGCTCTTTATGTGTAGTCTATGAAATCATGCCTTTATCAAATTAGAGTTTCTAAACAGATATTGTCTGTACTTTGAGACAACTGAATGAAAGATGTTATAAAAGAGAAACAAATAAGAGAAATTCACTTGCTAATATAATGTATCTTTTTGACTGAATCAAGATTATTTTCCACGATGAGAGAACAAATTATATAGAAAACCTGTGGGGCTGAAGGCAGTGCATCCTTTTGGAATATATTGTCCATAAAACCAAAGTAAATAGGTGCATAAATACTTATTTCTCCATAAGGTGGAATGACTCAGCTGAAAGCCAGACAATATTAATGAGCTGTGATGTCTATTTCTGGCACATTCAGTAAAATGAAAGTGTACCTACATTTAGCATAAATGACACACCTAAATGCTGTTCTGCAGTGTAGGAAGGGAAAAGGTGGCAAAATGACATGTGTAGCTCCTCTGGCAGCTGAGTGAAGCCCTGCCTGACCCAGAGTGAAACAAAGGGAGGGCAGGAGTGAAAACTCACGGCACGTTTTTACATCAGGGTCAGGATCTAAAGCACTTCTGGATGTGAGTTTTACTCAAGTTTTGAGTGGGTTTTTTAAGAGTTTCATTGTATCTTTGCTGAACAAGGGTAGGATTGTTCATTAACTTATAACTAGCTGGACTTGTGCTGTCCGAGTGGTGCCAAAGACTTCATGTCAGATGGGATGAGTTTGGCTGGAAAAACCTGTTACCTGTAAGAAAACTGGAATTAAGAACCCATTAAGTAGATGCACTTGCAGGAGATTGCGAACCTTCTTCCCCCTGGCACCTCCTGTGGGAGGGTGTTGTTCTCCCAGATTCTCTTCAAAATTGCTGTTAGTTATTTTCTCTCCCTTGTCTCCAAAGTTTGAATTCTGCTCTCCCAGCCATGACTGGAATTTTAATGGCTTGCAGTCTGTTGGCTATTAGGGATTTTATTAGTATTAATCTGGTCTATTTTTCTGGCTGTTTTGTTATATTTAATTTCCAAATGTTTCTGAAGGCCAGGCTGAAGGGGTGCTCCCAAGGTGCTGTTTGCTGAAAGTTCATTTGAAAGCCATTAATAAATGCCTCCAGCAAACCCTCTTATTGAGTTGTGCAGCAAAGACTTCTAAGGGCTCATCTGGTTGACTCCCAGTTTGGAAGACAGAGTTTAAACAGATCTCAGCACTCTTTTTATATCCAAATAAAAGGTTTTTCAGAGCAGCTCTGTTCAAACATGCTGACTGTGATCTGCATTTGAGTTCCCACCGTGGTCAGGGGTTCAGGGATCAACTTCCTACAAACTTCAAGAGGAGCAAAAGTTTTCTACCGAAGGAAGGACTGAGACATGAATTACCTTTTGCTGGACACCTGAGAGATCCCTGGAGGCAAAGGTAGGTTCTGGGAACCTCCCATCAATAATTCACCTGCAGGACACAGACCCCTGGGAAGCTGGTCCCTGCTATTTATGCGGGGTATAAAACTGTGCCCAACCTTCCTCACACCTTCTCCAGAAGATAATTTAAGGAATGAAGAGAAATACGATGCTGGAACCCATCTGGCTGCTGCAAGAAAGGCTGTTTTTCTGTTGCTTTAATTAAATAACCATTTTCTTTCGAGCCCAGAGTGCTTTCACTGTCCTTGTCAGGGGCTGCCAGGCAGGCAGAATTACAGCTGCCACTCTTCCCTGAGCAGTATAAATCATGGAAAGCAGGACACAGCCCAGGCATGACAGAAATGTGTAATTCCTGCAGTGCATCTTTTAGTGGGATGTGGAAGAAGGAAAAGAGCTCTAGCACAACATGTTGGTTCTCCCAGATACATCTTTTATACTGAGATGTGCAGAAGTTCACAAGGTTTAGAAACATCCATTTCCCAAGCTGCTGCTGCAGGTGCCATTCCCAGGCAAAGCAATATCCTGCTTCCCTCCTTCCTGCACCTGGAGAACACTGAGTGAAACCTTGGCCTTGCCCTCCCCTTCTCGGCCCCGCCTGAGTAACACACGATGCTGTAAACACGAGTCTTCATTAATTTTATCTCAGAGCCCAAATTCTGCCTTTCTTAAACAACAGTTTCTTATCTCAGTCTTGTTTGGAAGCAGAGCCTGAGATATGAACCTTTTGCCCCAGGTTTGGATGAATCACCTGGATTAAAGCAAAGCCCCACCAGACTGTGTGGCACGAAAGCAACCCCAAACTCTATTGCTTTTGGAAATTACTGATTTTCTCTGATGGAATGACTTAGTTGTTATCTCTGTCTTTGTGATATTTGTCTTCTGCTGTATTTCTCTTTGTTAGCAAAGAGTTTTTTTCTCTGGCAGAAGCAAGGCAGCACAAGAAGTCATCTTTTACAATTTACACACAGAGTGGAAAGCTTTATATCCACCTGGCTTCTTCCACCAGCCCACAGCAAACATTTATCTTCTGATTCCTCTAATAGGATGTGACTTCTTGTGACATCATATTTTGAAAGGCTGCAATTTAATGGGTGTATTTTATCCCCCTTTCCCAACACTCCTACATTTTGCAGAGATTAATCATTTGAAAAACACAGTGCAACCTCCTGGTGATGGGATTTTCTGCCAGAGGCTTCTTGCTCAGTGCTGACCTCGCACAAGTCCATCACAAGATGAACAGCCAGGCTTGCCCAGGCCCACTCAGTTCCCTGGTCCTGTGAGAACTCTGGAACTATCAAGCATGAAAATGTTTAGGGTAAAAAGAAGTTATTTTAAAGACCATAAAGACAGTGAATGTTTGGTAATATTGAAGCATTCCACTTCATCATAAAAAGGGGCTTTCTTACATTTTGTTTTTTGATTTTCAAATTAAAGGTCAAAGCTTGCACAGAGAGACCAACACTGTAATGCAGGTGGTGGTGGCAGAGAACCGGCTTTGCTGCCCTGGCACGGGCACTGAAAGCTCCTGAAATGAGAGTTCCTTCTGTTGCTTTACTGGTAGGAGGCATAAAAGTCCACAGCAACACATGGATAACTTAAATATCCATCTCCTCCCCTTGCAGTGTAGATTGCAGAGAGGATTCATTCCATCAGGGAAACACCCTGAGGAAACTCTGAGCTGTCAGTGCTGCACAAAACCCATCTCTGGCTCTGGAAGTGTTTGTGCCATTCCTGATGAGAGTCTGAGTCGTCCCCACCTGGTTCAGGGCAGACAGGAACGCACTGTGTTTTCCTTCCTGAATGAACTGTGCAGATATCTGGGGCTTGAGTTTTTGTTCATTATTTTAAATAAATACATTTGTGAGTCTTGGAAGGAGAGGCTGAGGCAGCTGTGGGGGAGGCTCAGCCTGGAGAAAACAAATGGAATAAGGGTTTGTTGGTACCACACAGGAAATGTAATGTATTCGAATTAAATGCCACTGGTCTCTGCTGTAAACATAAGGTGCACTTTGGTTTTGTACATGGGCAAACATGGAATGAAGTAATTTAGCCAAAGGAATGATAAGCACTGTCAGCCATGGCTACCCCATGGAAATCTGCAGAATGCCAATAATTTAATCACGCATGTGCTTGCTGGATCAAATCCTCCCAGCTCTGTCTGCTCTGCAGTGAAACCGTGAGATCCAAGCAGAAGGTGTGCTGAGATACTGCGCTCTCGAGTCAGTAAATTGCTGAGTGCCTGAAATCATCAGCTACTTCAATTATTCGTGGTAGCAGGATGTAGCTGTGTTTAAAATAGATGTTAAGGCTGTGACTGTAAACGGGAAATGAAAAATTAAACATCACAACATGCTGGAACAGAAAAATAAAAGCAGATTATTTGTAACTAATGGGAGACAACGGTTTAAACCTGTGAAATGGGGGTTCAAATGTGAAATGGAAGGACAATGCAAAGCACTGCCCTTGCAGGTGACAGTGCTGGGGCTGGAGCTCGGGCACAGGTAAATGCAGCACAGACACAGAGGTGCTGGAGCTGCTCCATGGACAGCAGGGGAAGCTTCAGTGAACTCTGCAGTATGTCAGGGTGTGACACCAACACTTCTCACGTGGTGCTTCCCCCAGCGTTGAAGTATATTGGCTGCACAATGAGTCTTTCCAAATGCAACTTCCCATTATGGTTAATGTGTGTTTAAAACAAAGGTCGAAACTTCCCCAGACAGACCAACACTCTAATCCTCTGCAGCTGGAGCCTTCCTTGCCCTGACCAGGATCACCTGGGTTCCCCACCCCCCCACCCACCCACTGCTCCAAAGCTATATTTAGGGCAGACCCTGGGCCTTGTACAAGGTTTTTTTTTGTCTGTTGTGTCCATCTCTTTGCTCAGTCTGGGCTGCTTCAGTCTCCCACTTGCTGACCCTTTCCAGGCTGCTCCTGGATCTGCTCATCACATATGGTTGCCCCTGTGCTGGTGAAAATGCTTGTCCTGTTGGACTTTCTCCTCATCATCCTCTTCAGAGCTGTTCTGCTTGTGTTGCTCCTGGATGGAGGTAAGCTCTATTTTTAAAAAATATAGTTGAATTAAGCATTCCAATGTTGCTTTTACTATTGGGAACTTCCAAGTTCCCACAACAACTTGGCTACAGCTCCATTTTTGCTGGTTTGGCTCTGATGTCAAGCTCAAGTTGGTTTTGGCTGGGTTGTCTTCCTGTAATGTTTGCTTTCTAGAAGTCCCACATGTGGTCACACACATGAACACAGAAACAGTTGTATGGGATGTGGGAATGGTCCTGGAAAAGCAAACCAGATCGATTTCCAGCCCCAGGGCATTCCCAGCTTCTGCAGGGTCAGGGCTCAGGTGTGTGGGTGCATCCACTGGTGGACTTGAAGTGCCTCGCAGTTTGGGAAGGATGAAACAGTGGTGCCGGTTGATCCCACGTGTCTGACTCTTTGAGGATGCATTTAAAAAGAGGAGAAAGGAGGCTGTGAGGTATTTCAGGGGGAAATAAACCTCTGGAGCAGCACACATGCTCTATTTCATGACAGCAAATTAAATCCTTGGAATACTCTGCTGCATGCATAGAAGGAATTCGAGAGTTCTGTGAATGTATCCTGAAGGGTGAGGAAAATGGCAAATTAATAGGTTATATTGGTTGCTCAGATCTTTCTTAACTATTTTTCCGCTGGATAACAATACGGGGAGGGGGGTGGTGCAGTCAAAGGGGGGGCAGTATTCTCCCCCAAAACGAATGGAGAAACTGCAGCCCAACAAAGGGATTATCCCTTGACAATTGCAATGGGCTGTGATAGCTCAGCACAGGAAACCAGTTTTTTTCCCTCTGTGCCACTTGGACAGGCTTCAGCCTCGGGTGAGGTGCCCCTTTGACACAGAGATATGTGGCTGGTGCTGCTCCCCCAAAAACCCCGGGGGGGAGGAAGGTCCCTGCACCCCCAGAGCATCCCTGGGCACCTCTGAGTCCCAGAGGGCTGTTCCTCTTCCTGGGCTTGGCCGCAGTGACCGAGGGCTCACTGCATTGTGTTCCCTGGGAAATTGCTCACAAATGGGAGGCACGTTTGACACAGTATTGTTGGACTTAAAAAGAAAGTTGCGGGGAGGTTGATGTGCTTGTGAGGGCTCGTTGTTGGGAAATTTAATTGTCCTGCTGGAACTGTTACCCATCTGTTGCTTTTCCGCTCCCTTTCATCTTTGGTGTTATTTTTCCAAGTGTGATAATGCATTTTAAGAGCCTTTCTCGATGAAATAATTGCAAGTTGATAAAAAGGAGCTGAAGTTTGTATCGAAACACACAAGATTGGTGCAGTGTAAGGATTCAGCAGAAAGTCTCTGTGTGCTGGAGTCAGTAGAGATCTCAATTTACAGAACTTGAGGACCTAAACCTCCTGTTCCATTGCAAAGGCAACTGTATGTGATGCAGTGCAATAATGAGCTTGGCAGTGCTGTACAAAGGGCTGAAAATAATTCATAATAATAAAGAACACTGTGCTTGTTCTTGGAGAGTGACTTGAAGCTCATTGTGACTGAAGTGACTTCATGAAAATCTTGCTTTTCATTCTTGTATTTATTATAGATGATGTTCAAGTATGTTTTTGATTGGGGATTGAGTGGGGTGGTTTGTGGGACATTTTCCATTCCTTGAAAAATGTACGTTGCACATATATAGATGTGGGGTTTTGCCTTACTCAATTAAAAATTAATAGGATGCTCAGTGCCAAAACCAAGCAAGAATAATTATGTATCATGGGAAGATATTTTGTTGGGGTCAGGCCAAGTTCTTCTTTTGGTTTTGCTTTTGTAACTGGGTATTAAACTCACCAGTATGAGTTGTACTGAGAAATAACACCACCAGAGAGATGGGGGGTGGTGTGGCAGGGTCACTCATCCCTGTGCCCAGGCACTGCCTTCAGGCAGCAGGGATGGGCTCTCTGGAATAGAGAAAATGCCATTTGCAGGAGAGTAAAAAATCTGTCCCATTGACCTGCTAAGTGTGTGTGGGGAAAATGAAATACCTGAAGGATCAGGGTGTTTCAGTGCACAGGGAAGGGCAGGGGCCCAGCCTGAGGGGGAGGGAACCTGTGCCACTTTTACAGACTGGGAGTTCACCAGTTGCTCTCTATAAACAAAACTTCGGAAGCTGGTCAGGGATAAATAAACTGAAATGTGTTCCTGGCTAAACTTCACATGTTATTTGTGCTCTGGGTGGGAAGATGCCATCACCAGGCTGTTTGAGTCTGTCTGTGTCTGCACAGATCATATTTCATCCTTGCTTTTTTATATCTGTTTATATCAGATTGCTGTTCTGTCAGTGAGATGATTCCCAAAATACCTCGGGGTGCCTTCCTCTGTCTGGATGTTCATTACCTGTAAATGCCCTGAGCCCCACACATTTATTTCCTGTAGACCTTGGTCTGGAAACAAAACAGTAAACTTCACAGTTTGTTGTGGCTGTGCAGGAATCTGCAGTCTGACTTACTTATTAATTCACTTGTTCTGAGGTTTTGGTTTCAGTGCTGTCTGCTGCAGGTCAAAGGAGGAATCTTCTGTGTTTCCTTTTCAGTAGTTCTCCCCAAAAACTGAAATTGTATTTTCCCAAGTGCAGGTCATCTTTTCATATCATTCACCTCCCTTCAGCTCTTCCTCAACCCTAAATAACCCAACAGCAAACTCACCAAACCCCAAGCAAAACCAAATGTCTTGATAGGTAAAAATGATTATGGCTTTACAAAAGCCATCTTGGTCTACTCCTGATTTCTAGCCTTGCTGAAGAGAATACTGAATAACAGGAAATGACTTACTGGCAGCTGACAGATAGAAATAGTGGTCAGGCACATACCCTCTTACCTCTCAGGGTTTGGCATTAGGATTTATCTTTGCTGTAAGTTTTAAGCACATTTTTTTACCCTGAATTTTGGCCCAAAGCTTCCCTACCATCACTTCCTGTGCTTATGGGCAAGCCTGGAACCCAGGGCTGGTTTACAGAGGTGTAAACTCTAATCCTTCTCCTTTGCACTGGGGGTGCAGAGCCATCTCACTCTGCAGAGATTTGTCATGGACAGCTGGGCAGGTTCTGCCCCGGCTTTGAGTTCAGCCCAAGCACGGGCTCTGTGCAGAATGGCCTGGGCACAGCAGGGTGGGAAGGGCTTGGGGACATCCTGAGCAGCCTTGTGTGGCACCAGGGAGCCGCTGGGCACATCCTGGGGTGCTTGCATGGGCAGGAGAGGGGCAGGAGCCACACCTGGGGCTGTGAACTACTGTGGTGACAGGAAAAGTAAGAGCTGTGTCTCTGTTGGAGTGGTTTGAGTAAAGAAATGAAAGTTTCTTGTTGGCCTCCCTGAGGAAGGAGAAAGGCAAGAGGCAAACTGTGTCATTTGTTGCACCTCACTGGGATCCAGCCCTTCTGGTCCTGGTGCCAGTTAGTTTTAAATGAGAAATACTAACTTGGAGTAAGTAGCACTGCCCTCACCAGTGTAGAAGAGAGGGAATTTTTGGTCCCAGACCACTCTTGCTGTGACTGCACTTGGGTTTCCTAATTGCCAAATGTGTGTTGCTCTCCAGGAAATCATTGGGGTGCAATTTGAACCACTTTAGGAGACTCAGACCATACCTTGATGCACAGAGCAACATCTCGGGGAGGGTAATTCTTCCCCAGGTCAAGGGCACTGACAGCCTGGAATGTGCTTAATGTTTCACTTTTCCAAGGGATATTGTTGATAGAAGTGCTTCTTGGTAATGGCTAAGTGGTGATGTGAATGATGATGCCCTCAAAAGAGCTGTGGAGGGCTATTTTGAACAGTTCCTTGGAAAGAAGGGTCTTCCCAGCGCTGGATTCTCAGTGCTCATTACAGAGATGTGCCAGCTTCAGGTATGTGCACTGTGGTTTAAAAAGACTCTTGGTGCTCTCTCCTTCCTTTGGTGGCTCAGGAGGGCTTTTAGTAAACATTGCTGCTTCTTTCTCTTCAGTAGAAGAGAAGGTGAAACAAAGTTCTGGCCATCTCCCAGAAATTTCTGTGACTTTGGACTGTGTAAATGCACCCAGTAACAGAATAATTTGAGAGTACTTGAAATACTTCATTGTTATAAATTGAATAATCCAGAGTAACAGAACAACTTGAATTCCCTCAAAGCTGAATAGTGTATGTTGCCTGAAATAAAAAAAACCAAAAAACCACTCACCCTGCAATCTTCAAATGAAGCAAACTTGAAAGGTTTTTATTTCCCGAGAGGGTGAAGATGTATTTTCCCCTACATTTTAGCACTTTCTATGCTTCAGGGTCCCAATTAAGTTTGGGAGTGGGACAACATTGTGAGAAAAATAGCACTTTAGGGCTTTTCAGGCAGACTTTATGCAGGCAGGGACTGGGGTATGGATTTGTCCAGACTGAGCTGAGATGGGGAGCTGATGGACCCTGAGCAAAACGTGTATTGCTCTGTTTCAAAAGTCCTTTGTGGCCACACAACAGCAGAGACATTAGAGATGGCAAAATATGTTTAAAAACCTCAAGCACCAAAGAGGAAGCACCATAGAGTTCTGTAAGTACTACTGGTGCTGCTGTTAATGTGAGGGAGGCACACAGTGCCCCACACACCCTGACAGGGGCTCTTTTAGGGACAGCAGCACAACACACGGGTCTTCAGAGCCCTTTAAAATTCTTCTTGTTTAGGGTAGTTGGGTGGTACTGAAGGAAGTCATGGTCAGAAACATGTAAGGAAAAGGTGTGAACTTTACATTATCTATGGGAAATAAAGTCCCCACAGTTTGAAGGAGGGGAAATCCATGTGCAGTGAAGTCCGAGTGATTGATTGGGCCCCCATCAACTGAGGGGACTAACAAACACTCCATTCATCATATATACAGTGAAATTTTTATGGTAAATGACATTACACGGGCAAAAGTGTCTGTGCATAAAGAAGTGACTCTGACAAAGCTGTCTTTGAGTTCATGAAAATGTTTGTATAGCAAACCCAACACATTTCTTACTCACCCTGCATGTTATTTATTAGTGCAGTCAGTTTGTTCTGGGAGGTACAATGGCTTAGCCCTGCTTAAAAAATTAGTTCTTGGGAATCTGAGCGTGAAATTTGGCAAGAGACAGGAAAATCACACTTTTACATTGCCTGTGTGCTGCGAGGCATTAGAGAGAATATAGCTGAGTGTTTGTTTGAAGGCAAAGTATTTACTGTGGCAGCTCCATGGTGCAAGCTGGCTGGCAAGTGTGATAATCCCAGCAGTTCATGGGAAAAGGAGTGGAGGTGGCTAAAAATGAAGGCACTGCCTCCTCTGTGAAGAGTTCTTTGAAGTAGGAATGGAGCCTGTGGAGTGGACATGTTTCTTGTTTAAATAAAGCCAATTTGCCTCTGACATTTATGAAAGTGAGACTAATGAGCGCAGCCCAAGCTGTGTTCTCACTCAGCAGGGTGGCACCAGCTTGACCTGACCATGCAGAAGTGAGGCTGTAGCCTGGTTTGGGTTTTTCCTGCACACCAGACAGCTGGTATGTGCAGATCTTTGTGTTAATATTTCCACAACTGTGTTTTGTTGCCAGAAATGCAAATCCCACCTGCTTGTATTTGACAGAACTGGGGTGCACAAGCAAAGCCACCCACATGAGGTGTTTCTGGCTGATTTGTCTGATCCTCCCCCAGAGATGTGATTTTCCTCTACCCCTGAGAACATGAGTCTTCTCCAAGCTCAATGACCCTGCAGTGTGGTTGCTCCTCACAAATGCAGAGCTGTATCTGGAAGGGAGCAGTTCTCCCAGGGCAGCTCAGGCAACTGAGGGAGTTAAGTTTTGACTGGTAAAGCTTTGTTTCAACTGGTGTCTGCCTCCCAGAACAGCTGAGCTTGGAAGGGACCTCTGGAGCTCTGTTATCTTGTGCCAACCCCTGCTCGAGCAGAACCACCTAATTCCAGTGTCCCAGTGGTTTTTGAATGTTTCTAAGGAAGGAGACTCCTGAGCCACCCATTCCAGAGCTCAGGCACCTTCCCAAGGAATGGTTCAGTGCAGGTGTTTGACTTTGTGTTCATGCCTCTGGTCCTGCCCCTGGGCACCGCTGAGAGCAGCCTGTCTCTCTCCTCTTTGCACCTTCCCTTCAGGTGTTTCTGCACATAAAAAAGATCCCCTTGAGCCTTCTCTTCTCTAGGTTAAGCAGTCCCAGCTCCACAGCTCTCCCTCATACGTGGGATGCTCCAGTCCCTTCATCATCCTTGTGGCCTTTTGTTGAACTTCACTGTTTCTTGCTGCAATTGTTTTGACAACTTTAACCGTACCAGTGCCACGGCAGGGAATCGCTTCTGAAGGAGCAGGATTTCTCAGCCATTGTAGTCAAAGAATGAGGCAGCAGTGATTTTTTGGAGGGTGAGCCAGAACCTGCTGCTGCGGTCGGTTTGTACCCAAAAGCAGAGTTCTCGTAGAGAGTTTGGTGGCAATTGTGTGATGGGAAATGGTCTGTCTCCAGTGGTGCTATTGGTAGCAAATTTATCTGCCTGTATTTTTTTAACTTGGAAGAGAAGCTATTTTGGGTCTTTGGGAGTGAATTCATATCAGGGCAGTTGATGCTATAGCAACCATTCATCTGACCAAATGGCCCACTGGGAATATTCAGGCTCCTGTCATTTATTTTCCTGTCGCAGTTTAGGTCCATCTCCTGCAGCTTTCATTTCAGAGGAGGCTGGTGTTTGACTTGAGGGAATTGTCATATTCATTGTTCCTGCCTTCCCAGTTTTGTTTGAAGCGTGTCTGTGTTACTAAGGAGCATATTAACAGTTGGTTAACAAATCTTGTCATTAAAAGGGGGAAAAAAAAAGGCCCTACAACTTGTGCAACTACTCATGAAAGTACAGCACCCTTTCACCCTCTGTAGCAGCTTCTTGACTAGAAATCAAATCATACATGGGCAGCTCAGTGGTGATCTGACCCCAAATCAACAGCTAAGCTGTGCTTAAAGCACTGGGGGTACTGATACATTTGAAACAGTGACCAAAAGAGCAGCTGTTTTCTTCTTTTTCCACTTCAAGAGCTCATGGCTCTTTCAACACTCACAGAACAATTTTTCTGATGTTGTTTGTGAATGTTAGGATTGATTCCAGATAAAAGGTTTTGTTTGCATTGCTCCTATAAAACACAACTGAGGTAAAAACAATCAGGTCTAAGCTGCTCATAAAAACATGAGCAAAACTCCAGCTTGGCTTCTGGCATGAAGAAAGAGGAGGCTGAGCAACAACCAAGATGTCTTGGGTGGCTGCAAATGTGCATCAGAATAACCCTTGGCTTAGAATTTATCAAGGAGACAGTAATGTTGGAGAGGTGGCCAAAATGTTTCCTTGCCAGAAGTTGCTCTCCTAATGAAACTCGAGTCTTGTACTCCCCACACCTGTGGCTTTCCTGGCCACTCCAAGGCTGGAAGTTTCTCAATGAGGTGTCCAATTATGCAGGGTTCATTATGCAAATGTGATTTCCCCCCCCCTTTAATCACTTCACTGTAGGTCTGAGATTGGCAGCCCCAGAGCAGAGTGATGCACCCAGCTGAACTCCAGCAGAGTGGCTTTCTGCCCACAGCCACCTGCTCGTGTTTAATACTCAACAGCACATACATGTACAGGTGGTGCTAAAACACACCTCCGGTTTTAACTTGCTCTGTTAATTACCACTCCAGTCAGTTGTTCTGCACTGAGAGCTCCACCAGTTCTGGCTGCTTGAAAAGGGACTGATAATAAAGCCCTGAAATGAATAAAATATTTTCTCATGTCTGGTGGCATGTCAGGGATGGTTTGTGCTTTGAAAGCGATCATCAGTCTTTCATGGGCACTTGTTAACATTTAGATTATGGCTCTGTTGCTGGCTGCCACTGTGCCTTGCTCCTTCACACACACACAGGACTCAGGGCACAGCCAACCTGCCCTGTTATGGATTACTGACTGACTTAACAGTGTCAGGGTAAAAAGCAAACCTGCCTCTCCTGTGTTTTGGTAACACGTGGCTGTGAGATGCAAAAGTAATGAAGAAATAACTTTTCATACATATTTTCATCTCAAGGGTCAAAGGTGAAGCAAAGTGACCAGCAATAAGTTCAAGGGAGCTCTGCCTGTTTCTATAGAGACAACATTTTTCTCTGTGTTCTATTGAAGAGCCTGAATAGAAGAGCTGAATAGACTTCACAACACTTGGTTTTTGGGAGCCTTAAATCTTCAAAGTGCAGTGGTTTTATTTCAATCATATTTAAGCTATTTAAGAGGTGGAATGGAAATAATGTATCTTTGTACATGCTTTAGAAATAAATATTAAAAATGGATAGAAATGTTTTAATGAAAGGCAATGCTGGCGCTGGAATATTTCTCCATATAAAGAGAAGTGAAGCAGATACTTGCTTTTTGAACGCTTTTGTTCACCAAATGTGGAGAGTTAATCTATCAGAGCAGTCCAGGTTCTGAAACTGGAGTGTTTGTGAATAAAACACATAATTCCTTTTGGAAAACCTACAGAAGCCTGCAAAATATTCAGGATTGCTGGAGATCCCAGGTAACTTATTCCATGGTATGCAGCAGAACAGCTGACAGACACTGGTTTTTGGGCGAGTCCAACTCATCCCTCAAACTTTGGCTGATATTCAGCTTGTTGGGGGCTTTGCCCGGAATATTCCCCCCTTTCTGGTAAGGAAGCTTTGAACTTTCATAATATAAAAAGTCAGGTAAATAAACGCTTTATTGAATAGCATGACTGACTTCTCTCTGATATAGTTCTCAGTCATCTCTATTTTCTGTTTATTTGAGGTGAGATTCTATTCTGGATTGCACAACCGAAGTTATATTGAAATATATTATACAGTCTGCAATGACTTGTATTTTTATTCTAAAAGCAGGAAGGGATTACAATATTTTTCCATATTTTCTAGGAAAATGGGGGTTGAAGTCTGGAGTTACCAAGTGCTAAAGTTCCTTGGTAAAAGGAGAGTTGAGAAGGGACATAACTGCTTTCTTACATATACAGGAGATGTGTTTTTCTGTTTGCACTAAAGGTGATTATGAGGATAAGTAGCTGCAAAATGCTCATGAGTAAGTTTAGCCTGTAAACGACTTTTTTTAATCATCAAATGTATGGGCAAAAAAGGAAATAGCTTTTTCAGCAAAGTGCCTCCCTGTGTGAAGGCAGAGCAATAACTGTTGTCTTCAGAAAAATACTCTGTGGAGTGTTTGAAAAGAAACTAAACCCCCTTTAAGTGAGCAACTAGGAAATATTTCAGTTTTTAGCTAAGGAAGGCAGAGAATAAAGCCCCAAACCAACCAAACTTCAAAGGACTTTAGGTTTTATGTTATTTAATCTGGAAGGATGAAAAAAATAGGTTTTTAATAGGAATCAATGAAAGATGATTCTTACGAGAATTATGACCAAGGTTATCTTGGGAAATAGAGGCCAGAGCTTGTTTTTTGAACCAGTAATTAAAATACACAAGAAAACCTGTGGCTTAACCTTTGGATCCCAATTCATGAAGCCTTAGGAACAAACTGACACTACTGGTGCCATGGTATAAAGGTGTTTTCCATTGGGTTTATCCTGCATTAATACTCGGAGATGTGGAGAATAGAACATAAAAGCAATGCTTTGGCAAGTTCCAAAGCTCTGTTGGCTCATCAGGACCTGTTAATGCATTTGATTCCAGTAATTATGCAAAGTGTATAAACTTCTGTGTAAACCTGGCACTTCCAGGAGTGTCAAGATCAGTTTGCTCTCTTTGGTGCCCATCACATACATTAAAGATGCTCTCGTCCTTTTAATGACTGTAATTTTATGGGCAAGCGCTTCCAAATTCTGAATATCTGGAGAACTATAGTTCTTGGAGTGAGTGCCAGGGATTTGGTAACCATTAATAAAGAAATTAAATGGGTGCTGTGCCTTCCTGGGTTCAGTGTTTGATGGGAAATTATCGGAAGAATCCACGTGGCCACATGAATGGACAGGCTGTGGAATTAAGGAACGGGAGGAATGCTCAGCTGGCTTCCCTGTAGGTGGAATATCCTGCACAGCAACTCTGGAGCTGCTGTTGACTCCCTGTGACCCCAGTGGTTATTTATCTTTCCTCACAGCTGAAATGCTGCTTTCTCCATTAACTTCCATCACTTCAACTGTCACATTTGAATTTATTCATTCCTAGCAAAATAAAAATGTTTCTTTCCCTTTCCTCTGAAGTGGGGCTGCAATGATTAGCCAGACAATCAGGAGATGCTGAGCTCCATAGAAATTCCAGACTTACTGACATGAATGGGAATTATGCACCCTTAAACTGTATTAGTTACACTCCTTAGGCAGAGACTGCAGAGTCTCAGGCTATTTTAGCAGCCTAATCTGAAGCCAGAGGCAAGGCTTGCACTAATTTGTGTGCTTTGAATCTGAAGTAATTAGATCTTCAGGATTACAGCAAGGAAAGAGTAAAACAAGGCCCCTTATCTCCAGGCTCTCCCACTCTGAAGACACTTGGGAGTGACACTACTTAAAGCAGGCAAACAACCTGCTCTACCTTTTGGAAAGTAGATTAAAATAATGGGTCTGATTCATCATTATTTTATTACTGAAGGCAGGATTGTTCCTTGAGCTCTCAAAGGGTAGCACATTATTTCTGTTTTATTTCTCGGTATCAGCAGGTCTGGCTCTGTGTACATTGTTATTTTTGCACTGAAAAAAGCCCCTCAGATGTGTTTGACTGAGAAATTTTCCTAGCAAAGTATAAATTATTCCAGAGGGTCCATCTACATAAGTACACATTAATCTGCTTCTTCAATATGTAGTAGAGTCTTTCCCCCGAGGAGACTATGGAGCAGTGTAAATATGTAACTGTAATTAATTACCACCCAAGAACGGATTAATATTGCATGTGAGGAATAATAGAACAAAATGTGTATAACTGCGTGGTGTCTGAAGGGTGATGGGAGCTGGGAAGGGATGTCAGACAGTGACAGTGTTCTGTTTAATATCCCATCAGAAGGAAAGTGCAGGTTTTTATTTGGATGATATTTTCTGTGGAGCACAGCTATTTATTTTCACAGCTCATATTTTAGACAAACGAAAACATTTTATTTCCTCTTGCCCAGGAGAGCTGCCTTTATTGTTTCTGCATTAAAAAAAAGCCATTTCTTCTTTTAGGACTTGCTGTTGGACATATTACTGAGGTCTGAGCTTTGGTATTAAATATCATTGCCCTGTCTGTGCTTGTGTGTGAGCTGGAGATGAGAAGGTGCTCCAGAAAAATCCCTTCCCTGCCCTTTTCTCTGCCTTTTATCATTTCAGGGCTTTGCCCAAGCCCTGCTACTCTTTGTTTTGTGGTTGATGCAGCGAAGATCTCTAAATGACTGAGAGATGGAGAAACTCAAAGTTTAACTCAAATATAAAACCCCATTAACAATTTCAAGTGGGATTTACCACGTGTCATGTATTGAACTAGAAAATGAGGAGCCTGAATTCAATCCCAGTGGAGTGGAGGAGCCTCTGCCATTCTTGGGACCATTTTATCTTCCACTGATGGGGAGATTTGCTAATAGGGGTTTTAATTTAGGATATTAACAGAGGGCTCAAGCTCTGGGTATTTAATGTGAGACTATCAAGTGGAAAAGGCCATCTGGGTCACTGAAGCCCATTCCTTGCAGTTGGAGCCAAGCACTGTAGAAGTATTTAGTCTTGAATATCCCTCCAGACCAGAATATCTCCCGACTTCTCTGGCTCAAAGCACTGCCCCGGGAATGCAGAATACAGTAAAGAAAGCATAATATGCCTCAAGAAAACAGCAGCAGAGATGCTGCCAGCCAGGAGCCCACAAGTATCCCAGATATCCCCCATATCCAGGGCACTTTGTGGATGAGGAGTCCCATGACAGTGAAGAAATGAGTGGCCAGAGACCGTGGGGTGGATCCCTGACCCGAGACCTCCCTCCCTCCTGTACCACTTCAGCCCAATGCTTGTGCTGCATTTTGCAGCCATAAAGTCCTTCCACAAGATCTACAGCTCATTAAATGTGTCTGGTGGCTTATTTGCACTAAATATTTGCTTTTTGAGTTGTCCCCAGTTTGAGCATTTCATAAGGCAAAAGCAGGACACTTTTTATTCTGGAAATCACTTCAAGATTGCAGAACAAATTATTTCCAAGCAGTTGAAGATATGTTGATTTTTTTTGTTTTGTTTTTCTTTCAAGTATAAAAGTCACTTTTTCTAATAAGTGGGGGAAATAAGCATATTTAAAAATCAGGCATGTGATGTTTCCACCTGGGTGAGAAAATGGGAGGAGGACTGGAAAAACTCTGGTTTGGGTAGTGATGGTGGGTGCAGCAAAAGAGCACAGGACTTGAGGGGAGATTTGTCAGCTCTTATTTCAGAGTGGCTGAATTTGTTGTGTGGATAAAAAGCAGACTTCATTTTCCACCAGGGTAAATTCAACATCTGTTCATCGAGCTCATTTCTTAAAAACAAATTTAAGTGGAGTAAAATAATATCTCCTGCCAAAACCTTTGAGAAGAAGATATTTATATTCCTTACTGTAGCAGAGGGATATAGTGTGAGGTTTAAAATATCCTGCCTGCTGAAACGCTCTTCAAATCTTCTCCTTTCTGGAGAAATTGAAAGCTGCTTGGCTTTTTTCCCCCTTTGTCTGGATGCTAAATGTCAGAAAACAGCCCGGATAGCAGCAGGCTGTGGCTGCTGGGGGGTGGCAGCATTTCATTCCTCCCATGCAGCATTTCTCAGGAAGGTCATGGAGAGAGGAAAGATCCCATGGCAGAATTCCCCTCCTGCTTCAGGGCCTGTTGGCTCTTTTTTTTAGCATCTGGCTGTGTGTTTATCTGCTTTTGCTCGTGTTTCTGGAGCCAAGGGGAGATGAGGAGGGGGCACAACACCCAGGAATGTGCCTGTGGTGTTATGTAAATGTTCGTTCCAGCAGATCTTTTCCTCAGCACTTTCTGAGCATTAACAGCTCAGGAAACCATCACCTGCGGTGTTTGCTGTGTGTCTATAAACTGCTGCAAGAGTGGAATGAATATTACTCTGATTATACAGGCTCCTGTTCGTACTCCAAAGTTCCCCATTCATTTTAAGGACAGGTTCTAGTGAGCGCTAAACACACATTTGCATGATTGAATGTGGTGTTGTGCTTCCAGAGCCTCTTTGAGGCTGCAGTGATGCAGGAGCACATGATCCACAGGCTGGGAGTCTGCAGCAGTAATTCTTGTACCAGTCCCACCAGTGCTCCACCAGGTGACACTGGGAAATCACTTGGGGAGTAGAGGTGACAGGGATTAGGCAGCTTGGTGATGTTCAAAACCAAGTTGTAGCTGTTTTTGCTTTCCTCTGCAGAAGAAATCCTTGGAATACTTGCACACAGAGGAATATTTCCTCTCTGTGTGCTGTACCACAGTGGCTTAGGGGTAAAGCAGGAACTCGGCAATCGCCTTTCACCTTGTGTGGCTGGGAGGGAGGTTTACAATGGAGATATTCTGTGGCTGAAATCCACAGAGCTGTGGTGGCTGCCCAGCAGGATCAGAAGGGAGTGGCATTTCTCAGCATTTTGCCAAATATTGTCCTGGTTGTGTTTTTCAAAGTCTTCCTGGTAGGCAGTGAAAGGAGATAGCAATAATGTGCAGCATAAAGCACTGGGACACTGTGCTGCCTTGATGACTTTCCTTTGAGAAAGGGGAAACTTAACGTAATATAGTTGGTTTGGTCTCTCTCCTCAAACAGTGAGACACATCTGAGAAGCAGGGAAGGTAATACTGTAAGGATGTGCAGGTGCTGTAATGTTGCTGCTTTGATGAAGTGGATGTGCCTGATGTAATTAATTCACCAACAGTTTTAGTGCTTGGTTTTGGCCACTACCAGCTGGAACAGTAGGTTAGCTGAGCCTGACCATGGCAGCTCTTTTCATGGCCTTATTCTCCTCCACTGGAAAGTTTCACATACAATGAAATAAAAGTATCTTGTGTTTTTTTTTTTTCTCTTCACTTTGTAATTTCCTGCTCCTTCTTCAGCCTGTGCAATAACATATCACAGTGTCAAGACTTGATTAATTCAATGAATTATAGCAGAACTGGAGCTGTCAAGAGGTTGCCAGTGTGTTTTGATTGATATTCAATTACTTTTCATGTAAACACCAATGATTTTAATGTCCTTATTTTCTAAAGTTATTTATGAAACAAATTTCCTGGAGCCCATCAGAGAGAGCCAGTTGGTCCCGCTGGGTTAGTCCCACACATGGCACGGTGGTGATTAAGGATGAAATGTGGTCAGTGGTTTGGAATTTGCTCACTGAAAGGACAGAGGACAAAAAAATTCCTTACAGCACACAGTGCGTTGATGTTGGGGACATCAGAGCCCTGCCTGAGGTGCTGCAGAGGGTGGCAACTCAGACTGGTTTTGGTCTTTATCATTCCTTCTGTCCAGGTAGGAAGTGTTTGTACACTTATCTGATCCTGCCAGAGGATTTGGACACAGACTGTGGACTTCTTATGCAGAACGGAGCAGGTCTGAGCCCTTGAGCTGGTTGACCGCCCCCCTGCCATCCCTGAGCAGCAGCAGTGATTGCACACCGACCCCGCCAGCACTGGCTGCTTTATGTGCCCTCAGTGACCGAAACAGCCCAGGCAGTTCTTCCTCTTCCTGAAAATCCTGCCTGAGGGGAAGCCTCACAAATGTCAGTCCAGCACTTGAGAATAAAGCTGAATATGGTTAAAGCTGGTGACATATTTGCCAGAATGTCATAAAAACGTCCATTATTAATAAAATATAAATTAGCTGTTTGACCTTATGTTCATAGTAAGCAAAATGATTCACAGTGCACCTGCAAGTGTTCCCTGAAATTTGGGAATGAGACTGGGGGTTGTTCTGCATTTCTTATTTTTTTCTTTTGTAATGAGGTCTGGGTAAAGCTTTAATGAGGTTGATTGTTGCCAGCTCTGGTATCAATTATTGGTTGAGTTTGGCTTGTGGTAAAACTACAGATCTGTCTGCACAGGGCTAAAAAGCCTGAGAAACCTCCAGAAGGCAGGATCATCCCAGGGTGATTTTGGAAGGCTTTGGCAAAGATGAGTCCACCACCTTGCCAGGCAGTTCCTCATGTCTCACTGGAATGTGCAGTTCAGTTGCTCAGTTCGACACCATGTTTGTTTCTTGCACAAAAGGTTGTTGAATAGTTTACTCTTTAAATAGATTATTTTGCCATTTGAAAATACTTTGTCATCTTTATACAGCTTTGGCATTAACCCACTAGTGCATCAGTATATTTGTTGGACATCCTGGAATTCTTAATCATCGTTGTAGACCTTGGAGGGTGGATTTTGGACTTGATTTTGAAAAAGTAGAAGTTGCATAGTTTAATTTTCAAGTTGCTTGTAGCTTTTCAGGTTGTTTCCCCAGAACAAAGGGGGTGTGACACTGAATAGGCACAGGAGACACTGAGGAAGGCAGATACCCAGAAATTCTGCTGCCTTCAAAAGAGGTCATCTCCCCAATCACATTGTTTCCTCATATTACCATATCTTATGAATTAAAAATCTGTATCTAATTGTAGATTTTAATGGAAATTTAACAACATATGCACTGAAATACAAATGCTTTCTTAAGTGCAGCATTGTATTCTTAATTTTCCACTCAGGCCATTTAGAAGCCATTAGTTTAAGTGAAAATCTGAGATAAAGCACATCCATGTGGGTACAGTGGCTCCTCTGAAGCCTGCACTTGTAATTGTCTGAGAAAGATAAATTCCTAATTGCATTTCCTTAGGTTTTGTTCCAGCTGCTGTGGGAGGGTTGTGCAGATACCTTTGCCTGCCAGGTGGGTCTGGGGTGGACACAGGCTGGGATTTCACACAAGAACATCTCAGTGACTTGATGTGCTAATCTCTTCCAGATGCTCAGAGTGCAGGTGATCATTTCTGACAGGTTCTGCAGCGAAGCAGCATAATTTCAGAGCTAGAAGGCAGTGAAAGCCATCAGATAGTGCCCAAAACAAATGCAAATATTGATATGGGCAGGCTCTGGTAGCTGGGTAGAGATGCAGAGCTGAAGATAGACACGGTGCAGAGATACATGTGCCAAAAGCTAATAAATCACTGTGACTCCAGATAGACTTGTAGATAATTCGATAGCAGTGGGAGAGGAGCTCAATATTGGAAAAGTGAGACAAGATCTGCCTGGTAATAGGAATGACCCCAAAGGAACTGCCTCCTTTTAGGGTGGCCTCTCTCCATCTGCAGCTGCTCCCAAGGTAACAGAGATTTTAGGAAGACAAGGACAAATGCCATCAGTTGCTTAAGTCCGTGCTTGCCCAAATGATTACATGTTTAAAACTCAAATCAGGCTCTTCTGGGATTTTATGAGAACTCCACAGGCCAAGCCTTGCCTGAGAGAATTCCCTTGCTGAGGAAGAGTGGCAGCATCTGAGGGACTGCAGAGGCAAAGGAGGTATTTCTGAGACCCAACTGGCCTCTCTGGTGTGCCACAGGTGGATGCAAACTACTGGTTGATCAGGTGGTTGAACACAAGTTAATGGCTTGAGATTTTGTGCCTAAAATTGCAAAGTCGGACTTGATATATTCCAGTGTGGAAATGGTGAAGTTCCAGGGTGAGATGTGAGGCAGGACTGTAGAAAACAGTGGGAATGTTTGGGAATAACCCAACAGTGTGGGAGGAGCCCCTGAGCTGTTCCAGTGGCTGGGTCACTAATGCACAGTTTAACACTGGTTGGCTTTATTTTCCCGTTTATCTGTTTATTCTCTTATCCTGTCCTCCCTGCAGGGCTGCACAAATTACCTGAAGGGAACCGATTCTGGCAATTCTGGCTTGAAGAGAACATGTGCCCCAAAATTATGCCTTTTCTCTCCCTTTCATTGTAGCTGCAGATAAAGGTCTGATCAGAACTCATGAATTAAATAGGAAGATTCCTACTGACTTCAATCAGGCCCTAAAGGCTGTGAATTAAAATCAGTTAAATAATAGTTTTCCTGTGGCTTTCATTATGCAAATATGTGAACATTTCAAATGCCTTTAAGGATTTCTGTGGGGGAAAAACGAACCAAACCCAAAACATCTCCATGTTTCATATTTATAAACATTCTCTTTTGGATATGTAGGTCTGTCTATTGACTGAACCCGTGGTACTTGGGTTGACTTGCAGTGTCTGCAATCCTCCTGGGGTTCAAAGTTCTCTGGCCTTGTTTTCAGGCAATGCTAATTCTCATCCACTCAATTTCATGGTTTTATCAATCTGCTGTATGAAAAGCTGTCAAAAATGATGATAATATAGCCCAAGTTATCTGATCAGACTATTTGCAGGTAATTATTTGATTTATATTTGTAGGACTTCAAATACTTTCCCTCTCTATGTGCAGTAGTTTCATCAAACATCAACATTATATGGAAGACTTACTGTGTTGTACTGTGTCCTTTCTGCTGTTTCCGTGCCAGTTCATGGTGATTTATTATTGTTAAAGACAAAAAAGTAACATATGCTCTGATCACTTAATAAAGCCACTTTGAGTAGTGATTTAAATAAAGTCTTGACAGGTCATATCTCGTCTGATAGAAATTGATGGAGTCACAGCAAACTCCACACAGCTCTGCTGATTTATACCTGTCTTAACCTTGAGTTGTAAAACTGAGTTTAATTTTGCCTGAAGTGCAATCCTTCTGAAATGCCTGTCACTGAGGAAAGCTGAATCCCAGTCTGCCTGCTTTCCATCTGCTGCTCCACACAGCCTGGCACACTGGGTTCCTCTTCTAAATCCATGTGTTGGTACCAGGGATAGAGCTGGAGACCCCAGGGATGAGGGAACACAATTGCATTGTCTATTAGGACTGGCTTTTCTTGCCTTACTCTGGGGTCAGTGGCCCAGGTTTCCTGGGTCTTGCCTCCCTAAGTCACTGTGAGTTGCTCTGGCACGTCAGGTGTGTTGGTGGCATGTGCTGGTGGAGGTGACACTTCTCCAAGTGTCCAGAGCAACCTTCTCAAGGAAAGGGTGTTCAGGTTCTGCAGCCTTCAGGTTTTAATGACAAGGGAGAACATTAAAACTTAAATAGCTAACTTTTCATTGCCAGTCAGTTGAATTCTTCAAGGATTTGGGCAGAGATGATTTATGGCAAATTACTAGTAAGAGACTACAGAGTGCATGGATTTCATGGCAAATTCATTCCATTTATTTCTGCTTAAGAACTTTCCAGCTTGCCAAAGGTGCTGTGTAGTTAGACATAGGGAAAAGAAATCCTGTCTGTGCTGGGCTTTGAGCTGAGGTCTGGTAAAGTCACTGATCCTGGGAGAAAATATAGTTAATATTGTATAAATATCCAACAAAGAGTAGCAATCCGTGGTGTGATGGTCAGTGCCTGCAGTTATGCTCTCACCTTGGTTTCTCTGTTATTCTGGTAGAATTAAAACTCCCATGAAGTTTTGTGGGGGTTCTTCAGGAACTTGAATTTACTGCTGCATTATTTTAATTCCCCAAAAGAGGCAGAATGCTGTCTCGACTGTATGTTGCCTGGGTGGATACCAGACAGTGGGCTGGGGTTATTTATGGATCATTGCTGATGAAGTTCATCTGACCAGGAGCATAGGGGCGCGAGAGAATATTTTGTCCTTTAGAAATGTAATACTTTGGAACTTGCAGTGTTGTTTGGATGCACTTCATTCTATTAAGTAGCAAAAATAACCGAATTAAACCACTTCCCCCCAATAACCCTTATGCATGCACTTGCTTTTAGAGAGAACTCTTGCACTGCAGAGATAATAAGCCTGGCTGTTTATTTTAAGTAGCCTTTGTGTTTGAATTCCCCACCACCCACATGTATCAGTGTGTTGGATCATGCTTAGGCCCCCAGGTTCCTGGGGAAAAGGACCTGTGTCCTCTCCTTGCCTGCAGAGCTTTGTGCTTTGCTGTGACACGATGAAATAACAGCAAAGAGGAGTGGAACTGACTCAGACTTGAGAGCTCTTGCTTGTAGTGCAGGGAATTAATTGAGGGGAAAATCAAACAATGTAACAATAACTTCCTGTGTGCTCTTGCATTTGAGCACTTTCTCTTCCCAAGCTTTCTACAATAACTTATTAACTATTAGTGGGAATTGCACTATTTGAGTGACACGGAGGGCTTAAAATAAGCTGTCAGAAGAAGGCAAGAAATCCAGTGTGAGTGTATAAAGCTAATCTTGTACCACCTCTTGAGATCCCTTTTTAAAAATGTGTACACTTAATTAAATGGCATCAAAAAAACCATTACCCCATAGTTAAATGGCATCAGATTTTAAAAGCACTGCTCTAAACAGGCTGTGGGTTAACCTGTGTTTATTTAACTCTTCTAAAAGTGCCTCTTGCTCCAATAGGTGTGATTTTTTTATTTTTTTGTGCACTAAACACTGGGAATTGGCTCAATCTTGTTATCCTGATAAAACAGCCACATCTGAGGTGGCTGGGCCTGATTCAGTGTGAAACAATTGTTGAACTCCCTGGCCCAGACATTGGGGTGTTTCTTTTAATGATTGACATTATCCCTTTCCCATGGATCCAAGGGAACACTTCCCAGCTCTGGGATGACTCTTCCACACCACCTGTAGGAAATTCCACTTGTGGCTGCCTCTGCCTTACAACTTTTGGAAACACAGTTTGGCACATTGCTAAATGCTAAAAATGAATGGCATTAAATAATCAACACAGCCATTTATTCTTCAAAACCTTGCAAAGCTGTGTAACCCTAAGCTGTGTCAATAGTCAGCAGCAGAAATAAAGAATTGAAAATAAGGCTTGTTACGGTTTTTTCATGGCAGGCAAAACCCGAACTGATGGATTATTTCCTAGTGATGCAACTCTTTTTTTATTCCACTTTCCCTTCAGAAGTGCAGCTGAGGAAGCACCAAATGTTTGTTTGGGTTGGTCTGGAAGCTTCCAGATTCCAAATGCATGGATCGTGGATGGCCTTGATTTTGTGAACGGGACTTATTTATGGGAAAATGAACTTCTTCTGAAAACAAACTGTCTTTAAACCAGCAGGAAAATACAGGCTTGAGTTGCTGTCAAAGAAAGTAAAAAAACTGGTTTTATTTGTGAAGGACAAACTGGTTTAGAGCAGTGCCATAAACTCCGGGAGCAAGACATTTTTACTTCATGGGGAGCCTTCCTGAGCCCTCCCAGCATTGTGGCCTTGATTCATCTGAAGGAAAGTGGGTTACTAGAAACATCAATTTGGGGGGGAAAAAAAGGCACAAAAGAAAAAAGATGTGGGAGATGGTTTTATTAACTGTGTAAAAGTTCCTGTTCTCTCTATATCTTGCTTTCTAAAAATGTGAATTGCGCCTATAATTGCTCTTGAGCATCTGGGCTGAGGCACTTTGGAACGGCTGTTTTAAAAGATCACAGAAAGCAGAATTCCCAGCTTCTAAAGGGTAATTAAAAATCACTAATGTAAATATATAAATAAAAATCCCAATTTTTCCAGTTCCTCCCTTTTCCTGTTTTTTTTACCTTCTGCCATCTTTAACCTGGAATTCAGAGGTGACTGTAAAGCCACCTCAGAGACCTGCTGGACCCTGGCAGGGCACCCTGTGCCACTTTTAAGCAGCAGAATTGGGTCAGGCTGAATTAGTTTCCTTGAGTTCTGCTATGATTTTACATTATTTAGATCTTCCCCAAAGTGCAGAACTTGCAGTATCATTGCTGTGCCTCAGTTTCGTATTTTCTGCTTAAATTTTATTTGAATTGCAAGTCTTTCTGTTCATGTGATTTCTGCTGGAGAAATCCTGCAATAACCATGAGTGAATATAATCCCACCCCTCGTGGATTGTCCGGGTTGGAGGAACAGAGGGCATGGAACAGACCTTTAGTGCTGGAAGAATCATTGCTGTTGTCAGTTCAAACGGCTGGATTTAATTACAACTGCCTGCTTTATGTTAAAATAAACTGATGTCTTTCTCTAATATGAAATTCATCTTGTTGATAAACCATCTCAAGGTTTGGTTTTTTTTTTTTTTTTTGCTTTTCCATTTGCTTAATTTTACTGCCCTCAAATTTATTTTTATAGACAGTAGGGACTATAAAATATTTAATGCATAAGGGAGACATCTGAATGTTTATGGAATATTTATTAGGTGACATTAGAAGATATTCTTTGTCAGTGTCTGTCTTCAATCGCAGCCACAAAAGTTGCATTTTGCTAAGGGGAATAATGTGCCCTGAGAGAACTTTGGTGTCACATTCCTTTGGGAGAGCAGGAACAAATCCACCCCTGTGCTGAGGTGGAGACACCCCGAGAAATCCCAGGATTAGGGGCTGGGGGTCCTTTCAGGTGCATCTGTCTGTGCCAGGATGAACCTGGGTTTTATAGTTTAATTTTTATTTTAGTTAACTTCACATGGTATCATCTTGGTGAATGTGGTTTTGTGGGGAGGCTCCTGTGTTTGTAGATTTTTTTTTTTAAACTGGATGAACAAGAATTTATAGTGCTGTCAATCTGTCCCTTTTAATAGCATGGTGTTCATTTATGAGCCTCAAATGAAACAGCACCAATAAAGCAGAAATGCAATGTGGATACGGTGATTAAGGTGTTTATTAGTCAACAAAATTAAAGGCATCATTAGGAGGAAAATAAAGAATTTTAAGTAGGAGTTACATGTAAAATGGTTTAAAACTTCTCAGCTCAGCCTTGCATGTAAAAATAGTAGATTAAAAGAGCAAGTTGTTTTAAGTAAATTGAAAGTATAATCTAAAATAACAGTTCCAAAATGGATTAAAGGATTCTACATAAGTTCTTATTAATGACTTTGGAGGAAATGTCAGATTCACAATATCTTGCAGCATTTCCTTCGTTGCCTTTTGGTGCAGAGAAATAATAATTCAGGCAATATTTCAGTATTTGACCTGTTTCTAGCAGGGCTTGTAACCAATCAAGGCTCAGACACTGAACAGGATAATTAATTGAACAAGTTCAGACACTGGACGGGGGCAATGACTTGAAATCCAACCTTGCTGCTGAAATCAGTGGCCTTTCATTAGCAGGAACAGGCCAGTCCTTGGAAATGAGAGAAAATTTACTTTATTTCAGTCATTCAGTTGTGTTTAACTGGGTGGTTACTGAAATATCCAAACACACCTGTTTTTATTTCAATGTAGGGAAAATTGGATTTGTTATTTTTTTTTTAACTGGGCTTTTAGGCCTTTTTTTTTTTTCTAATATGGATTAATATTTTGTGAGCAACTGAAAAAAAAAAAAACCAGTAAAAACTGAACAGAAGCTCAGATTCCCACCCCACCCCCAACTTTTGTCTCCTGCCAAGTGAGACTCGTTGTCAGGGGTGTGATGAATTGCATGTGTGCACTGTAAGGACAGTCTCGGATGCTGCTGAGCTCTTTCTAAGCATGATTAAGGAGGTATTAGAAGTCCAAATTACAGAGAATTGTGTGTCCTTTGATCCCCACACAGGCTCCCCCAGGTAAGTTGCCTTCAGAAGTGAGTGTTTGTTGTTCAGACCCGCCAGCAGCAAGAGCAGCCAGAACAGAGGCTCAAATACATCTTAATTGTCATGATTGCCCTCTCTGATTTAGCAAACACTTGTTCCCAGCTCTGCTCTGTTTGATGTGGCAGAGAAACACCTTCCAAGTGCTTTAAAGCCTGAAAGGAGGGCTGTCGCTGGATTTCGTGTCCCTACTTCGCATCTTTCATGAGTGACGCTTGAAAGAGGAGGCAACCGAGGGCAGGAAGTTAAAATGTGCGTTTGCAGCTCCAGGTGTGTTTGAAAGTCTCTCATCTCTGACTTGCCACGAGGCAGCAGAAGGGCAGCCCCTCACTGGAGGCCTGAGATGAACCAGGGGAGTTCCAGAGAAGAGTAAAACTACCCTGAACTTCAGCCTTTCCTTTGAACACCTCTCATCTTGCAGAGAGACGTGACAATTTGAACATCATCATTCCCTGAAAATGTCACCGTTAGGGTCTCCTGAGGGGTCCCTTTTGCTCGCTTGGAGCTTTTGAGACCTGTTCTAGATACAAAGATTTTATTGATGATAATTTTCACACAACTTCTCCCAGCTTTCATCTCTCCTCTCACTCTCTGGAGCCTTTTAGATTCCACTTGCAGGAGAAGAAAGTGAGTCTGTCCAAGCCCTGAACATGCCTGATTTGCCTCTTGGTGCAGTCCCAGAGCTGTTTTGGGGTTCCTTAAAGGAATTTGGGGGTGGATCCTTGGCAGGCAGATCCCATCCATGGCGAGCCTCAGGAATATTCAGTTCAACTTCGCTGAAGGGAACTGAGTCCAGGTCTTGCAAATGTGTGGCCTCAGATGATAAAAACCCAGTGACAGAAGAAGTTCCTAAGTTAGGAAGTGGCTGAGGATTGAAGCAAGCCAGGTGATCCAGCTTTTATTAGTAGTTCTCTGGGGCACAATTTTACCTTTCCATGCTCTAAAATTGTATCATATTTATGTAGTAATCCCTAATTATTTTTTTTATTGGTTGCTTTATTATGATGCTTCCTCTTCTCTTTCAGCAAGGGAAGGGACACTTGTCTCTCTGATTCCAGACAAGTGGGTGAATGGAGTAGAAACTTCCTTCTTAAACATTCCATGGCCTTTCCAAAGATGAAATCTGCTGTCACTCATTCCCAACAGAACACACAGGGCACTGGAGAATTGTCTGAGTACAGCTGGACTGAAGTGCCTGTTCAGTCACTGACACAAGAGTTTGTCTGCAAAGGAAAAGGATCAGACTCTGGATCAGAAGATTGGCAACTTGCTTAATGTCTTACCTCCTTAACTCCATTATTAGGGAAAAGATCCCTTGAAGTGTCTATTGATTTGCCCAAACAATCAATAATTAAAAAAAAAAATCCATTTATAGGGCACAGAGCAATTTAATTAACTGCAGTTAGGAGCAAATTGGGATTGATTAATGCTCATTGTTCCTTGCTGTTTTCTCTTGCTGTTGTTCAGTAATATTGTTGGAAAAAATCAAAAGTTGGAAAATAGGTTTCCCCCCATTGTTGCAAGAGTGGAAATTGCTTCCAATGAGATTCACGTCAATATAAAGTGTTTCTAAAATTCAAATAGAGATTTTTTCAATAGTTTAAATACCTGTTCAATCACTGATCCGTTTTTTGCAGCTACACAGGGAAAGAATATGAGGAGTCCAGGGAATGACAAGTATCTTATATCTGTCCATGTATTCATACATGAAAATGTCCATTACAGGTGTGTTTAGTCTAGATTTAGAGAAGGCCTAACTAAACTTTGACTCAGTTTAGTTGGAATTAATGTGATGCTTTGAAAAACACTTTTTTCCAGATTTCCAAACACTCTTCTGAGTAGCAAAGGCAACTTGCTGATAGAAATGCTCCTCTTTCCAGCAGCCCTTCAAGGGTGCTCTGCTGGCTTCCTTCCTGTGCTTGCAACTGTAATTGACACTGAAAAACCCGCCCTGAAGTGGGAACTGAAATTGGAGCTGCAATCATTTCATTAGTTAGAACGGCTCTTCAAGCTAAATCAGGGTTGGCTTTGACTTACACGGGTCTGTCTCCTCCATGAAGGATATCCCTTCAGACTGGACCCTCAGTTCTCTTCTGTAATTTTGCTTTAGATTATTTTTCATGGAATGACACAGAAGAAAATCAGATGGTCTTGGATATCTTTATGCATTATTTTATCTTGCTCTGTACACTGAGTTTCCAGTTGGAATATTTCCTTGGTCATTTCTAACAGAACAATCCTTGGGTGGGAGAATTGTGGTGGTTGTTGTGTGTAGGGATTGATTCAGTATGAGAATAAACAGCAGCTGCAAGAGGGGAAATTGCTCCTTGGTGGGAGTGAAAGATTCCAGAGTTGTCATTGCTTGGAGGGCATAAAAACACGACCGAGAGAAATTCTGGAAAATAGCTGAGCTGTGCACATGTAGAAGGTGCCACCCTAACTCAGGGGGTGCTGGAGCAGTATCTGGGGGAGGATAGAAGTGAAGCAAAGGGGGTGAGAAGAGGCATGTCACATCTCTAAATTCCATGACATGATAGAAAGATGTAAAGGCTGGACTTCACTGTATGTCTTTAATTCATAATTACAAACACAATTTAATTAAATTGTGATTTTTTAAAAAAATTTCACTTTACCATGAGGCTAAACTTATATCCTGCTTTGATTCCAAAGTAAATTATTTATTCAGACTTTCATTTCAAGCATGGACTCTTCTAGCAGTGTTTGTCATGCTTGATATGACACTGTCTTTAGTGATTTGTGTTTTAATGTGCTTTAAATGCCCATCACTATAATTTGTATGAATATACACTTGGTTAGTTTTCAAGCTGCAATAAAAATGCATTAGACTTAGTGAGTTCTTATTCACTTCTCTGATGATGAAGAATCAATCTATTCCCTTCAGCTTTCACAGTAAATAAATGCTCAGCCTTGTAGGTCAAGTATTAAATCTTAGTTTCAGATTCCTGCAGCTTAAATACAGGTTTGTGGTTTTGTTTTACTCCCCTGTTACACTACATTGATATAGTCATTATTTGATAATAGCAGGTTTGCCAGGTGTATTTATGCATAACCTGAGTTTTGGGAAGTGGAGGAAGCAGAGATTTTTAATACCGGTTTTAATAAATATCTGTACACAGATGCTGTAAAATTACAACTGAGGAAATTGATGCTCACAGCAGTTTACTGGGAAATGAATGTATTTAAAATAAGCAATGTAGAGATAAAAGGATTGACAAATACTTCAGTATCTCAATCTTTGGTCTCATTTGGTGTTGCTTGGAAAGTTTCCCCTGTAAAAGTGCACATGGAAGTAGGAATTTGGAGGAAAGGAGCGAAGCAGTGGCTATCCCTGGAGGGATGTCTGTCCAACATGAGGTTCCACAGGGTCTGGGGTCAGGGGCACCACTTGCCCCACCTGCAGCTCCAGTTAATCCACAAGGATGAAATGATCCTCCTTCACCCTGTGTGAGCAGGGGCTGGGCAGCTCTCCTCGGAACCTTGCAGGGGTTTTATGGCAACCAAAGGATCTGCCCAGCCAAAAGCTCTTGATTTTATTTGCATGAGATAATTGGGCTATAAATAATTACCCATTCAGGACAGATTTTTCTCCAGCAGCACAGGGAGCAGAGTTTGTTCATATTCACTGTCAACAAGTGAACTGCTTTGCAAAGTAAAACTACTTCAATGTCCATTGCAGTGCAGTGTTGAGGGACAGAAACGTTTCATCATGACTAGAAAGAGACTGTGTTTGAAAACAGTTCTGTTTTCCACGGACATACTTTCAAAATTTTGCATCTCACCTGTAGAGGATCTCAAAGAATCGAGTTTTTAATGTTGGTTTTCAGTTCTCAACGCTGATTTGCATAACAAAAGCCAACTTTTTTAAGGGCAGGAAGATGATTTCTTTCTATCTGTAGGTTCTTAGATCAATGTATAAATGTTTCTTAGCAATAATCTTGTTTGGCATTTTGAAACTTGCTGGTGATAGGAAAGCCTTCATATTTAGTATTTTTCTTTTAGCTGAACTTCTTTTCATAAAACTCCTCCTTGGAAAAGCTAAAAGTAAAACTTGGGAAATGTAGGGTGTTCAAAGCATCCAGTAAAGACCAGTGAGAATCCCTGGGGGGGGAAGCAAGATTGGACACATAGCTAATTCTATTGTTCAGAGTGAGATTTAACTGAACTGTCAGGCTGGAGGTGAATAAACAATTTTCTCTGAGCTTTCACTTTTCGTGAGTATTTTGTGTGCTGATTTATTGGTTTGGTTTTGGAGGAGAAAGGGGTTTTCCTGTAAGATCAGTGATGCACATGAAGATGTGCCAGGATGAGTTCCTGGCAGCCTGGGATGCAAAAACCAGCCAAGGCACTGGGGTTTGGGCACAGATCAAAAGCAGGTTTATTAATTGAGTATGAATTGGAATTTAAATTATGTGGACTTTCAAAATGGGGCTGTCACTCAAAAATGTGTTTTTCCTGATGTTACTGTTCTCCCAGAGTCTGAATCAACATCTAAGGTCTTTGTGAGGATTGTGTATGGAATGAATTCCTTCTGTAGACTTTCAGGATTCAGAGGTTTGGAATAAGCAGCTCCTTATTGAGTTTTAGGTGTTGACTTTATTGGTTTGATACGAGATAGGTTATCTAAAATTCCAAAGTTCTACTAGGAAAAACTATTGAACAGTTCTGGTCTTTAAAAGGCAGAAAAATAACCCCCAAAACTACAAATCAAACCTTTTAGGGCAAGCTTTTGGAGGGAAAAATTAATTCAGAGCTGATTGACAATATTAAAACCTTTGAACATTTGGAAAGGCTGTTGGCCATGGGATAAGTGAGCTAAAAATCCACCCTCACCACGGAAAGCCTCAGAGCTCTGGGCACTCTTCAGCTTCACGAAAGTCTCGCCAGAATAGAGTCTGTGGTGCTAAAATTCAAATTCACTTCAGAAGAGAGAATATTTAAGGCACTTTCTCACCTGCAGGTACTTAATTTGCAGATTAGTTACCTGTGTGCATTTGATGCACAGAATCAGAGTAATTGTGCTACACATCTGTGCCACAGCTGGGTGCAGACCAGGCCTCCTCTATTTCAACCTTTATATCTTCATTATTTCCCAGATCAATTCAAGGTTTGATTTGGAACTTCCTGAGCATCCAGCCATGGACTCTGTGTCTGCATCTGCACATGTGGCTTGGGGATTGGATGTTCCTTAATGAAGTTTTCACAACTAAAAGCTTTTGAAGAATGATTCCTTTCCCCCATTGCTCTGGGACTTGGAGATCTCGCACCTTTTTGGGATGTGGGATTTTTGATTTTTATATTTGTGGTGTTTACTCCTGGGAATGTGAACAGGAAATCACTACGTCATTTACTCAGTTCTGCTTAGTGCAGTGGTGTTACTAGAGAATAAATCCTGCAAGAGCTTCATTTTTCCATAAAATGAATTTTGACAAGTGCCCAGAAATATGCCTCAAACTTTGACCTTCCATTTGTAGGCAGAGATAGAGAACAGCAATAGAGATAAAAATGAGATGGTGATTTTGAGCAGCATGACAAGAGCTTATAAATCTTTAGGCCTGGCCTTGTGCTGCACAGAGGACTGAAGTGTTAATTGAAAAGTTTGAGTGGCTCTTACAGTACCGGGATATCCACCCGGGAAGCCCAATCAGTCCATCCTGTGCCTGAAGGGACTCTGGGTAAGGCAGAGAGTTCTGTGACCTGAACATAAATATCGCAAGGGACACTTAGGGGTGTTTAATTCCAATTTATTTAAGGCCAACAGGGACGGGACTCAACATGTTGGGACACCCTGCCCTGCTTAGCCAAACACTCACAAAAGCCTTGAAAAACCACTGAGAGCTTGACTGTGTAATCTTTATTTTAGGCATTGACTGGGGATGGAGAAGGCCTGAATTTTGGCTCCTGCTCCCTGGGGTGTGAATGGATTTTGTGCCACAGTCTCAGGCTAAAATGCATGAATTGCCTCTCTTTGGAGCTGGGTAGAAACAACAAACCCTGTCCTGTGAGGAGGTTCCCTGACCCAGGATCTGCTTTGCAGTAGGTTTGTCTTTACTGGAAACAAGCTGTTGAAAAATGAGAGCAAGGTTTTGTTCTGTCTGGTTTTCCTGTGGGAAGAAGCTACAAGGAAATGTAGAAATGTAATATCAGGAATCACTGAGAAACTTCCAGCACTTTAGTGTGTGGAGTTATTGCAGCACAAGGCAGTTCATATTTCACACCAAATATTGTGATATTCTGGTTCTGCTGAACTCAGAAGTTCTACTTTCTTTCCTTACAAAGGTCAGGATTGCAGGCAGTGTGTTCTGTCAGTCTGACCTCTGCAGGCAAACGTTCACTTTGGGGGTAAGGGGTGAAAAGAGGAGGTTTATTCCCACCCACTCTGTTTTCCAGATTAACAATATTGGGATAGAAAACACATTTTTCAGTCATACACTCTGGTTAGAGAAACGTTCAGTGCCCTGGTTAGGACAGTCCTCAGTTCTCGAGAAATGAAGTGGTGCCTGTTTGGGGTGGAATTGTCTCTGTGTGCCATAAAGCATTTTGAAACAATTTTAATAGATACCTTTCATGGAGGAAATTTCACAGTCACAGGGAACCCTTTTTTCCCTGAGTACAGAATTGGCAGAAACCCTCTGACACCACATTGCTTGACTTTCCTTTGACTCATTTGTATGTTTGATTTCATGTCCACTTAAAAATGCCTTTTTTAAAAAGGGGAATTATTTTGACAGGCTGTGCTGGGAGAAATGTGCTTTGGAGCCTGTGGGGAGGATGAAATGAACTGAGCTGACACATCCCTGGAATGCCACCCTGAGATCTTTAACAGAGCTTTAACACCCTGAGACCTTAAACAGAGCTGGGACATAAGCCAAGGAGAAAACAGTGTGAGATTAACACACATGTTTTACACCCTTGACTTTTCATCCTTCTTTTTTTACTACTGTGTGCATTAATTTCTGTACAAAACCCAAGAACTCCAGTCTTTGCCGTTATTTTAACTCTTTCTTCTGCTGAGGATCATCCCTTGTGGCTCTTTCCACTCTTCTGTGATGGGCCCTTGTGTTTGAAGAACTTCAGATGTAATGATGCAAAAAGCAGATCAGTAAATATAGATAACTAGTTTAAAATGAATTTTCCAGCTTATTTCTTGGGAGTTCAGCAGATTAGCAGCTTTTGGGGGAGGGTTGTGGAATGGTTTAACACCAGTACTCGGCTGGGGTGTTTTTCTTGAGCAGCTTGGGTGTCCCCAGCCCTCCTGCAGCCACATCTCCTGGCTGCGATTGGTTTCTCTGTGGCCACGGAGCTGTGGCAGCATTTCCTGGGTTCACTTGTGCAGTTTTTAGGTAACTCACTGCTCTTCCTAAATTAAAAGCTCTTTTGAGCTACTATAATCTAAAAAGGTCTTTCTAAGGTGATGCTTCCCTTAAAGACTTGATTTGTAGAAACAACCTCACGCTCCTTGATAATTTTCTTCTCTTCTGCCAAGCTGTCAGGCCCAAATAGAGTCAGACCAAAAGCCATTGCAGAGATCTGGAAATGAATACCTGGATTTCCCTGTTTGTTGGCTTTCCATTATGTACTGAGATAACACATGGAACGTGACTTTAAACATCAGTTTCTGGCAGGACAATTGTTGTTGCAGGGGAAATAATGGCCTGGAAGGTCTAATTATGTGGGGTGCTTAAAACCAAGTCAGTTTTTCTCTGGGTCCCTGTGCTCAGTGGGCTGATACAACAGTGTGAGTCCTCAGAGCAGGAAAGTTCAGCTCAAGTTCTTCCTGTAGCTCTGGAAGTGCTGTGGGCGAGGCAGTGACACAAGTTTGAGATGTGGTAGAGCTATTCAGAGTCTGGAATGCAATAAACACCCTGGTGTTAAGGAATAAAGCATATTTCCCAAGGTTTAGTGTTGCTTGAGTAGTACCTGAATGGAACAACAGGTTGGGTGGGGCCTGGAGCAACCTGGGCTAGTGGGAGGTGTCCCTGCCTGTGGCAGGGGGTGGGACTGGATGGGCTTTAAGTCCCTTCCAACCCCAACCATTCTCTGATTCTGAGATGCATTGCAAGAGCAGGAAGAATAGTTTCTTTCTCTTTCATATATTTTTGGTGTTAAACTACTAAAAAGCAACTCCAAGCTGTTGCTCAGCTCTGGGTTAGATCTTCTTTTCCTGCGTGCAGAGATAGGAGTAAGAATTGTGTGCCTCTCAGTGATTTGGTCCTCCACCTTTACACTTTCCTGCTTGCAGACTGCACTATTACTCCATTTAAAGTCCCATCTCTTCTCTGCCTGGCACCACAAGCACCCAATTAACTGCTCTGCAGTTCTGGATGTGCACACAACACCCCTCATTTCATTTTAAGCCCATGCCCCCAACAACTCAGCTACTGCCTGTGTTTTTAGGGTGCATCTACACCCAAACCCAGCAGGGCATCATAGCAACAGCTACAATTTGATATTCTCTTAACTGCTGTTTGCTTTTTGTGAAACAGCCATCCACAGAACCTTTTGTGGGAATAAACTCATTTTTCGGCCTGATATAATGTTTAATTAAACATTGAAGAACCAAACCCACAATATTGGGTGGGATAATCCCAATTCTCTCAGCCTTTCCTCACAGCAGGGCTTGCTCCATCCCTCTGATGTTGGTGTCCCTCCTCTGGGCTGTCTCCAACAGCTCCATGTCCTTGCTGTGCTGGGACCCCGGGGCTGGAGTGCAGTTTGGATGGTGCTGGGATGGCACTGAGCACATTCCCACTACACCCCTGAACCAAGGGATGGCATTCCAAACAGTGCATGTTATCTCTTGAAGTGGTTTTCTCCGTTACAGCCAATTCCCATATTCTGCTCATTCCAAAGGCTTCTCCCTGCAGAAGAGCAGCTCAGGGAAGGCTGTCACTGCTGCTGACTTGCTGAGCCCCCCTGGGGACCAAGTGGGTGACACATGAGGCAGGTGGGTGCCAGGACAGATGCTGTCTGGCTAATAGAGACAATGCCCCCATCTGTTAGGAGGATTTCCTGCAGTCCTCAAACACTCAACAGATGGTGGGTTCCAAATGTGTAAATCGCTTGGAAGTTTGGATGGAAAAACTCAAAAAGCATTATTTTCTGAAATATACAGTTGCCAGCTCATGGAGGGGTCTTGCTGAACTGTGAAACTTTCATTTTCGGGGAGCAAAATCATTTTTTTTTTCCTCGGCTTGCATTTCTCAGCCAGTTCTAAGAGTAAATGGTACAGAATAAGACCAACGTTCCATCCTATGGGAACTTACTATTTGCTGGTAGATTTCACCTCTCCACAATGTGCACAGCTGTTTTCCATTCTAAATGTAGGGGGAAAAGGACATTAGTTTTCCAAATACCAGTAGCTGGGAATCAGAGATAAACACTGTCTCTTTTCTTCTGGCAAGGTCCAAGTTATTGGGACATCACAACAGGCAGAGACTCGAGCTGAAGTCACCTGAGCCTCATTCTGTTGCCAGGGAATAGCAATGAAGGGAAGAAACCTTTGGGAAAAGATGTGGTGGGGGGAAGTGTTTCTCTTTCTGATAAGAACTGCAATTGTGGTGACTTTGGAGAACAGAAAAAACCACATCTGCTAAACTCCAAAGGAAGAGGAAAAGGCTCATTCAGTCTCCCAGAGGTCAGACTTGCCGCTCTGGGTAGCGAAGCTGTCCAGTCTGGAGATGTTTTGGAGTGGGGTGTTATGTTGGAGAGGAAAATTTCAAAGAAATTGATTATTTTTTTTTAATGGAAAATTGATATGGGGAGAGGTTCTGATCACACCTTCATTTTTCCATTTTGGCATTTTAGAATAAGACTTCATTTTTCATTTTGAAATGTTCTAATGTAAAAGCCAGTATTGCAAACCAGCATCTTTCCTTTTCAAACACTTATTTTTTTCCTTTATTCCCCTCAATTAAACACCTAATTCTCTTCATGGGAACTTTGGAACAGCTTGGGTTTAAGTGAAGCCCTGGTGAAGTTCCTTTGTTGTGCTGGTGACTCAGGGCTGGCTGTGGAATTGAAGTGCAAACTGTGCGAGTAAAATTCCTACAGAGAATGGATTAGGACAAAGGGAAGACTCATTAGCTTTGGGTTTTATCTTTCAAAGCCATATTGCAAACCAGGAGTGAATATCAACAGCTCCAGTAAAATAACTGTGGATGCAGAATTCCCAGTACAAGACCTAAGCTGGACACTGAACCCAGGGATGGTGCAGTGCAGGGGTGTCCCAGGAAAAACCCAATTCCCTGTAGTGCCTGTAGGACAAATTTCTGTGGAATTCCCTCAGGAGACAGTTTTACTGCGGGATGGACATGGAGCAGAAGGGACCACCTGAGGCCCTCCTGCTTGTAGGGCACTGGGCTGTCATTTCCAATAGTGACTTAAATTATGAATTACACGATGTTTATAAAATGAATTTTTTCCATCTTGGGTTTGTGGGTAGCAGCTCATCTTCGCTGCAATACACCACACACTGCAGGCACTGAATGGAAGAGGAAAGAGAGGGAGGAATATGTTAAATCTACATGTTCCCTTGCAATGGTAATTAGTCTTCTTTAACTTGCAGAACACTGTAGCCAGAAGGCACAGAGTATGTGAGAGAGTTCTTTATTGGAAGGAGCCTTTTTTCTTACATCACTTATCCCTTGTGTCTTCAGAATCAATAGAAACGCTAATTCTTCTCCTCTATCCAAGCATTTCTATGAAAAGAGCCATAGCTCATGTTTTGCAGCTTTAACTCTCAGCTGATCAGCCCTTGCTGCAACAAGAAGTTAAAAATGTTCTGTAAAAGTACCAACAGAAGCTGAGCCTCACCTGAGTGAGCTGCAGTGCCATTCCTGGACAAAAATGGGGGTTCCATAGAATGGTTTGGGTTGGAAGGGATCTTAAAGCTCACCTAGTTCCACTCCTGCCCTGGGCAGGGACACCTCCCACCAGCCCAGGTTGCTCCAAGCCCCGTCCAACCTGGCCTTGGACACTCCCAGGGATGGGGCAGCCACAGCTTCTCTGGGCACCCTGTGCCAGGGCCTGCCCACCCTCCCAGGGGGAAGGATTTCTTCCCAATATCCCATCTAACCCTGCCCTCTGTTAGTGTGAAACCATTGCCCCTTGTCCTGTCACTCCAGGCCCTTGGAAATATCCTCTCTCCATCTTTCTTGTAGCTCCTTCGAGTTCTGGAAGGTCACAATCAGGTCACTCAGGAGCTTCTCTTCTCCAGGCTGGACAATCCCCATTCTCTCAGCCTTTCAGTGTTCCACTCAGCACTTTTTATTTCAACATTTATTCAATTTATCTCTAATTTCAAGTATTTAATAGCCCATAACACCAACTCCCCTTCAAATCCTGAGCTGGTTGTTAACTTGCTGCTGGACCCTTTCCAGTGCCTGCACCTGCATCCCTTCCCTGAGTGCAGGCTCAGCTCAGGTGGCCTGAGATCTGCCTGGGGGAGCCTTGGAATTGCTGACATTCCCTAACTCCAGCTGGGAGAGTAAAACACAGGCATGGGCTGGGCAGGGGGAGGGAAACGAGAACAGCTTGGATTTTTGCTTCCAGGCTTTAAAAGGAAGCTTCTCCTAAGTTTGATAATGAACAGAATGTAGAGTGAACCAACAGGGAGGGAGGCTGAAGGTGAACAAACCCAGGAATAGTCCGGCACATCAGGAATAAACTCCAGGGTCATGCAGAGACCTTGGAGAAGACACTTTCCCTGGGCTGTGTGAAATCCTTGGGAAAACCCCACTGATCATCCCTGGGATGAGCCATTGGGAAATTAAAGATTTCTTTGTCCTACTCTAACACAAGCACCATGTCTCCTGTAAGATTTTGAGGCTCTTTTCTAGACAAAAATATTCAGTAGCAAAATGCAGGAATTGTCTCCGCAGAGATCACACCAAAAAATCCCCGGCAAAGCCTGCCCCCAAAATGAGATGCAGCATTGGAGAAGAAAGGTTGCATCCCAGCAGATCTGACAGACTGTAAAGCAAAATATGGGGAGAATTAAGTGTAAAAAATGTACACCACGAAGTGCGTGAGATGTTTATTAATGCCCTTATTGGCTGTTTCTTTTAGTTGGACTTTGATTTCTTGCTGTGAAACTTCGCTGTTTGTTTTTCTCAAATCTTTACTTGCTTGTAAATTCATGCAGTGAGAGGTAAATAGATTTTATTTTTTTTAAACTTATTTTGTGTGTTTCAGCTTGCACTTGGGTTGGGATGTCATACATTAATGCATTTCCAGAGCTGTTTACTTGTAGGTTAGAAAATGTAGAATTTAAATAATTTAAGTAAGAATTGAGTTAAAATGTCTTGCATAGTACTGGATAAAGTTTTATATATCATATCTATTTTAGTGGTATTTGTTATCTAAAGACCACTGTTCTACTCCTTGTCAGGACAAAGGAAAAAACCTCCTGGATGTTATCGAGTTGTTTGTAGGAACTCACTCACATATTCCTCCTTGGAGCTAAGAAAAGAGTATTCCTCACATTGTCTGGAGATTAACCTTTTCTTTCCCTGCCTTAATAAGGCCTCCAAAAGACTATTTATTCAGCAACTCGAAGCCAAGTGGGGAATCAAACCATCTTCCAGTTTACTCAGAGGGAAAAGATGCATATTCAGCCTGAATGTTCAGCTTTAACTCTGCAAGAATGGCTGAAGGAGCGGAGCAATCCGCTCATTTTCCCGGTCTCCAGCCTGGCTCCCGAGCCCCTGGCTGGGGGTTGATTGGTTTGCCGGCCGCCACACTCGGCTGCACCAAGGTTGCTCCATCCCATGGCTCCCTCAAACAATTAGCTTCCTCTCTTTTTAATTCACTTAACTTTCTGTTAGCCTTAATGAAGGATTTTAACTATGGCAAAGAAATGGGTATTTAAAACAAAAAGTGTGGGGGAAGTAGATCAGGATGGCGAGTCACGTGTCAGAACACAATTGCTGGGGTCTCGAATTAATGCACTGCCATTAGTTAACAGCTGAAACACAAACTACAGTGTAATTTATGTTTTTGCCAAAAAAATCCGTTAGAATAATGTTCTCAAACAAAAAAAAAAAATCAAAATAACTGGGAATTTTAAGCAGTTGCTGTAATTTCGAGAAGCAGCTCCTACTGCTCCTGTTGGTATTCCATGGGAAAGTTTCCTGAGGATTTTCATGGATAAAAAAGAAAATTTATTATGATTTTTTTATAGCAGTGAGATTTAAGATGTGGGTGTGATGTGTGATGGCAGGAGCTGCAGGATCCTGGGACCCCTTAACTGCCGGATTTTGGCTTTGGATTCTTTGGATTATTTAGGGAAAGTGGTGTTGGGGATTTTGGCCAGTGGGGTGAGCGGCATCTTCTTGTGTCTGACCCCGCTGACAATAATCCTTAATAAAGGGATAACAACTTCTTTTCCTGTTTTGGGGCTGTTCAGTCAATGGCTGGGTGAGAATTACAGGGGAAACCGAAAGAAAACACAAATAACTTATTCCAACAGCCTTTACAAAGAAGAAACATCTAATCAGGCACCGTTCCCAGCAAGCCATCCCTGCCCAAGGGCAGGATCCCAGCCCAGCCTACACCAACTCCGGTGTCTCACTGGCTTTTTGCCAGTCTCTTTTATAACATAATCCACATAAAATTGTCCAGTTTGAAGCTGTGGGTTTTGAGATCTTATGACAGTTGAATACATGAAATCATATGCAAAACATGTCACAACTTTGCACTCACTTTACTCCCTTTTCTTGTTCTTGCAGATAATAGTAATATTTTTATATTAAACATTAAATATATTTATATATTTACTCAATAATAGTAATATTTTTATGCCCATCGCCCTGACTTTAATGTAGATTTTTAATCCAGCACTTCGCAAATCATCCAGAAACCACCACAAAAAGTTCTGCATCTTTGAATGACCTATTCCCTCCCTTTAGGAATGATCAAATAAATCACATCAGCTCCTTGGGAGCTCATCAGCCTATTTATAACCAGTATGGCCTTTATTAAGACAGATTTGATGCTATTTTGTGATGACCAGTCACGGGCAAAACATGTTTAATGCACTGCCATCTAATTTTATTATCTCTGGTACCTCTTCATTTTCTCGGAGCGTTTCTCTGAGTCTGTGCCAGTCGAAGCTCCTGCACGTTCCAAGCTGGGCTGGGGCAGGGGCTGAGCTAATCGAACCCATCCGAAAGGGAGGCCAAACCCAAGGCATGGAGACACCTGCAGAGCTCCCTCTTGGCAGTGCTAACACGGAGTGCCTGGCTAGGCAGGTTTGCTATTTATTGCTGAACTTAATTCTTCTGAAGGGAAATATCCATTGCCCAAATGTTTGATCCAGCTCCTCGTTCTCTTCTGCTTTGTATATAAATATAAAACGGGATTTGTGTGCCTAATTTTTAGAGGTTCTGTTCATGGTGAAGGAAATTTGTTTGTTTTCTTTAAGCTTAGCGAGAGGTCAGTGATGATTCCCACTGTCCGCTGTATCAGGGTGCTGAAAATGGATCAGAATTGAAGTCCATGATTTCATATTTGTGTAAAAATCTGCTCAATTTGAGGGTCCATCTGTCTGAACATCCTCGTGTGCCTGGGCACCGCTGGGTTCCACCAGATGCACCACGAGGACTGTTCAAACAACTGGGGATATTCATAGAAAGAATATAAACCATGATGTAAAGGAGAGCACAGCAGGATTATCCCACTGGATCCAGAGAGAGGGAATTTGAGAAAATAGCTTTAGTATACTCCCTCTTTTATAAACAGTGTAAATGTGTAAAAATCTTTCATCAAACTGACATTTTCAGAGTCCATGTTATGTTGCTATTTCCACATAATTTTGATGGAAGAAAAATTATGAGGGTGCCTTTTAGGCAGCTTCCAACTCAGGATATCCTACGATTCCCAGAGAGCCAATGTGCAACACTGTAAGGAAAAACATATTCCAGCTACAACCAGGTAGTCAGATATAACCCTAACTGTGTTTAACTGTATTTATTTCACTCAGTTGAGTGTTTATGTTTCTTATACTGCTTTGGCTAAGTCAGGGACAGGAACACCATCCTCTCCTCCAAGTAATAATGAGAGACAAAGCACCCTGAGCCCAGCAGAGCCAGCCACATCTGCATTCCAGCCACATCCCTGGCTGTGCTGGAACAAAACCACTGGCAATAAAGAAATGAGAGTTTTACCTTGCTTCATGGTCTTTCTTTTCTCTCTTTTTCTTTCTTAATACACAGGGTATCTATAAAACATTGATTACACAAGACATGACTATTTTTAAATCACGAAACTCCAGCAGGAAGGCACTGGATAAAACATGAGGCTCTCTGAGTAAATATTTAGGTGTTTCAGTGCTGCTGATCCCACCTTGGTCAAGCTGTTTTCCATCTCAGGTGAACACATTTTGAGGCAGATTTTCAGATTTTGCTATTGACCTCACAGATTTGACTTTCCAACAAGACTGGATTATGCTCTAAATCTTTGTGTAGTGAGGACTTCTTTTAAAAAAAAGATTCCTCAGTCTGAGGGAGTGCTAAATCTTTCCCTTTTTTAGAGGTTTTTTTTGCAGACTTCAGTCACTGCCCAGTATAGCAAATTTTCTCTGGAGTCCTTGTAAAGATGACACAGAAGTGCCTTTGAAAAATAACAGGGAATCCTGAATTTCACAGCTGGGTAGAAATGTTTTTTTTTTTTAAATTTTAAATACTTTTTTACACACTAGTGAGGTAAATGAATAATGGTGCTAAACTGCAGACAAGCGTTTTAGGATTAGGAAAATAGCTGATACACACACGAGAAATAATGGGATCTGTCCTGAGCAACTTGTTGACTTTCTTCTGACTGTTCCCTTCGTGCAGGTATCTTTGTAGATAATGCCAATCCTAAAAATATACAGCTTTCTCTGTGGCATCTGAATGGAAACCATTCCTTCCTTTTGGCATTTCTTAAATTGATTTTCCGTTCTCAAGAAGTTTGCTTTTGGCCAAAAGTTTTAGCTGGGGTAGATACGTTTGTGTAAAACTCATAAAATGGGGATTTACTAAATAAATGCCAATGAGCTCCTATTAAAAAATTATGCAGGAGGCCTGACCAGCCAAATTAATTCGAGAGCAAAGCATCTATTTACAAACAGATATTTTGGTAACCAGCAGTGAAAGCACAAGATTAAGGTGGCCATTTCCCTTAATTATCTTCCAAGGAATTGATCTGCCACTTCTCAGTGGCTTCATTTCCTGAGCCATTGGTCCCTTTGAAATAAGCACTTCGGTAGGTTGTTTATTTTCCCTGGGAAATTCAATGTCCTCTCTGAGCGAATACCAAGGCCCTTCCAGGCTCTGCTGTCACAGCTGCTCATCCTTCGCTCTGCATTGACCTACATTTTTATTCTGCCTTCATTCTCCTCAGTACCTTAGCAAGGGGCACAGGAACAGGTGTGTTTTACAGGGGTTTTGCAGAGTGATCTTAAAATAGGACCTTGTAAAGTGTTGGTGTTTTGCTCTGTTGGAAGCAGCTCCTTGCCAAGAGTTGCCACCGCAATGAATTAGCCCGGTAGAAGTCAGGAATTTGGTTGGGTATTTAAAACCCACAACCCCTTCAAATGCTGTGCTTGGTAATAGGCCAAAATCAGCCTTGAGTTAAAAAAATACCTAAATCATGAGTCTGCTGCTTTGGCACTTTTTGTACTGGTTTTGCAGCTCTTCAGGATATATTTTGTTTTAAATGAGACTTGACATTTACATCATAGAAATATTTGGTTTGTGCGTAGCCCGAACAAGACAAGCTGAAACCTTGCAGTCTTTTGCAGACCATTAAATTGGAATTATTTATGAGAAAAAAAAATGTAATATTTCATTTTCATATTTTCAATTAAAGTGGATTGAAAGCAAAGCTGTCCAGATCAATTCAGCAAAAAGAAATATACTGACTTGGGTTGAAATGAAACCTTCTATTTATTCTATTCCCTTTTTTGTGTTTTTGGTTGGGTGTTCTTTTTTCTCCAGTAGAAAATACAAACAAAGCAAAGTACGAACCAAACAAATACAATGTTTTGGTTTTAGTGTTGCAGTTTTCTCTTCAGGAATTGATTTTTTAATTTAAAATATTATTGCTGAAAATATTCAGCACCTGCAGCTCAGTCCATCTCCAGCTGAGGATTCCAAATGGCCTTTTGGAGTGCTTTGCACTTGTTTGCTGCCTGGAACAGAGTCCACTCAGACCTGCCCCCTGGCCACAACCCACCTTATCTTCTCAAAGCCTGTCTCCTCCTCGGGTCTTTTTAATTAGAAAATGTATGTGCTATTTGAACAATCCTCTCTTTGCTTGACTTGGGGGATTCTGAGCCCGGACTCAAATGTCAGGGAGTTCATACTGGTGTTTGAGTTTCATATTCTGTTGCGTGTGTAAGTCCCGTTCGGGCTCCCTTTGGACACTTTGGATGGATTCCTCACCTCCTGTTCTCACAAAGCAGCTCTTCTCCGTTGTTCCCACACATCAAAACTGGCATAGTTTCAAGTCCTCTCAAACGAGCTGCAAATGCTGGATTTCAAACCTTTCCTGCCGGGAGTTGCCAGGCAACTGCCACACAGATTCACCTGGTTGTGCCCATCGTCCCCTTCTCAGGCGTGGAAGGAAAAACTCCATCCAGACCCCTTGGCTTTCCATTTCTGGGTGGGTGATACCAGCTGAGCCCCCGGGGAAGGGGGCTGGAAGCACAGCAGTCCCTTCCACAGCATGCCTTGGCTTCCGTGCGTGGAGTTCGGGGCAAGACACCAAGCTGGAACCTGTTGGTATTTCTCATGCCACCCGCTGCGCCCAAACACTGAGCTTTGGCATCACAGACTCACACACTGCTTTGGGTTTGGAAGAGAATCTAATTCCAAGCCCCACTTCCACCAGCCCAGGTTGCTCCAAGCCCCGTCCAACCTGCCCTTGGACACTCCCAGGGATGGGGCAGCCACAGCTTCTCTGGGCACCCTGTGCCAGGGCCTGCCCACCCTCACGGGGAGGAATTCTTTCTGCATATCCAACCTCAATTTCCCCTTTCAACTTGAAATCCTCACTGTGAATGCAGCTGGATAAAAATTCCATTTACCTTGGTATTTCTTGCCTTTTTCTCAAACACGTTTTTTTTCCCCTGGTAGTGGCAACAGGAAAGGAACCTTCTGAGGATATTTACCTGCATTGATTTAGTCTCGCTCCAGCTGATGATGGTCTGAGTTTGCTTGTGGTTTTAAAGCTCACCAAGGGAGCCCAAAGACATTGGCATTATCAGCAAACATTAGTGAGAGCCTGGGATTTTTGCCTCTCATGTCTCTCCATCCTTGTGGACTGAACGCTGCTGCTTTTTTGTAGCCGTTTTGATTTTGCTCCCAGCAAACACGTGAGCAAGGCTAAAAATGCATCCACTTTTTATAGAGTCACAGAGCATCCTGAGCTGGAAGGGATTGCCAAGGATCATCCAGTCCAGGTCCTGGCCCTGCACAAACACTGCAACAATCCCACCCTGTGCCCCAGAGCATCATCCAAACCCTCCTGGATCCCTGGCAGCCTCGGGGCCGTGCCCGCTGCCCTGGGGCGCCTGCTCAGTGCCCACCACCCTCTGGGGGAAGAGCCTTTTTCCCTGAGATCCCACCCCACCCTGCCCTGGCACAGCTCCAGCCATTCCCTGGGTCCTGTCCCTGCTCACCAGAGATTGTGGCTCCTGCTCAGCCAGGAGATCACCTGGGAATGGGACTGGTTGGCTCCCCAAAGCAGTGCAGAATAATTTCCCCCATCTGATCCCTCTCCAGGTGTCTGGGTTTAAGCTCCCCTCATCTGTCCCTGGCATGTCATAGTGCTATTCCAAAGCTGGACTTAAAGCTTGCACCTTTCTTGAGCTCTGTGTTATTTATTGTGGCTCCTGCTTGACAAAGGTGGGGCTTTTCGAAGTAGGTGTTTACCTAGTCCAGCCTTTGGAGGAAATAGGGCAGTTTTGCTCTTACAAACATTTTGTTTTCCAGAGGAAAAGTAGCCTCAGTTTGTGTCTTATACTGCCTGAGCAATGAGGTGGATCATTCCTCATTCCAATGAATCCTCAGCCCCAGGGCTTTAGTTACTGAAATAATTTTTACTTAATACCAAGCACCCATAAATAACATTTTTCATATTCCCACCAGTCTATCTTTTCTATACTAATTTTCAGATGTGCAGACCTGGAATCATCCTGAAAGCTGTTAAAGTGGGACTGCAGCCCTTAAATCTACATGTTATTTCTATAATGTGCTCTTAATCATAATATACATGTTGATCACTTCAGGTTCCCAGTGCTCCTGGCCAACGTGCTGCAGTTTCCCAGGCAGTTTATTATGAAGAGGGAGAAATTAAAATGGATGTTTTATATTATCCAAGGGCTTCTTTTGGCAAACATTTCCTGCAAACCTCCCAACTTGCTGCAGGGGGCTGGGTACCAACCTCTTGTCAAGAGCGAGCTCTGCACTCATTGATTCTACTCTGTGAATCAGAAGCTCATTTTTGGGGCATAATCACAGCTCATTTTGAGAATTCATTTAAAGAATTGAAATAGCACAGATTGTGCCAGGCATGCTGTGCTATCCTTGCTGTTTAGATTTTTAACATGTCTCATTTATTTTATTTACTTTTTCAGAACTCAGTAGTGTTGAAAACCTGTGGGTTTTTTTTTCCCCCAACTTTATTTTTTCCTTGAAACAAATGAAAAAAATCACACAAATTTTGCAAATCAGTGATTTCCTGCTGCTCTTCTCCCACCCCCCCCTTTTGTGGTGTTGGCAGCGTGAGAAAAGTCCAGCAGATAAAAATTAAGTAGCTTAAACCTAGGCCTGATCCTCCGCTCTGTTTTCAGCTTTGTATTAAGGATTCTTCCTTGTCACCAAGTGTACTTTTTGTTCTTGACTTTGGATTTATTTGGGGAAAAACTCACCAAACGCTCCTTAACTTCTCTCTCCTCTGGCATTGACTCTCCAACACCAAGAACCAGAAAAAACACGCTTTGTCTTCAGCAGATATTTGTGTTTAGAGGAAGAAAAGAACTTCTGCTCCTGGAGTTGTCACCTCTGCTCAAAAATGCTCTGGGCACGAGGAAGGGGAGCAGAGGGAAAAGCTCTGCAAAAGGAAAATTAGGGATGGGAGTGCTGGAGGCAAACGTGTTTAAATACACATTCATCTCTCCAAAGGCTCTCACTTTGCTGAGTTCATTTTGTCATTCACAAAGATGCAGCAGCAAGGCCCAAAGGTCAGAGATTTTCTCTATCAAAAAGGTATTTATGAGCTTTTAAGTAAAAAGAGAGAAAAATACTTTTATTAGAGGGAGGCTGCCAGGAGGGAAATTGGTTCAGTGGCTCTGTGTGAGAAAGTAAATATGTCCCTTTCACCTTAAATCGGTGCACCAGGCTCAGGGAAGTCCAATTATCTTGGCAAAAGTGGTTTAGCAAATAACTGAACTATAGGATTGGAAAGGAGGAGGTGGAGAGAGGTGGGAAAAGCTGCTGAGGAACTGGGCCTAAGGCAGCACGGGATGGAAATAACTGGGAGGTGGAAGAGGAGACAGTCCTGGAGGATTCTGTACTGCTGGAGATTTATTTGGCAGCAGAAGCCAGTGTTTCACATTTAATAATAAGATGTATTGTTACAGTTTCTGGCTTAGAATTGAATTCCAAACCATTTCTGAAGCATGGCTGAAGGCATATCTATACATTTAAAAAAAGAAACAGGTCTTTTTTTTTTTTTTTTGTTAAGCGGCACGGAACTTACAGCCTTGCCAATTTGTCCTTAAAGGCCCCCACCTGAGAGGGTGATTGATGGGCTGAGGACAAAAGGGGCTGTGAGAACTCTCAGTGCTAATGGATCCTTTGCTTTTATTTACAATTTGGGGGCTTGAAACCTGGCCATGCTGTTGTCTTAATCAGCCTGGTAATTAAAGTGCTACTTAGTGATGTCTGCTTAATGAAGTCACCTGGAAGTGTTCTGGGTGGTTTGGGGAACATAACAGCCAGGGTTAGCCCCTGATTGTTGGAATGGGGGGCAGCTGTGCTGCATCAGGAGCACCTGGAGGGTGTCCTGGGGTGCTTTGTAGGGGCCTTGGTGGCTCCTTTGCTGTTTCCATGTCTCCTGGAGGAGTGCAGAGCTCAGCTGGCTGGGGCAGAACTGTGAGTTTGAGCCAGGGGAAGAACACTCATGTTGTCCTCCTCCTTTTTTTATATATTTCTTTGCACTGTGGGTGATGGGATTGCAATAGAATGAGCCTAGAAAATGTTAAGTTGGACAAATAATTGCGTATCTAAACTGTCTGGAACCAAAATATGCAGCAAGTCCTCTGGTTCTTCTCAGCTCTGTAGAGTTTGCCTTTCTCTTGATAATTGCTTAAAACAAAATTTCCCTGTGCATGTTGAACTCCAAGACTTTCCAGTTTATGGTGGGAATTTTGTTTGAGCTGCTCAGGTTGTGTTGTTTGTGCAGAGTTCCAGTTTGGTTCCTGTTTCCAGGATTTCCTGGTACTGGAGAGGCTGTTTCAGAACTGCAGATCGTTTGTGGGTTTTGGTTTGTTCTCTTTTGGTGTTTGTTGTGTTGTCTGCTCGGATCAATTAATAAGGAAGGAAACTGGACTCAGAGGAGCGTGTAATAATTTCATGTGAAGGGGATTGTGTTTTTTTTTTTGCTTCTCTGAGTCCAGTTTCCTGTCCCAACTAATTCTGCCAGGAAGGTGTTCCAGAACCTTCCTACTCTGGTAATTAGGCATTCTTTGAAATGTAGTTCAGTTTTGTTGTTCTGATGGTGGATGTTCCAGAATTCAACGTTCACAGAAGGAATCAGAAAACTCCACCCTCAACACGTGTTTTATGTATTCTGTTCCCAGAGGTTTAACTAAAATCTTTGTTTTGAAAGGCTCACTCTCTTTTCCTATGGTAAAAATCCCCCTGCTCCTTCATTCCATGAATATCTCCCTGTATATTTATAAAAACAAAGAGGGATGGTTGGTTTTGAACCTGAAAACAAGGGAGACAGTTCCCTTCAGCCTGGATTGTCAGTGCAGCAGTACCAGACTCTTGCCAAGAGATAACTGGTATGTAAATTGTTAGTTGTGTGCAGTATTTTCCTGTGAAGTACTTGAAGTTGTGTCTTGAAAGTGGCAGTTAGACTGTGGTAGAAATGCCTAATGACAATCCTGTTGTCTTGCATTTTTACTGGTTGTTTTCTCTGGGCGATGCAGTGCTGTGCTTATAGAAATAATAAAAATAAACGCTGCTGCGTCAGAGAAAGGCTTTTTATCACCTGGAAATAATCCCATTTGTGCCACAGAACCAGTGCAAGCAGAACAACTAGCTCCTGCTTTTATTTTTAGGTCTGAGTTTGTGTGCCTGTGGAGAATGTAGAATCATTTTCTAGAATGGAAGATACCTTTGGCCTCATTTCTAGATGTTTTGCCCCAATTTCAGGTTTCCACTGACTGAAGGAATTCCCTTGTCCCCTGTGTGAGCCCATAATCACTGCAAAATAGCAGAGAGGGCAGTAGAACGTGAGAGAAGGGTAGAGATTAAATACACAGCCAGGAAAAAGCTTGGGAAGAGGGAAAGTAATTTGCTTTGACCTGAGCAATAAATCTCCAGGGCAGAAATGACCATCTCTTGACACTCAGACACTGATCAAGTGCACTGTCCAAGGTTCTTTTCCCTCTGAACCCTGAGGAGTTTCCTGGTGGTCTCTGACACTGAGCTGGGCCATCAAATATCAGCTGTAAAGGCATGACTAGGAGGCATCTTCTAAGCTGATGTGATTACTTGCTTTGTTAATTAGGAGTGCCATTTCTGCAGAGAACACAGTTATGTGAGCCTTGGGAACAGCACACACAAAACTCAAGGCTCGGCCAACCTCTAAGATGTCAGCTGGCCTAATAAGCAGGCAGGGACACAGAGGGATTCAATTAATGAAACTCCATCTGTAACTCACCTACTCTGGGCTGGGTTTTACAGCAAATATTGATCCCTCTTGGAGAACTTAAAGTAGGAGGAGAAAAGCCAAAGAGAGCTGACATTTGACCCACAGGAGCTTTCTGAACTTTCCTTCTCTCTGCATAGTGCAATAAAGTGAAAGCTTTGCTTTGGAGAGGAAACAGGTGAGTATTTTTTTTAACCTCTAGAAGACATTTTAAGCTCAGACGTTTTTTGAGAGAGTGGGGAGAGTACAACAAAATCAAAAGCTCTTGCAGACAACTTGCTGAAACATCAAATTGCTGGTTCTCACTGCTGAAAGGTGTGAACAAGACAGGCTTCGGGCTTCCAGGCAGAAGTTATTCTTTAACAGCTGAAATATTCAGAAGCCTCAGTTTAATCAGTTTCTGAATGGTTGTGTTTGAAATAAATAAATAAAGTAGCTGCCCAGTTATAACTTTGAGCTTATCCTTGAGGAAATTCCCTACATTATGGGGGAGCAAGAGGCAGCAGATTTCCCCCTTTTTAGTGATGGCATAAATAATGGGGATTTCAGCAAATACAGGGTGTCACCTATAGAAATAAGGGTAAATCAGTCAAAAACTGTACACATTTATTAACTAACTGTGCTATTTAATATTATCTTTGTTGCATGAAGTGACTTGGCACGATGCAGAGACTTGTAGTTTGGGGTTCATAACTTAACATCCTGATACAGGACTGGGGGGGGGGGGGGGGGGGGGTGGGGTGCCA
>JAWWEU010000053.1:12601123-12622781 GCA_035583155.1 Acropternis orthonyx | reverse complement strand
TCCTGCCTTGGGCACCTCCAGGGCTGGGCACTCCAAACCTCCCTGGGCAGCCCCTTCCAATGCCTGGCAGCCCTTTCCAAGAAGAAATATGCCCAGTACATTCATCTCCCTTTTGAAACCATTATGAAAACTTGAAGCCATCAGTAAAACTTCTGTAACTCACATAAAAGAAGGTGGCTCAGTCTTTGCAGTATCTGTCATTACTCATTAATGTCTACACGGTATTCCAAGGACTTTGATACTTTTCTTCCTATTGAACTCATTTAAAAACCTTAAATAGTTTCCTGAGATCAGCTAAATGTTCTTTCTATAGCAACTGCTTTTCTTTATTAAAATTCACTCCCATCTTGTCTCATCTTGTGTTTGAATTAGATCCCCCTTTTTATACATCTCTGTGATCCAGATTTTCCCTTCCACAATTTTGCTCTTATTTTTCTGTAAAGAAAAATGTTCCTTTAGCAGCACCCTGATTTTCCTTTGATTAATTTCCTTGCTCTTTCCTGCCTGAATTTTTTTTCCTCTTATCAACTAACCCTCTTTCTCTTTGCAGTGTCAGAGCAGAAAATACCGACAGATTCATGAATGCAGAAAAGAAAATGAAAAAATTGATGTCTAATGTCTGCTAGAACTTTCTGGATGTAGGTGGGTAGTCAGCTGGAATGGAGGATCCTGTCCACAGACTCAATCCTACAAATACTACATTTATTTATGCTTTATAATTTTATTACTTTGCCCAGAGAAGCTGTGGCTGCCCCATCCCTGGAAGTGTCCAAGGCCAGGTTGGACAGTGCTTGGAGTAACCTGGGCGAGTGGAAGGTGTCCCTGCTCATGGCAGGGGGTGGGATGGGATGATTTTTAAGGTTCTCCCAGCCCAAAGCACTCTATGACTCTACAAACATGAGCTGAACCAAAGGCACTTGTGTTTAAGATTCGTGGAGAAGCCAGCATTTATATATTGACCAAAACACCAGCAGTGAAATAAACAATGAGTCTGTTAAGCCCCATTCTGCTCTTCCCAGAGAACATTCCTGCCACAGGACAGGGGCTCAGTCCTACTGTGAAACATCCAGGTCAGGAGACGGGTGATGTTAGCAAAGCAACAGTAAATTAATTACACCAGACAGCTCTGGTGTGCAAGGAGAGGAGTTTGGAGTGTTTGCTCACAGCAGGAAATCAAAAGGCTCCTGCTCCAATGCAGAAATTACTCAGGGACACTTCACATCTTTTCCTCTGCTGAAGATCAAATTACAGTTTAAAGATTATTTATATGTTCCTTTGTTTGCGTTTCCCTGGGCTCTCTATAAGCATTTTAGGACCTGATTCTACCTTCATATTCATTAATGCTGAAAAAGTAGCTCTGCTAAACCTCAAACGTACAACAGGAATAAAAGGAAGGCTGCGAAGTGAAGAGCAAGGATTCAATCTTTTCTGGAGCAGTAGAAGGTCTTGGACAAAAAGGATTAAGAAAAGCGTAAAGTTGAGAAGAAGTTTAGAGGTGTTTCTAAGGAGTGCACGATGCCCAGAGAATGTGAGGCACTGGGACAGAGGCTGAGGAAGGGCTGAGAACAGAAGGAGTTTTCCTCTTTCTTGGAAAGAATGGGCGAAGCAGAGAAGATCACAGAAAATTTCTAATCGTGTTCTGCCATCTGGGAAAAAGAAACCCTTCCACCCCTCCCAAAGCCAGTGCCTGTGCCATAAACTCATGGCAAAGACTGAGGCCTTAATGCAAACTGAAAAAGCTTTAAGTGTCTCTGCTCCGAGGCTGCTCTGCCTCCTCCACACCCACCCCCTGCTTCGCAGCTGCAGCCGGAGCCCTTCCCACTCTAACACAAGTTTTATCCCCCTTCAGGCTGGGGAAGAGACACAGTTAGTGGGAGCAGGAGGTCACAAGCAATTGCAGTTTGATCATTGACGCTGCAACGGTGATGGGGAGTTTTGCCCAAATGTACAGAGGGTAAAAGGCTTCTGAAACCTTTCAATTCTGTGCCAAATAGAGATGCAGGTTTCCAGAGCCATGGGAAAGCTGGGGAGGGTGACAGGAAAAGGAGCTGGCTAGGAAGTTTCTCTGGGGCTCTGCGCTACTTGCATTATTTTATTCTTGTGCAAACCCAGCAAAATGTAGGATTGACCCTGAATGAAATAAGTCTCTGCTGCAAATTCAGTGTAAAGTTTATTTTTGAAGGATGCAGCGTTTACCTGAGGAGAGTTTTAGCCCTGTTTAATATGAGTTCCTCTATTACTAAATCTCTCCCAAAGATTGAACAGCCTTTTCAAAAGGAGGGAACAGGAAATTTTGTTGATGTTTAGACCAAATTCAGCTTCCCTTGGTTTGGAGGCTCAAGTACCCTAGAGGAGGAAAAAAGGTATTTTACATTTCTTTATGGCAAAATCAGTTTTGACATACTTGTCTGGTTTATCTTTTCTGAGTCCAGGCAGTGCAGAGTGTGTGTTTCTAAAGTGATGTTTATTCTCAATATTCATAGTTTGAGTCAAGAGCTGGTGCTGCATTGCCTGTGACATTTCCCACTGACATTCCAAAACTAGAAGTTTTGACACACAAGTTGAGATTCCTGCTGATGCCTTTAGGAGCTGCCTCAGACTCCTTGTTTCCCTCTTCCAGAAATCCCTTTTTAATGTTTTACAGAGGTCAGGAAAACAAAGAAGAAGGGTTATTTGGCACTCTATTATTCATCTGGTTTAAAAAGCAGCAAAGATGCCCCTTGGTTTGGGCACTCACCACTCAAAGGTAACTGGTCTATTTTACCTTCAGTTAGGCAGGATTTTAGAGGAACTTCAATGACTTCCCACAAGGCCAAAACCTTGAGATTCTTCATGTTTAATATTATTAAATTTAGAAAGAAAATGAACAAGAACTGAGAAAATACTGATTATTTTCCTCGAGAGAATTAAATAGTGAATGATACCATCAATATCATCCTAGAAGAAAAACCCAGCAAGTAAACATTAAAAACATCTTTCAGGGACCAAACTCAGACAAGCTTATAAGCATGTATTGAATGTTAGACATGTGAGTATTGATCTTAATTAAATGAGGGTGATACAGGAGGAGATGGTGGGCTCACCATTGCTGGGAGATAAATTAGAACTCTTACTAAAGATAAAGTGCATAATCCATCTTCTGGAGGAAATCCTGCAGCTTGTTTACAAAGGCCACGGGACTGATTTGGGAGGTTCTGCTGCTCACTGAGAGCTGAGACACAAAACAAAGGCTGTGGCAGACTCTGAGTGATTCCCAAGGCACATTCCAGACCCACAGAGAAACAGGAGAGCTGGAATTCTGCAGGAACGGGGAAGGAAGGTCCACAAGACTTAAATAATGTCGCTTTTTGAATCAGCAAGGAGTGGTGCCAGCAAAAAGATAGGCAGCAGGTTTTGCTTTTTCATTCTTTTCCCTGACAAAAGTTTATTCTCATATACTTGCTGTTTTTAAATAGCTTTCTTTGAAGTGGGGCATACACTAGGCATGAACTGTGTTCTGGAAATGTGGGGGTAGTGTTTGAAAATGAGATATAAGGGATACAAGGAAGGTAAAACTTGTATAAAACAAAGCAGGAGATGAACCCAGAAGTCCCCCTGCAGTAGGTGCAGGTGCTCTCATGGGGCAAAGGCAACTTGGTCACGAGGCTGTGGCTGCACAGTTGTGCCTCTGCCTTCACTTCCATCCATTTTCATGGCAATAACTTCCCTCCAACAGCAAATTCAAGCAATGATTTATGAAAGAACACCTAATTAAGAGTGGTTTTAACCTACCAGCGTGCTCCTTGATGGAACTCTGGAGTGGCTGACCACTATGACAGGATTTTTAATTTGAGAACAGCAAAACTACCCTTTTCAGTGCTTTGGAAGAAGCACTAAAACTCCATCTGAGATTGAATGGGCTGAAGTGATGGAGAAATCTTAGAGGACTTCAGTGGATATTAAGCTGGAGGAGAAGGCACCTAAAAATACTGCAGTTTGACAAAGAATATTATGTCTTTAGTTAGAAAAATGTCCTTAAACCAGAACATATCTCAGCACGCAGCCAGGGGAACAGCTTGGCCGTACATTCAGGGGACAAAAGAGCTGCATTGCCTTATGTAACAGCACTCAGGGCACGGATTCAGGGTGTCTGAGAATCAACTCTGAGGCACCTGAAGAAGTGATGGCTGAAAGATTCATCAAAAATGTAACAAAACTTTCACAAAGAGAAATAAAAGCAAATGTTCAACTTCAGAGCGACGCGGGTACGAATCACAACGAAGAACATCTGTTAAGTACAGAAGCAACTTCTGTTTTTATCTTCTCACAAAGAAATTATTTGTCAGCCTTGCATCATGTCTGTCTAACAGAAACAAGGAGGGGAAAAATATATGTGATATTTTTCATGCAATGGAGTAACTAGAAAAAGAGCTCTAATCAATCCAGTGTAATATTGGGCCATATGTAGCAGACATTTTCTTAATGGAATAAAAGGGGGGAAAAAGCAAACTCGAATTTGATTCACAAACTAGTCTGAACTGAGTTCTGTGGCAGTGGAGGCAGGCACAGATAAAGGACACAAAGGATGAAATCACAGCAAACCTTCCAATGTGGATGAGCAGCCACAATGGGGGGGAATGATAAGCTACATTTTGTTATGCCTCAGAAATGCAGCATCTCAACAGTTCTGCTCCAAATGTTGTGCTGAATTCTGGAGGAACACACAGAGTCTACTGAACTTTCTGGAAATGGCACAAAATCCAATATTGAGTTCTGCTGAAATGTGCTGTTTCCATCTGTGAATTGCTCTTTTACTTTTCCATAATTAAATGCATCATTTTAACCCTGACACCAAATGACTCGGCAATTTTTTCACACGCAAGCAGATGGTATTTAAGTTGGAAATAAATGTGTCTTCTCTTCAGGCCATCCAATTTGTAAATATAAAAGGAGTCAGAAGAAAATTCGGAGTTAGGCCATCTTTGACTTGTGTTTGGGCAGGGTGGAAGGGGGCAGAGGATTTATGCTGAAGTGCCGTCGGTGGCTGGGTTTGCACAATCACAGAGGACCCCATGTGCCACACAAATCCCGGATCACTCTCCCTGAAAAGCTGCTGGAGCCACTGCAACTCCCAGGTCCTGCAAAGGCACCTCCACAGAGTCAGAAAGGTTGAAAAAGACCACTGAGATCATCAAGTCCCATCTCCAACCAAGTACCATCATTCCCACTAAACCGCATTGCAAACCACCACATGAGCTCATTTTCTGAGCATTTCCAGGGATAGTGATTCCATCACCTCCCTGTGGAGCAAGGGAGATTGTTCCAATGCTTAATTACCATTTTGCTGGAGAAATTTCTCCTAATATCCAACCTGAACCTCCCCTGGTGGTGCAACTTGAAGTGATTTTCCCTTGTCCCATCCATGCCTGACATCTACAGTGCTCAGACCCTGCACAAAGCCTGGTGCTCCACCACCCTTCCTTTTGTGACCTGGACCAGGAGGACTCATTGTCCTGCTGGGAAGAGCAGCTGGGGGAAGGAAATTGAGTTTCCACGTGTCCTTTTCAGCCTTTTCATTTCTTTCTCCTTCCCTTTTACTCTTAACAGTTTGTATGTGCTTTGTTTGAAATCCATTAAAAGTATTCCACCCTTAAATCCAAGTTCTATTCAGGCTTCAGGTAAACATTAAGCTGGACTAATCAGAGCCACCAACAATAAAGCTTCCCACTTATTTTGTATCACCATATTATGCATAGATATATATATAATTTCATATAAATATGGATACACACCCCCATTAACTATAAATGTCAATAAACTTGTCTAAAACCACTTTTAAAATCCTGTTTTTGACAAAAGTTTGAGAAAACACCACAACGAGGTTTCATTTCCCTTTTGGATGTTTTTATCCTGTCAGAGCTTTTTTCTGCCATGCATTCATATTATTTTTTCAGATGACAGGATAGGGAGCATTTATCTTCCCCACCCCTGCTGAAAGGCAAGCGACACAAACCCATCTATCTACTTAGTGAAAGCAGAACTGTTGCTCTTTTATTTATTCCTGTAAAACTCATTCCATCTCTCAATTTTAGCTTGTCTCTGAAAGAAAGCTACCAAGGAAAACTGCTGTATCCAGATAGATGAGGACAATTTCCCCCTGTGCATTTCCACAGATGTCATTTTTCATCAGTTAATTGGAGACAGTTACGTCCCAGCCTTCGAGTGGCTTTGTACTGACGGTGAAAAATAACGACAGCGTCACAAAACTCAGTGACAAACTGCATCATGTACCAATTAGCAAGTCTTACTCTGCCTCTGTTATGAAGGAAATGAAAGATCCAGACAGAAATGTTCCACTTTGTTTTGGGGAAGTTGTTGTAAAGATGCTTTTTCCACCCTCTGAAGCCATAACTCAGCCCTAGAAATGCCTGTAATGAGGCCTCGCAGGGACCACTTTCGTCTTAAGCCTTATTATCATGTAGGGCTGGGCATCCCGTGCTCCTTTTACACTGGAGCCCTGGTTAGGCTGCACAGGAGCTGCAGAGCAGAGCAGGGACGCTTTGCCAGACACTTCATCACTAATGAAATCAGGATTTACAGGACAGCAATCCCTGTCCGTCTTAGATGTTGGGCTGAACCCATCGGGAAGGCAAAGCAGAGCCACCAACGGGGTGGGAAAGTGCTGCTGAGGATGGGAGTGATAAACGGGCTGGTTCAGTGGGGGCAGTAATTTCTGAATTCAGCCCAGGAGAAAGGAAGGCGTTTCTGTACAAAGAAAGCCATCAGTCTCTCCCTCCAAAAATCCCTCCTCTGTGCGGGGGGTTTTCTGTTTCAGCTTAAAGAGCCAATAAACACAGAATTGGAGGCAACAGAACAGGTCTCAGCACGGCAGCTGAGGGGGTGTGAGGCTTCTAAATGAAGCTGAAATCTCGTGTACAGTATTTATATCACGTCATTGAAGTGAATCACCAAATTACTGTCTAGGCTTGATTGCTTTAGTAATCAACAATGTAGTTGTCCAAATACCCAGACATACACAAATCTGTCCTGAAAAATAACCACGCTCAGAAGTGCATGGCCTCATTTCGGCTGAAGGGGAGCTGATCCATGAATTCCTTGGTGATGCTCTGGGTCTTTTGGGAGGCAGCAATTTGAAGCAGCTTGGAAAGCAGAACTAACTGGGGACAGGCCATAGAGCAAACAGACTTTTCCCCAAGTAACTTACAGGAAGCAATAGAGTTAACAGGAAGGTAGTGAAGCAAGTTCTCATTGCTGCTCCCAATTAAATCAATGATTTCTACTCTTTTATCAAGGATGAAGAGTCGTAACCACTCTTGTTGTTCAATGATAAATAGGCTGGGGGGCACTGAGTGATGAATCTGACCCTGGCTTGAGGATAACTGGAAAGAGGCTGTTTAAAGCAAGCAGAGAGGCATTTCATCATTTGGCTTCACAGCTCATTTCCATTTCCTTTGCTTCCTGTGGCTGGTGCAGGATATCGACAGGGCAAACTCCTGTTCTATGCCCTCGGACTCTGCTTCCACCTGAGCCCTCCCTCAGCCCACACCCAAAGGGTGTTGTTGTCTTCACAGCTTCTGATCTGGAGGATGAAGGAGGCAATTGCTTAGAGACTTTGGAATAGGGATCAAAAAAAGTTTTCCAAGAAAAATCTAGGAAAAAATAAGTCAAAATAATTTCTGTGTCTATGCAGGGATTCTCCAGTTTTTCACTGCAAAGTGAAAGGGGCTTAAAAGCTGATGAAGCAAGACAGCGGGAAAAGGGGGAACGGAATGTACCTCTCTGTAAGTACAAAAAAAAGGTAATTTTTCTCCACTGAAAAGATTTTAAACTAAAAAACTTTCCATATTCTGATGAAATGTCTGATTCTTGCTTGAGTGTCTGCAAACTAGAGGAGTCTGTACTGAGCAGCCCGAGCTGAGGGCTGGGAAACAAGAGGTGAGGGCTGAGTGGGGTCTCCTCTGCTCTCCCCTCCCTGGCTCTTTTACTGGAATATCACCACTTACTGCTCTTATTAAGCAGTGAGACCTTGTGGAATATCTCCAGATTATATTTACTGGAAATCTGTTTCAATGAGGGATAGCAAATGTTTTGTGCAGTCCCCCGGGGCTGCAGAGGAGCTGCCAGTCCCTGGAGGGTTGGGGCACAGGAGCTCCTGGGAACAAAACCTGTGAGTTTGGAGAAGTTTCCAAACAAAGTTTAAAGTGGGGCAAGTGCTCAGCCCAGTTCCAAGTAATCAATATCATTAAAAGAGGTAATTAAAACCAAACCAACCGTGTAGCTGCACTGCAGCCCAGTCTCCTGCTGTCACTGCCACCAAAGGATGCACAGCCCCTCCCACTCTGTACCAGGTTCAGCCAAACCTTCCAAACTGGGCTCATTTCCACCTTCCAAAGAGTGGAAGAGCCCCAGGCAATTCATTTTTCTATAATTCTCTCTCTCTTTTCATAAACATCACGCTACAAAGTTAACGGTGTTACAGGTACTTCTTAGCAGGATTTGGGGTTGGCCCCACAATAATTCTGTTACCTGTGTGCACACCCTGCTCGGGTGCCCAAGATTGCTGTGCAGACAAGCAATATCCCAAAATATGGTTCTCCTCTCATGTAAAGCTACACCCCCCTTCTCTTCCTGTTTGCAGAGCTGCACATCAGTTCATAGCCTGGAAGTTATGGAAGGTGCTTTGTATTAGAACTTCGGTGGCTTCCCCGTTTTCTTTCTTGCCCTCCCCTGAAAAAAAAAAAATTAAATAAACTGAATTTCCTATCAAAAGGCTTTTCCTATCTAAAACTGATTTGAGTGAAACGGGCTTTATATGAGTTCTGGGCTTGTGTAATCCTTGCTAAATGCCTTTACATGTTGGTGAGGTAAAACTCATGGCCCAGCTCCCAAGTTTCTTAATTATGTCTTCATTCCTGCCAACGCCATTGGTATCAAAGAGAGCTTGCCTGAGCACAGGACCTTGGGGTTTATCCCAGGACAGTAAATAGTGCTGAAGTTCCAGAGGAAGTGCTGAACTCTTTAACATTTTGTTTGCTGATATTGATTTCTTTGCACCCAGAGACATTTTCCTGCTCTGCATTAGAGAGTGAATCATTACTAAATAATGATTAGTGGAAACACACCCTCAGAGTTTCTGCCAAGTCTCCAGTGATCCCTGCAAGGGGGATGAAAAGGGGTTTTTACTCCTTTGTGTTAAACTGGACTAGCAATACAATATCTACTGGAGGCTGAGCCCTACAATGTATCGTATTCCAGCTCCTCGGGAGAGAGTGCAGTCAGCTCTCATTGATTTTGTTTCCTTCCTCAAGGTCCATCCATTCTTAATCTGCAAAACTTGATCTTTCTACTAGCAAATAAAATCATGGAAACCCCCATCTCCTCTTTAACGTGCCACTTTCGTATTGATTTCAATTGAGTTACTGAGTTTGCAGCTGTGGAAGGAGAAAAGGCAGATCTGCAAGAAGCCAAACACTTTATGAATGACAGACACATAAATATAATACAGAACAGTCCAACCATCCCATCTCAAAACATTCTTACTTCAGGAAAAAGGAAAAAAGAAAAAAAGAAAAAAAGAAATTGAGTCTTTTTTTCATAATATACTGGCTGTACTCTGCAAACATCACTGAGTTCTATCTCTCTCCTCAGAGCTGTTTCATGGGTATAAAGATATTTTTTTCTGCCTGGCTTTGATCATTTCTAACCCAAAATTTGTTCTGGCACTCGAAATGAGGGGAATATTTCCCTACCTGCAGGAAGAAGAAACTTTCACACAACCAACAGAAGGGACCACAGTCTGGATTACCAAATGAAACCCAGCCTTGCAGATGTTGAAGCATCTGAGGTGGTGGACAGCAATTAATTCCTTTGTCTCCTCCTTTTGCCCACTGTTGTCAGTGAAAGCTTCCAGTTCTCCACCTTCCAAAATTAGAGACAAACACAAAAAACAGCTGCTGCTTGTGGTGCTCTGAATAATTCATGGCAGCTCAGCTTCACGTTTGTAATGTTATTTAAATCCTGCAACACATGGAGAAGGACAGTTTCGCTGGAGGATTCCTTGATTTTCAAGATACAGAATGGAAAGGCATTTCTGAAATAGTTTTTCCTTATGGGGAGCCTTTGAACTCATGCTGAGATGTACAGCCAGGAAACATTCCCTGGAAAGACTCCAGCTGACAGAGGATTTGTATGTAAAGCATTTTTTATAACCTTAAATATCCCAGCAAACTGATTTCTGGTTTATTTGAAAGTGGCTGGGCATGGTAACCCTGCACTTCTCTGGGCTGTGATTCCTTCCCTTTTCCCTTCCCACCTGGCAGCTGGTGCAGCAGACAGTGACTGACTCCAGCAGAAACAAAATCTCAAATTAAAAATAATGAGCTGCATGTGTGTAACTCATTTTGGGGTTTAGCTAATTGTCACTAATTTATGCAGCTCAAGTGCCTTCAAGTTTCCTCTGATTAAAGGCTAACGTGTTGAACTTGTCAGGGAATTCATTTGATACTGGTACAGAAGAGCTATAAAGTATTCCTGAATAATATTAATGCTTTTCTCCTTAAATTTTTCAATAAAGAACGAAATACACCTGAAGTGAGGACAGTTTAAGAGCTTTAACATGAATGAGAAATTAATCATATTAGAGCATGTTTTTCTTAAAATGTACGTACAAAATCAGTTTACACATCTCCAAGTAGTGTGCTGAGGGAGTGCGTGCAGAGAACCACTGCTTTGTTCAAAGTGGAGTTCTGGGTCTCCCAAGTCAGCAGAAACACCACCAAATAAATCTCAATCAAAAATAAGTTATTGTGAAGTACAACAGAAAACAAACCGAGCAACTCGGGCCTCATTTTTCAGCGACTCAACATCAATCCTTGATTCAGAAAATCACCCTAAGCAGAACATTTGGCTTCCAGCACGTGCTCAGGCACCTTCCTTGCCTGATGTGTTTTGCTGAATCCATGGGGTTAATGATCCACACACTGCGACTGCAAAGTGAGGGAATCAGGGAAAGATCCAAATCAACATGTTCTATTTTTAGCTCAGGTCTCTAAAAAAAACTTAGAACCAACTACATGCCTATGTCCTCTTTCTGTTATTGTCGAATATTCCCTTTCTCCTCTCTCAGCTAATTACAACCAAATTTGACCACATTAATTTGTTCAATTCATTAATTACAGCCAAATATCTCTGAGCATCCTCCAAGTCATTAAGGCCACGCTGGTTCCAGTGGGCAGGCTGGGATATGAGAGGTTCCCCTCTTGGTCCTCACATAGGAATTTCCATCAGAGCTGGACTCTTATCACACCCAAAGAGCTGAAAACCCCAGGAAATCAAACTTCCTTAACTCCAAACACTCAGAGAGCTAAATCCTTCCTTTGGAGCTTGTGGTGGAGTGGGGAAAGGTAACTCCTCTCTTTCTGCTCTGTTGGTAAAAGGCAAGTACATCTAATTAGAGCATGAAAAGCAGCTTTTGAGGAGGAACCAAGGAGAGCTGCTTTGGGATAATCAATGTGCTGTTCAGAGCCTGAGGGCAAAATGTTCTTACAACTTTTTACATCTTACACAGATGGTCTGGACACAGACAACCAGCATTCCTGGAATGGGGGGAGGGAGGCTGCTGGATCATGGAGATGTGCAGGGAAGAATTGTGAGTAAGGGGACAGGGATGATATTAAATTACAACAAACCATCTATCTGATAGTTTGGTTTGTCTGTCTAAAATAAATACATCACTAAATAAATAAGCTGTGCACTTGTGTTGGGATGAAACACCCACAGATGTCTCAACTCCTTTCCCCTTCCCAAGCAAAAGCTCCCTTACGCTTTCCTTACAAAGCCTTAATTTATGGGTTTTTTTCCCCCTCTCTCTCACAGAGGTGAGAAGTGCCAGCCAGTTTCCAGGGGTTTGTCACATCCCTGTCCCCATAACCTGCCTGTCTGATCAGACCTTGGATGCGCCACCAGCCAGCCCTGAGAGCCCCAGCGAGTGCTGGCCGGGCACGTTCTTACACGGTCAGCTCATTGCCCTTTGTTTCTGAGGTCAGGAGGAAGACCATGGTCCCTGTCCTGTCTCTGAGCACAGAAAACGACCCAAACCCCGCTCAAGTGCAGGAATGGGCTGACCGACTGAAACCATCACGGCGCACAAACGTGAACATGACATTTGGTTGTGTGTTTGGGAGTCACCAATTAGCCACCAGAGAAGGGGAAAGGAACGTTATCTCCCCCCTCTTTGCCGCCGGCTCAGTCACTGAGGGCTGGCATTTCTGTGGGGGTGCCGCAGTTCCTACATGAACTGCCCTGCCCAACTTGCCCTCACCCCACAGAGCTCTGGGCAGCCAGAAATAAACTCTCATATTCCAATGTACAAAACCTCATGGGAAAATGTTCGCTTTCCTCCTCAAATACAGCCTCTCTTTGCTTACTTTGTCTGTTAAATGCACCCATCCAGACATACCAAATGAAATAATTAGCAGGTTGCTTTCACTAAAATTAGTGCTGAGAGAGGAGAGAGAAGAAAATGGAGCTTATTTCCTTTTCTTGATATTAAATAATGAAAAAGTGTGCTATGCCTATCTCTAAAATGCACAGCTTTCTTATTTAAACATTTTAAAAAATAAAGTCATCTGTGGAACTGCTTTACCTCTGGTAGCTGCTTCACTGGGAAAACTACTGTACAAGTAGGGTTTTTTTTCCTAGTAAGAAAGGCAATGAGTTAACTCAAGTTTGTAATAATGAAGAAAACAAGTTGTTACACGAATCGTTTTCAAACTCCTCGTTGTGAAAAAGGGTGCTTTCATGCACAATCACAGCAAATATTCATGTCTTGTTTGCTGGTTAACCCATTTCTGAGGGACACTTACTTATAACTGAAAAAAAAATGGATTGAAATCTAATTTAATAAAGTCACCTATTAAGGAAACAAGCAGCTACAAAGAGAGAAGTCCTCCTGATTATAATTAAAGACTTATTGAGGGAGGTTCAGCTGTTTATCCACATGCAAGAAAACAAGTGGAAAAGCTCAAATCAAGTTCTGTGTGTGATGAGTGTAATAGAAGATATAATGAGGCTGAGAGGTGAAGTTCAGAAAGCTGAAATCAGGGAGGAGACTTTATAACTCCCACTCTTGTTGAGAAATACATCATTCTGTGCACACCAAACCCCCCAGGGGTGCTTCTGCCTTGTACTCATCAATATGAAAGAGCCTCTCAGAATATTGCCAGAGGCTGTTCTTTCCTCCTGGTGCCAGCTGGGAGTGCCTGGCATTGGCTTTTCCTGGCTGGGGGGCAGGGAAGTGCTTTGTGCCCTTGGCAACACCTGAAACACCCGAAAGTCTCCCCTTCTCCCCACCCTGGTGAGATCTGGGGGCGCCCTGCACACCCTGCTCTGGCTTGGGTTTCATCCCTCTGAAGGGATAAAGCTCTTTGGCTTCATCCCAGACTCGTTGAGGATGGAAAACACCTCCAAGACCACCAAAGTCCAACCTCTGACCAATCCCCACCTCGTCACCCAGAGCAGAGGAGGTGACGCTTCTGTTAATTACTGGGTACAGCCCTGGATGGGCAGCCCTTCAACTGCAGCACTGAAGAATGAAAAGCCTAAACATAATTAACACCAAGAAAGAGAATTTCTAAGGACTCAGATCCTTTTAAAAAGACAGGATTTTTTGGGGGCAGAATTACAGCTAACTGTAAAGTATAGATAAAACAGTGCCTTTTAACATCTTGATTTTCTGGACAAAAGGAATGGCAAGTAGAAGGGGAATGCTGGGCAGTATTTCTGCTTGGGAATCTTGGTATTTTCAAGAGCTGGAATACTTTATCCTGTTCTGAAGGCCACAGAACCAATCAAGAAATTAAATAAATTGGTTTCATCATTTATAGTCTTAGAAACTGAATTTAGGAGAAAGACAAGGCATGACCTGATCACTGATGTGCACCAATTCATGGAAATAAATTGGAGAGTGGAGAACTTTGGGCTTTGCTGGCAAAGATTTAAGTAGCTCTGGGAAGAGAGAAGGCAAATTGAATGCAGAGATCAGGTGTCTTTTTAAAAGGATCCTCAAAGGCAATTCTGAATCCTAAAGCGTTTTGGTGGAGGGAATGATGGGCTGACTAATCATTGAAAATTATATGGATGGCAATGGTAAATATTTAGAGAACACAAGCGTGGAGCAATCAAACTCACTCAGTTCTTTGAACACAGAAAATCATTTTGACAGGGAAATGAATTTTCAGGGGATGTTCCATTTTGATTTCTTCTAAAAGAAGTGTTTTGACTTTTCATTTAAAATTACCGGTGTTTCTCTTTGAATTAATCAGTTTTTCAAAGGGAAGTAGCAAAATAACAAATATTTCATGTCGAATAAACTTTTTCAATGACAATTTTCCATGTTATTTTGCCAGAAGCAAAAAGAATTAAATTATAAAAACCAAGTCAGCATGAAATCAGTTCACCCCTTCCCCACTTTGGCACATTCCCTGGCACACTCACATATACCCAAGGACATGAAATGTGTAATGAGAATACTTTTAAAAAATATCATTATATTCATGTTTTTAAAGTGGTGGTAGAAATAAGATAAAGATGGATGATTTGCTGGTCCTTCGTGGCCTTTCAATTTGTGGGTCAACCTCCTTGGGCAGGATGAGAAAGTCTTCATGATCCCTTGTGCTTGTTAAACTTCTAGTTCTGCAGAAAGGCACATTATACCAAATCTCCTGATTCAGTATTAATGCAAGTTATCCAGGTAAAATCTCATTTATCAGCTCAAAAGGCTGGGCATTCCAGCAGGTTAAATGAGGTGCTTTTTCATGCTTAAAACGGGGAGATAACCCAGGTCTCCTTTAATCTTCTCAAGTGCCAGACACTCCAAACTCCTAATGAAGTAATTACCACTGAAGTACTCAGGACTCCACACCACTTATTAACAATTTCCAAGACCAAGCCCTGGTATATCTGACACAATTAACACCAAAATGTTATTTCGGTGAGGAACCCACACAATGGTTTGGTTTTTTTCCCCTCGTTAGGCTGAGAGGGTGTAAAAAGGAGCAAGTTCAGAGTCCAGGGACTGAAGATTCCAGTCATCATTGTCATACAATAAAGATGACAAAGGTGAAAATCATAGTAATATTTACTTGCAGAGTTTGTTGGGAGGGTTTTTGTTATTATTTACTTTTGTGAAAGGAAATAATCCCTATACATCCCATTTTTAGGTGGAAAATACTAACCTTGTATTAGACTCACCAGAGCTGCTGAGCCAGAGGGGCAACTTTGCCTCCCTTCTCTTTGTAACCTTGCAGAGATTCCAAACCCAAATCACCTCCGTGCAAGTGAGAAGGAAAAGTTTAGCTCCAGGCTCTACAAGTCTATGAAATCTTTATTATTTCCTCTCCAATTTCTCTCAAAGTGTTCTGCACATCTGCAGCACGTAATCAAATCGACTTTTCATTATGCAGCTCCACCTCAGCACATCCCCTGTGCTCTGCAGGAATATTCAGATTAAAAAGCAAAAGAGAAAAGCCAAACGAAGCACAGTGTTCTCACAGAGACCACAGGGTGAGGATTTTGTTTATTAGCTTTAAGCTCCATGTAAATTATACAGAGGGATTATATCCAAGAGTCTTAAAATCCTGAATTCTAGTGAAGGCCAACCATGCCTCATGGGAAAATTAAGACATCAAAACCTGCCATTTCAGAAGCAGATTTGTAAGCATTTTTGATGGTTCCATTAAAAACTGCATAAAATACCAGGTAGAATGAGCAAGGAAATATTTACCAAAAAATCCAACAGACACTGTTTCTATGAGCATTAATCCATATCAACCAGAGCCCTTTATTACATAAAAGCAGCCTATTCAGGCAACCTCTCTGTCTTAAGTATTTCAAATATTACATCAGACTGCTAATACCATTACACTAAAAGGATGGCAATGAAAGCACAGGCCACATTGTGACAGAGAATGTCAAAATAATATCATTTCTGGGTGTTTTTAACCCTTCTGAGGAAGCCTCTGGTGTTTTCAGTAATTCAGCTGTATTCCCCTAGCTCTGGTTTTCTTCTTGACCTCCTTCCCCGCTTTTGCTTAGATGTTAACAGAGGAGAATTTATATGTGTGGGATCAAGGGGGAGGAGAAAACTGGAAACTCCAGAAACACCATCCCTCCAGGCCACAGGGAGCTGTTTCCTCTCTAGGAAAAGGCAGCATTCCCGTAAAACCCCTCCAGCTCGTTTCCCTGCAGTTCTTTGAGCCTTGTGCCAGCACTCCTGACCCAGCTGAGCTGTGCCTGGCAGGGAACCTGGGGCTGGAAGGAGCCTCTGCTCCCGCCTGCCTCGAACTGCACCTCCCTGAGAGGGGAAATTCAGCAGCCAGGGATTGCCAGAATTCCCATAAAATCCTCACGGAGCTCCTTCTGTCAGTCAGAGCTCTAGGATGGATCCAGAAGCTCTTGTATGAACCAGTTTGTTTTCTTTCGTGTTTATTAAAGCTTGCACAGAGTGTAAAAGCAGGAATAATTAGGGTGAATAATGCTTTGCTGTCCCTCCAACAGTCACGAATACACTGTCTTGTCAGGAAAAACCTGGGAAAGCTCTACAAGGTCATTTTTATTTTTCTTCTTGTTGGATGCTGAACTGCCCCCAAAAGAGAAGTTTTAGCAGAAGAAAACAGGCTATTTGGGGGAGTTGTTCCAGGTCTGAGCTGGTGCAACAGCTCCCCAAACATCATTTTCAGTGTTTCTCCCCAAATCATTACCAGGTAGAAACTCTCTTTTTCTATACACAGGCCCAGGGCCATCCCACTTGAGGAAATCTGGAAAATCCTGCCTTCAGAGCATTCAGGGAATGTTTTGCCAGTGACTTCACCCAGGTCAGGATTTCAAACCTGAAGTGGGTATGGGACAGATCTCAGATTGCTCTGGTTTCCTCAGCACTGCTCGTTTATCTGTGTACAGTCTGACTTGAGTCTGAACAAACGTGATTTACAGGTGGCCTATTCATCAGAAAAATGGACAAAAGCTGAGGGAAGCTGTTAGGCAGTTACTACGACAAAACTTTGTGAGATTAATAGAAAACAGAATTAATGCCCCTTTTTGTCAGAGTTTAAATTGTATAGATGATGCCTAATCCTGAAATAATCATGGCATTAAGAGCTGCTTCCCAAAAGGGGCTACTGCAGATTTCAGAGGTCAGGACCCCATCCATGTACAAAGTTTATTCTGAACAACCCCCCCAGAATATTTCACTCCAGCTGCTGTGATCTTCACTCACCTTCTTTTTCCCAGTTGTAGTTTTTCCTTTCAGTCCACAAACAAGGGGATTTTGACCTTTACTGTAACACAATAAATTTACATTTCTATGTTCTTGCTTGAGCTGTCTGTGCACTGAATTTCTCCTTTGACACTTGTCTGATCATCATCAAAAATGCCAGGAATAACTGTCTGTTTTTCTCATGGCTGGCAAGGGTATAAATGAGAGTCTTAAACCAAAGCTAACCAACAAACCTGGAAAACAGCACTGTTTTAGTGCTGAACCATCAAACAGCAACTCTGGAAAAGGCAGGAGTGAAGAATGGCAGGCTCTTTATTGCCTGAGTGAAGTTATTACTTGGTTAATATTTTGTTCTTTGTTGTTTAACCTCTCCTAAATAGCAGCTTAGCTTTACACATTGCTCTCTTGTGCTGGCAGAAGAAAACATATGAGGCAATGAAATACTGCTTTATGGTAGCAATAAAGAAAAAGTACATTTGGTTACATGGTCATAACCCATATACACCTTCAAACTCTGTCCTGCAAATGCCCCAACGGGTGTCTAAATTTAAGTGTCTGTGTAGTTGGGCTGATTTTAATTTTACTGTTAAAAACCAAAAGCTTATTACCATTAGTGTTGGGAGAACTGGACACAAGCATGCAAGATCTGGTCTTAAATAAGCCCTAAATTCTGCCTAAATCCAGAATGTGTCTTAAAAATTAAGTAAGACACAAAACCTTTCTCAAAGCAGCACATTTTTCCCTCTCTTCCCCAGATAAATTTAGCAGCAGCAGAGGGTTTTCATCCACGGAGTGCAAACACCTCCACACGCTCAAGGAAATGGTGTTATTTCCTCAGACCACTCAGATCTGCCAGCGGTGGCACAAAGGTTTCAGCTTTGATTGAGTACTAAATGTGACATACAACTTACAGCAATGTCTGGTTTAAAAAAAGAGAAGTTTATTCAGGCTTCCCCCCCACACACAAGTCATCCTCAATTATGACCCCTGTTCTGCTCCTGGGGGGTTTGCAGTGTCTGTGCCCTGCCCAGAGCCCCTGCAGGCTGGGCTCAATCAGTTATTGATCAGGGCTCTGATCAAGTGTCACATTTTAGGCACAGCACAGTCTGTGTTTCCCTCCCCTGGAGCTGCACCGGGAGAGGAATGAGCTTTCCTGCTGCCCCATCACATCCCCACCACCTCCTGAAGATGAAGAGCCCTGGCTTGTGGCTGTGCTAAGCCTTGGGCCAAGCTCTGTCAGAATCTGGGTATGGATTCAGGTTGTGCAATGATAAATTCAGTAATAAATAAGTAGGAAAAATAGCCCTGGACTGGTATCTGATCTCACAGCTCTGGTCGCATGGGCTGCAAAGAGTCATTAAAGGAAATGGGTTTTGTCCACTCTGCATAAAGAAAAACAAGAAATAGAGTATCTGAAGTTTTCCTTAACTATTTAGTAAGACTTTTTTTCACCAGAGGCAGAATTGTTGTTAAAAGAAAAAAAAAAAAAACACACCCCATAATCTCCTAAGAATTTTGGTGATATTATTACTCTGAAAATGTTTCTTGTTGCATATTTCACTAGCAAAAGAAAATAATGCCCTCTATTATATCAAACCCATTGTGAAATCTTCCCAGAGCAAGCTTTTCTGCTGTTCCTTTTAACAATGCATTGTCATTTTGGCAAGGGAATCGCTACTCTCCTGAAATGGCTCTTTTTTGAAATGATAAACACTGCCAAGACTTGTGGAACAATGAAAGAGCAAAGACTTGTTGGAATCTCAGTGTCTCCCACCCCACCCACACAGAGCAGAGAAGAGAAGCCACGGAAGTATTTCCATTTTGACACGTTTCCCTCCGTTTCTGCACCAAGACCTTGAGAAGAGGGTGAGGGATCAGAGCAGGGGAAGGGAAGTGAAACACCAACCACACACTCAGGTGAGTTCTGGTGGGGCTGGTGCCTCAAACAGCCCTTCTGTTATCAGGTATAAACAACAGCACCCCTGCGGCAGACACTGAGAGGTAAGAGAGAGGAAATAAGTATTTAAAGAACTGGAACTTGTTAAAAATACTGCTTAATTATTCAAATACAAAACAAGGCAACATCCTTGTGAGATAAAGCAAATCACGACAATTTTCTTCGGCTGGTTAATTCCAAACATGTGAGACTGCAGAAAGAGAAAAGCAAATTAAGTTTTAATTAAAGATATGAGGCAGCTGATGATATTCAATGATAAAAATTGATAATTAAATAATGCTGTAATTATTATTAATTGCTTCCCTGACTGTTCTTCTGTATATGATCATTTCATTGAACCCTTCAGGATCTGTTTTTCTCTTTAGTCTGTCTGCTCGTCATGGTCTTTGAAGTCTTTCTGATGTTCTCTGTTTCTTCAGTAAAACTCAGGAGCAAAACTCATCCTTAATAAAAATCCAATGAAGCAAAATATAATTAAATTTCACTGGTGCCAACAGCATTAAAATGGAGATGAAATTTCACATTCAAATCATCAGCTGAACAAAGCTCATGTCCAAGTTGGAACTTACAGACCCAAGGTCCTTCAGATTTGCCTGAAGAAGCAGCAAGGAAAGGCTACAGTAAAATCAAGGCAGGGATCAGAGAAGGGTGGAAGCAGAAGCTTGTGATGTTTTCCTTTGGGGAAAAAAATATGGGCTTCCTTTAATTTTATCAATGGGTTTCTGAGGATTTTAACTCTGATTGCTGAGAATATGATTTCTGAATCTTATGAACCTGAAGTTTAGGGTAGTAACATCCTTCATTGAGTGGTAAATTGATAAAGACAGAATAATCCCCGTGAGACATGCGCTGCCTCATTTACCACACCAGCACACGTGAGTCGAGGACAGCCCCAAAAAGGAAAAGGGGAAGCCAAGAGGAGACTAAAAATTCTTGCAGGAAAATTATTCTTGGATCCAAATCAAACCCACAATCAGCACCAAACACACACATGAGAATCTGGAGATCCCAGATGAGCAGTTCAGGCTAAACTTTGTAATTATGTAGAGAAAAAAATGATTCCTTACGCCCCTGTGTTCCTTTGTTTGTGCCTTTCTTTTATACAGGAACAATCCCACGAGTCCACGTGTGCTACAAATCCACTTATCAGAGTTCGCCCATAAAAACAAAGTACTGGTTGTGGTTTGTACTGTTTCTCCTCCCCAACACAAAACCAAATGCAAGCAGTCAGAGAGTTTTTAACAACAAGCTCCCAATATATTTCTCACTTCATAAAACTACTTTCCTGACGTTACAAAGCACAAACAGCTTGAGGAAAACCACACTATGTTTTATTTGGAGCACTTTTCTTCTTAACAAAATTAGTAGCAGATTTCATGTCATTTTGTATCAGGGGAAAACAAAATCCATTTGGCACCGTTCAACCACTGCCTGTTGTAAACCAGAGAACAGTCTGGCAATCTGTATTTAATCAATTTTATTCAATTTGTTTTACATTGAAATCAGTTTGTTATTGTCATTATCCAAGAGGGTGGCTCTGCTCATGAAAGGTATTTCAGCATCCATAACCTCTTGGCACTGTTTATTGCCAGAAACACTGTCAAGTGATGCCAGGAGTCATATTGGCTGTGCAGGGCATGGTAAGTAGGTTATTACATTTGATTGTATCTCAGGAGGTGCCATCAGTACCCATAATAACACTACTGCTTTCCATAATGAATATAAAATAACTTGTCCCATCATCTTGGCTAGAATAATGTGCTCTGAGTGAGTCACTGCCTGGGCAGAGGGGGCTCATCAGAGAAAAAAAACCTCTGAAACTAAACCAGCAGGAGGCAGGTTCAGATTGGCTGTACCAGGGCAAGGAAACAGGGGTGGGTTTGGCCCTTTGAGGATTAGTTTGTCTGAGAGTGCCCAGGGCACAGAGGGCTGCCCAGGCTGGCAGCTGCCAGGGTCTGCTGGAAGGCAGTGCTGGCACCAGGACAGGCCTGGTGGCTGGGATGGTTCCTCACAGGGACCTCCTTGCCTTTTTCTGCGATGACAGTTTATTAAGCTCTTGAGAGAGAAGACACTTGGATTAAAAGGATAACCAGGTGATGATTCTTCTGTTCATCTATGCCAGGTTAGGCTGGGTCTTCAGCAAGACCATTTAATTTCACACCATCTGGTTTAGCAAATCCCTTTTCTGCATTACCACGTTCTCAACCAACTATTGACACAACTTAATAGAACAAAAACATGCAAAGCACCCCATTTCAATTGCCCTTCCCTAGAACAAATGCATTGAGGCATCACACTCAGAGCTCCCACGGTGCAGCTTTGAGAGGAACAATGACAGGATCATGGAATGGTTTGGGTTGGAAGGACCTTAAAGCTCATCCAGTGCCGCCCCCTGCCATGGGCAGGGACACCTCCCACCAGCCCAGGTT
>JAWWEU010000053.1:12547961-12601023 GCA_035583155.1 Acropternis orthonyx | reverse complement strand
GGACGGGCCGGGGCACTCAGAGCTGTGGGCTGGGGGACCGGGTGGGCATCGGGCACCGGGTGGGCTCCCTGGGCTGGGAGGGTTTTTCCAGCCCCAGTGACTCTGAGTGTCATTCTGAGCTCAGAAACAGCAGTTCTGTGCTCCTCAGACACCTCTCAGTTGCCACAAAATACAGCCTGAAATTCCCAGGTTTATGTGGCTTATCCCCCCTGGCCCTGAAGGAATTCACTGCCTCAGCAGGCTGACAGGAGCAGGTCAGAAGTTCAGGTCATTCCATGAGAAAGACAAGAGGACACTGGGACAGATTTGTCCTGGTGCACATTCAGTCTCCAGGCCACTCACATCCCTCCTCACATCGCTGCTTGTGCTTCACACTAATTAGTCTTTTCTTGCACAATTAAAATGAACACCACTGCAGTACCATCTCTGCTGCTCTTCATTAAACGTGTGGCCACAGATAATATACAGAGTTGTTCTTTTCCGCATGAAAATTGCATTATTTTTCTTCACCATAATTACATTTGAGTGGTGTCTTATTGGAATTAAACCATATTCCAGTGACTAAACCCAGCTCTTCCAGGCATGTCTGACTTCAGACTTTAAAAAGTCAAGTTCTGAAATATTCCTGGAAAGGGAAACTGTATACTTTTATTGCCAGTTCAAATGGGTGGAAGTAGATCTGAACAATCTTTGATTTTCTTTAATAATTCATTAAATTTTGTGAATCAGCATGGTGTTGGTTCTCACAGATGAGCCTCTGAGCATTTTCTCTGGTATTCCAGATCCCATGGATTTATGCCTCTGCCTATAACATTTAGTGCCTTGAAACAGGGACATTAAAAAATTTCCACTTCCATACAAATGACCTTTTAAACAGCACCTGGGATTGATTTGCAGTAGGTAAAATAACACCCCTTTAGTTCCTGGGATTTAATTTACCTGCCAGAACCGTCTCTCCAGGTTTTCTCAGGGGATTTTGAGCGAGTTATTCTCAGGATTATTGTGTATCAAAATACCAGCGTGTCTAAAGAAAAAGTAAATTAGAGGTGCTGGGTGGATAACTGTTAATTTGGCTCTTCCCAGCTGACTTGGAAACTCCTCAGTCATTCCCACACCTGTATTTTGGGCTGAAAGTGGGAGGTGGTGAGCAGAGAGAAATTAAATTAGGGTTTTTTTTTTAAAAAATGTAGTGATTTAGAAGCCTAAATTACCTTGAAAACGAAAGGGTCCAGGTGCTCCTGAAAACTAAAAATAGGCACATGGAGATATAAATCTATATATAGAAGTCTATGACAATTAAGCTCCTAATTCTGTTTTGCAAATGGAATCAGGTTGTTAAATCACGTGATGAGTTTCCTTCAATCTTTCTTTACTTTGGTCTGTTTTTGGCTTCTGCTGGAAGCAGGCAGGCCGTGTCCAGGGCAAGTGTGCCAGGCACTGCTTTGACAAAATTCCAGTGAACTTCATAATGTAGGATAATTCTGTGATATTTGAGGGGGTATAAATCTGAAGTCAGGAGTGTTTTGGAAGTTGCAATGAGAGCACGTAAATACATTTGCGTTACAATGGTAAAAAAAATCCTCATGCCTTTGCAAAAAAAAGGTAAAACAAAAGTTTTCTTCATTTTGGTGACAAAGTTGAACAGATTAATATATATTAGAGGAAAACCCCAGTTAAGAAGTCAAAGCAATTGAATTGGACAATTTCAGGACTTTAGATTTACCAGATAAAGAGCCAGATTCCCTGGCTTGGGTTTGGTGTGTTACCTTGTGCTTCTTTCTAATCTTCATCGTTGAAGCAAAAGTGACCATATCAACTAGAGAAAATAACAACAGTGAAAAAGTAGGAAGGGAAAAATGTAGCAGAGCAGTAAGACCAAGAGGTTTAAAATATGCTGGGAAAGTTTGAAATAAATGTAATTAAAACAGCCTTTTACCCTGGAAAAAATTAATTTTCAGTGAAGCACAACCTATTGAAGCAGTTCTATTAAAGAACAGTCTTCATGATAAATCCTGTGTTCAGGTTCATTGGTTTAATGAGGAAAGACCATCTTAATGCAAATGCTAATTTTTCACGTGGGTAAAGCAAGACACAGAGCCCTTGAGCAGAACGCCCAGGCCAGCAGGCACCACAAGCCCCGAGTTGTGCATCCATCACACACCCCTCCCACATCTGTGTGCCACAATAATGTGTGCCCTGTTTCTGGAGCACTCGGGCAGCAGCCCAAGAGCAGCCTAAAGGATAATCCACAGACCTGGTCCAACAGAACAAGATCTTCACACAAAGACTGGGTTGGAAAGAGTACCTGGATTCCATATCCAATATTCCTCACAGCCTTGGCTCTAGAATTTATGTATTTACAAGTGTCAAATACTGTTTCTAATGAAACCAAGGCACGTTTCCAGCTCTGTGTGTTGCAGAACTGTAATCCTCTTGGAGAACAGAAACCTGTAGTCACAAAATGTGCCATCAGAAAATGAACCAGAGGCACAAATCACCTGCAGAAGTGGCTAAATGTGTGGGATCTTCCATGAGACAACTTCTCTTGCAGATCTGAGTCCAGCTCCTGATCAGCACCAACCCCAAGAACTGTGGTTAGGGCACATGTCTGCTTTTCTTGATGAGACACCAGTAAGTGATTTATTCATCTGCAAATGAGCTGTGCAGATTTATTCCTTCATTACGCCTTCCTGCTTCAGAAGAATTTAAATGTGTAAATTGTGCACCATTGAGTAGGACTGTGTGGCATGAATTAATATGGTTGCAGCTCCTGGCAGGGGTGGAATATGTGGTTGTGGGATTGGGGAAGGCAAGTCATCTCTGAAAACTGACTGATTTGGAATCAGATTCACTCATGGGACAGTCAGTAAAGCTCTACAAGCAGGAATGTTTAATTCATAGCCACTTTAGGTTTATGATGTAGACTCAAACCAGTCACGATCTTACCAATTCAAGTGCCTGTCTCCAGACCTGAACTGAGAACCTGTGAAGAGTTGCAAGCTCGTTCTGAAAAATTCAATATGAAATGAGAGAATACATAAACAGATGTGGATCCATATGCATATAGATTTTCCTTCAGCAGAACTGAGCTGGTTTTGGTCTTGGGAGGCTGTCTCCGGGTAGGGAATGGTTTCTCTAGGACTGGGTGTTACACCCAGGTTGTGTCCTGTATCTGGTATCGAATTCAGCAAGCACAGGCCCATATGACATTGAAATCAGTGGATGTCCTCACACAGCTCAAAGTGCTCCCTGCTTGTGCTGCTGGTTGGATCAGATCCCTAATTAATGAATGTGGTCTTGGTGTTTAGTAAATTAAGATAGAACAGCAAATTGCTGTTGCTACTATTATGTCAGGGAGTTTTGCAATTAGTGTTCAAATTTCCATTTCAGTGCTCCATTCAGCTCCTCCTTCCTGTGCCAGTGATTACGTTCCCAGTGACAAGACATTCATTACACTGAGCATGATGTCTGCAGAGTTGATGTAGAGCCCCATCAGCTCCTGGATGAGCTCTTATTTCACCTTCATTTACTAATATAGTCTTCACTATTGGATCCTGATGCAGGCAAAGCACAAAGCATTCCTCATCACCGTCGTGTAAACAGAACTGATGAGAACTGACTCATCCGTGCCCACTTAAAAGATTAGCGTTGTACAACCACTCTTAATTACCTTTTAATCTTATCATCGAATTCCTTCCCAGCCCGACTGTATCCAGTGTCTCCCACCCTGTAATACAAACTCTTGCTTTTCTGCTGAGCAATCAGACAGTTGTCTCATCAGCAATGAACTTGTCAGGGAGAGTGAGATGACGAATCTGTGCCTTGCTCTGTGCAAGAGTCAAAGATCTCCCACTGGCACAGAGCTGCTACACTGCTTAGAAATTATTTATGCTTCTTACATGCCCACATTCTTCATTCCACTGCCAGCACGACCTTGTTGTGGTGCCTTCACCACTCACAACGTGGTTGGAAGCCCTGAAGAGATATTTGCTAAACTCTGTTACCTTCTAGCTCAGGAGCCCACACACTTGTCCCACAGGCATCTCTTCTTGCTTCCTTCTTCCACAGCTGCCACAAACATGAGGCTCCTTTATCTCTGTGTAACAAACTGTCTTAGGTCCAGGATTGATTTCTTGCCAAAACCAGCAAGGAAATGCAGAGGGACATTATTGTGCCTGTGATAGCCAGACACTCTGCTCTCTGTAACATGAAAGTTGGCCCCTGGTTTCCATGGTCTTTAGAGGAACATGCTGATTTCAGACTGGCCTGTGCTGGGCTTTCTCTTCTTGTGGCATTCACTGAGAAGCTTACAAGGGACCTGCTTTTATTCCAAGATGAAAGAAGACTTTTTTCTTCCTGTGCAAAAAGGAAATGTTTTTCACTGTGGGGCTGAACACAGGCGGGCTGTGGGGAGGGGTCTCAGTGGGATGAGAAGCGCATCTCCATCGTGTGGCTCAGGATACGAGTCACAAAGAGCTGTGCTAATGGGATGGGGATGTCCAGCTCTGCTCAAATCTTGCCCCTTCAGTTCTGATTGTTCAAATATCACAGGACTTTGACAGATTATTACGATGTCAAGGTAAAATTTCATATAAGAAAGCATAAAAATGTCCAATCCCATCAACAGACCTGTCAAAGTACGAAGGATTTCACCAAGGTAGAGGGAGCTAATGTGATGGAAATAGTAAATTAGAGACCTAAAGTATCATGCTTGCATTTAGCTAAGTGTACTAGAATTGCACAGAGATACCACCTGCAATATATTTAGCAATGCAGAGCATGGATACTATTAATAGCACTAAAGGAATACAAATGTATTTACCCAAATGCCACAAATCTTACAAGGCATGTACAGAATATGCTGGGTTTGCACAAGGATTGAAATTAATAGGCATGACCTTTTTCTCACTTGCCTTTCATCCTCACAAATTCAGCATGTTTGCAAAACAGGCTCAGCAGGATTTGTTTGTGGAGTTTTTTACATCAAACACAACAAAACTTGGGATTTTTTTTCAGTGAAATGGTCTCTTAACAAATATTGTAACAGGCTGTATCTGCTCTGAGCCGTGGCAATATTAGGTTGGGATCTAGATTTATTTGCAAGCAAGCATCCATCCTTGGATTAGCTTTTCCAGCAGATAGGCTGGACTTTATTCATAGGCAATAGTGATGCTTAGAGCCAAAATAGGGAAAGTTTGGTCTGTTGGAATTAGTTAAACTGGATTCAGAATGCACACAGCAAGGGATCCCAGGGAAGTGGTTGATTTTCAGCTTCCAGCAGCCCTTGGTCAAACAAATGCACAGGTATATCGAGGAGAAATTCTGTCTCCTGTCAGGCACTGCTTTATTTCAGGATTTGAGATGCAACAGCTCCACTAAGGAGAATTGTCTGCCCCTTTGGAGACTATTTTCCTACTCCTGGCCACGAGCTGCTGACGAATGTTCTTATTGGCGGTGATTTGCATCATTTGTCATCTTTTCCTATTTCAGTTATCCATTTGTACTTCTAGTCCTTTTGGGAATAGTGGGAATCTCTGCCTGCATGGTGTGAGTATGACAGGTGAGCAATATTCCATTTCCTAAACACTGCTTGTCTGATAGTATGCAAAGGGGCAAATAGACTGAGCTGAATTTCTAAATTTTTTTTGTATAGTTCTTCAAGTGCCTTGGATGTTTCCCAAGCATTTGTTGTCCTTAGCAAAAAAAAAACAAACACGGCTGCTTCCTCCACCTGTGTCAACAGAAATAAATCTGAAACTGATCTTCAGGCTTTCTTTCTCTAGGCAACGATTTTCTGGTAAAGAGACAATGGAGGGCCAGAATAAAATTCATCTCCTCCGTGCAAATTATATTAAAAGCCTCCACTGATTTCAGCAGTAAAGGAATCAAACCTTGCACGAGGTGTCAGTGGCCAGAGGAGCCTTTTCCTGACTTGCTATCCATGATGAGTTTATGAACGCCTAAAAGAAAAGTTAAAAACTTTGCCACTCCAAGTGGGAACTTCTAACTTGGTAACAATTTCCCAAAGACTTTTATTAATTGCCTTATTTACAAGGCAGTGTTGTAGCAGTTCTTTTCTAATTCCTGTGAGCAGTGGCCTGGAGCTTGAGTTTGTTTAGAATGCTTATTGCAACTGCTTTGTCCCAAGAGGCTCCTGGGAGGGGGCAGCGAGGCCAGGAAAGCAGGTTAATAAGAGGTTGCATGAACCTTTCAGGCTTGCATGAAAGCCTGATAAAGCTTTTGGGCCATGAGAGCTCACTGTTGAGGTGGTGATGCTAAACTGCAAGAAAAGACAGCAAAAAGAAATGGTTTCTGAGGTTTTTAAAGCAGATACAAAGGTAATAATGAATGATATGGGTGATATTCCTATGTGCTGAGGTGGTTTTTCCCCCTAGATTACTTATTCTCTAAAGCTGTGGCATTACTACAAAACTGCATCTTTTGTTGGGATAATGTTATGAAGAATGCCAAAAATAATTTTGCAAAAATTAGGAAATGCCAGCATAAAAATGCCAATGCAATTTCACTGTGGTGTTTCTCCCTCTCCCAGAAAAATGCCACATCTAATTACAGACTGCTACATTTTTGCACAGGGGCTGTGCCTTTTTCAGTACCTGGTTTGCAATGGTGTTTGAGCCTTAAAGACTTCGCAGCAAAGAAATGTGCTTTCCATTGGAAGTTCTCAAGTGCAGTAAGGGGGTGGCAGAAGGAAACTCAAGGGTTTGATGTTTGCCCAGTTTGCTGCCCTGGTGTGTCTGGCTGTGCCCATCTCACACTCCCTTGTGCAGGCAGCTCATCACCACTTGTGTTCTTCAGTTTCTTAATTCTTAACCCCATTTCGTGGACAAAAGTGCTGCTCTTTCCCTCCTGGCTTGGAAATGGAAGTGATCACTGAAGGAAGGGTAGGACCAGGCAAGACTCTTTGCACCACTTGTCTTCACCCAGCAGGTTTTGCTGTGGATGCAGCTCCGCCCACACAGTTTGTGTTACATACTGGCAGATGACACACAAGGACTAAAACTATTAGTATTTTTCCTTCCAAGCTTCTCTCAGGGCGGGGAAAGAGGTTTTTTTGCTTTGTTTTAAAAAAAGGTACTGATTTTTTGCAGCTTTTGTTTTCCCGTTGGACAGAGCCACATTTTCACTTGCACAGGAGCTGCAGGATGCTGGGAATTCAGCGTCCCTCAGCTGCAGGCTCCAGCCTTCCCTGATGAAAAGCAGGCCAGATGGGTGAGCCTCCCTGAATTGTTGCCACAAAAAGGAATATGGATTTGCTCCAACTCCCTGCTGCAAATGTCTGGCTTAACCTCTTCCTTAAAGCCTTTTTCAGCTGGAAGTTTTCAGCCAGGTAGAAGGGCTGCCAGGCTGGCTCACACAAAAGCTGTTCCCTGAGCTGGGTGAGCCGCCCAGCAGATGCCCCCTGAGCTGTAAGGGATGCTTGATGTCCATAAATTTGTACCTGGGAAAAATCAAGGAGCACCAGGAGATTTTTCTTCTATCTATCCCGAAGGAAAAATCTAATCTTTAATTCCATGTGCAATCTCAGGTCCCCAAATTGCACGTGCCTTTTTTGCTTTTCAGCCCCTTTCTGAAGAGGAACCTTCTGCACAGCCAGGACTAATCCTCTGCCCTTAATGAGAAGAGAATTCCCAGTTCCTTTAAATTGCTCTTGGAAATGCTCTGCCACAGTGAACAATGGTTTTATCACAGAAAACATCCAGTTCTGATGGCTCAGGATGTTCTGATTTCTACTTGATTTGTTTTCCTTTGAAGAGAGGGCTCACAATAAACGCTGGTATCTGTGAGACAAAGCTCTGAGCAGAAACTTATGCAGCAGCAATGGAGAACAAAGGCTGCAGGACCAATTTATTCCAAGGAGTTCATGCCTAAGGATTCAGTGGGTCTCCAGTTCCTTTCCTGTCAGCAACAAAAGCCACATAACACAGCTGGAAACCTTCAGGAGCAGATCTCATTGCAGCCCTTCATCCTGCTTTCCTCCTTCCTTGGGTGAGGGGAGACACTGAGGGGCAGAACACAAACTGCAAAGCTTAACTATTGTAAATACAAATTGTAGATAAGTGCAGATATCCACACGTGTGCCGATCAATACATGGCATTTGATAAGTATCTGCTGTTTAAATAAAGAGTAAATCAGGTATTGGATTCTAGTTAACGGAGTTAGACTGAAAATGAGCACAGCACCTGCAGGGTAGTTCTCACCTGTAAATCGGGGGGTGCAATCGATTTATTTTACATGATGCAGCTCACAAATGGAGGCTTGGAAAGAAAGGTTCTAGGATACCATATCCCTTCCCTTTCTCCTTTGCTTTCCATTTTCCATATTTAAGTGTTACCTCTGAGTTGAGTGTTTAAGTGTTTTTCAAGTTGGAAAAATGTCAGCTTTGCAGTGTGTTACCAGAACGCTTCTCCAGCATTGCCTGGAGGAGATATTAAAAACAGAAAATCAAACTTAATTCCAATTTGCCTCTAAAGCAGATGAAGTTTTCACATGTGAGGTTTTATTGGGCTGTAGTTGCAATACAGTGGAGAGTTCTCTAGGAATCCATTATATTGTGTTGTTTGTATTGCTTACCTTTTTTTTCTTTCCTTTTTATAAGGAAAAATCTCCTTATATCCATGCAGAGAGAGTTTCTTCCAAGCGAATGCTTGAATCTGTAACAGGAAAATCAGCAGATGCATAATAATTATTACTAGATTTGCACAGAATTGGGGTTCAGTTACTGGTACTCATTTACTATTCAGATTTTATTATCATTATTATTAATTTTATTTTATTTAGGTTTCCTTTTACCATGTTTTAAAGGTTTTATTTCTCCTTCTGTTACAATACATGCAATGTATGTTCCAAAATGTTGTTTAATACTTGTTTGGGCTAACTTGCAGTGGTGAAGTAGCTCATGACAGACATTCCAGGTAGTTTGTTATATGAATTCATATCAGTTAATGCATAAAATGGGAAAGGAGAAAAGCTACAGCTTGAACTGGCATCCTTCATATGTGAAAATTACTATGTTGGTGCTGTAAGTGTTGCACTGGTTTGTTTTCAGATTTAAGAAGAACTTTCATTTATAACAGTCATAAATTATTTCCAAACATCATGGTACGTGTAGGAAATAGATTGGCTGCTCTTCTAGATCTTAATATCACTTTCTCACTGCTACACAGTATTTATTGGGATTCTGGGCAATGGTTGAAAATGATGATGGAGAATTGACATTTTTCCTAATTTGCGGAAATTCAGATCGTCTGAGCACCCAAATTTGAAGAGCAGAATGGGAAATGATTTGGACTTGATATGTTGCAAACTGTTTGGGAGCCAGTGTTGTTAATCACACATCCAGCTCTGCAAACAGAGACCACTGCCCTGTGACAACTCAGGGAAAAAAGGAAAAGGAAGTTTTTAATTAATTGCCAAGAACACAGGGGCACATTGCACCCAATGACAGTGCTAGGGCTCTGTTCTCAGTGGGACCTGCAGGTTCAACATTAAAGCTAAAGTATTTAGTAAAAAGCTGTCTTCATGGTTGTTTAGGTGCCAAATTGCTGCTTCTTTATTGTGTTCTCACAGTTACAAAGCACTTTTGCCAAACTAAATTAGGAAGCATATATTACAAAGAGCTGGTGATTTTAAGGGCATTTTTCTAATTACTCTCTCTCATTTTTCCAGTAACAAACACTGTAGTTGTTGTGAGCTCAGGTGTCCTGCAGAGGCAAACCTTGTGCACTTCTGCATGAGCATTCCCTTCCCTCTGCTCAGGCTCATTATGCTGCGAAAAGGTGCTGAGAATAACCAAACTTGTATTTTGTTTGCCTGAAACATCACGTGTCAGGCCTTGGGAGACCTTCTCAGGTGTCCTCATTTCTCTGGCGTTCTTTCTAAGGTGTTGGCTTGATCTCTTTAATCAGAACAGGTTGACCAAACTCCTGCAAGACTTGGGTCAGTTCTTTGAATTGCCAAGAGTTTTTCTTTGCCTGATACATAGTCAGGATGGATGATGAGATGTGGTTTTTTGTTGTTCTGTTTTGAGTTGTTTGGGGTTTTTTAAATTTTAATTTCAGCAGGCTTTAATTTCTCTCTCAATCCATTTCTAGAAACTGGGCTGCTCAATGCTCAGATATGAGAAAATAGAGCCGATCGACTCTCCATTTCACTGGTTAAAGGATTCAGCATTAACAGACTTCTTCATAGCTGTATTTTTTAATTGACTTGTGCCAATTAATTTTTATTACCTTTGGCTCCCGTAGAAGTCTCTCCTTTACACCCTACAGGAAAAAATACTCCTGAATAACAAGGGGCTGTTTCTGCTCTCCCTGAAATCAATTGGCGTAATGTGCTGACCTTCCAAACTCCAGGAAGCAGTGTAATAAATCTGAAATCAAGACTCCCTATAGGAAGAAGCCTGTTCTGATTTATATTTCAGCTTATGCTGGCACATCTGGAATGCTTAAGTGACAATATATTTCACATGCCCAGTTCTGCCGCGACACAGAGCAGATGGAATTGGCTCAGTTTCATGTAACAGAAAGGCTGGGTATGAAAAGATAACACCATTTCTTGGACTGCACTGTTGTGTCCCCTCCTGTTTGTGTAATTTCATCTGCTCTCATTGCTCTCAGCTTCTACCCAACAGATATATTTTTTGCCCATTACTTTTCCCAGATTAGCCTTTGCCAGGTTGCATTATCCACTCAGGAATGGTGTCCTGCTCTCCTGGAATGGTGGTGACCATTGCTGGCTGCAGCTCTCCTGGAAAGCTCGGAGCAGGGAGCAGCAGAGCTGCCCACTCATTGATAATCCTCAAGCAGTCCAGTGTATTCGAGAATCCTGTTTGCTTCCCTCCACTGAGCCTCTGCAATGAGCAGGCAGCTTTAGGGGATTTCTGTAATCACTTATAAATCTCTCTCCTGGTCAGTATTCCACAGCACCTTTCCATCCAAGACACTTACAGTTTCTGTCACTCCTGCGTTGTTGGATGTGAACTCATGATTTTACAAAAGATCTGCTACAGACCTTTTGGCTTTAGAGCTACTGGAAGGCAAAGCATTCACTGTCTCCCACTTTTTCCCGTTGCAACCACTTCCCAGGTCTACTAATAATGAATAAGATGCAGGAAACTTGCCCAAAAATATCAATCACTACAGTGATACTGGTTTGGAGGGGAGGGAGATATTTCTTCTGACCACGAAAATTCATTTAAGCTTTAAAATCTCGTAACTCTTGTCAGTGACTTTATTCCATGGTCTTCCAAAGGTATTCTTGTGTCTGGTTTCCTTGGCTCCTCACTAGAAAATTTTCAGGGATTTATTCCAGAGGCTGCCATCCCTGTTGGGGAATCTCACTCTCTTAAACTGAAGTACTGTTCCTCTGGTACAACTATAAAAAATGGGTCCCAAAAGGTTTACCTTGTTCATAGGAGCTAAAATTCAAACCTATAATGCATTTGCTTTTTAAAATTCATTTATTGTAAGCAAATGAACCTGCTCTGATTGCAGTAAATTTTCTGTGTTCTGACCTGGCAGGAGTGTGACCTGAAATGTTCTTAAATCAAAGCAGTTCCGATGTCTTTATTCGACGGGAGGACATTAAAGTCAAATAAAGCACCTCTGTATGAAGAAACAAAGTGCCTGGGTCCAGAATACCTGGCGTGGCAAAGCAGCAGTGCCAGACAGCTTTGCTGGGAGTTTTCCCAAAGTTCAGTGCATCAATCACAGACAGCTGCCAGAACAGATTAGGAATTCTCTGCTGAGATCTTCCCACACGGAAAAAAAGGCCTTTAAAACCGAAAAGGGGAATTGCCAAACTGATAGCGAGGGTAACAAACCGTGGAGAACAAAAAAGGACACGACTTGGGGAAGAAAATTCTGTTTGCTCTTCGTGGCATGAACTCTGTCAGGGGCAGAAGGAATCAGCAAGTCCAGCTGTTGAGGGGACTGGAGCACCTTCCCTGTGGAGACAGGCTGGGAGAGCTGGGGCTGCTCAGCCTGGACAGGAGAAGGTTGTGTGGAGACTCCAGGGATGTTTTACCATGGATAGCGAAATGAAGTGGGTTAATTTACACATACACGTTGGGTGGATTCACTATGTCTGTGAGAAAAAGAAAACCAGAGCCTTCTTAACTCTTATTTGTGCCTAGAGAGGCCACAGAAACTGTAATAGCAAGAACAAAATGCTCAGACTATTCCTTTCTCTCCTGGAGCTGCTTAACATAGTTGCAGATGCTGAATCTTTATTACTTTTGAACAAAGCCAGTGTTTTATTTTGATTGCCAACTTGTCAGATTTTAATAGCATAATCTATGTAGCAAAGAGTATGAAGCTGTTGAAATAGTGTCTTTTATCTGCTTTCATAGTCTAATTCCTACGTGTATTTTGGTAATAACTACAATCCAGTGGGGCTCTAAAACACATTTCTGTGCAAGGCATTTCAGAGTCAGGACTGTTCACTTTGAAAGGGCCTAAGAGACACCTCAGAACCAAAAGATGTCATTTTACTGTAGATTGTCCTTTTCCTTGGCACTGCAGCTCGTCAGGGATCCTCTCAGGCCCCAGCACATCCCTGATACCATGTGGGCCTCCATCCCTACTGCCCTTCAACAGGTCCAGAAACGATCAGGAAAGCTGAAAATACTGTGCTCTGACAGTTGTGAAAGGTCACCAAGTTAAATTAATTCACGTTATTTCCAGTACATCGCAACGTGTGGGGAAGAAATTAGCAGAGATCTCCAACCCAAGGAGAACAAACCACTCCAAACCCCAGGATATGCCGAGGAAGTGACTACAGGGAGGTCAGTGTTGTCACTGCTGCTCAGAGCAACAGGAGCTTGCCCAGGGAATATGTTATTGATTGTGACAAACCTTCCGGGTCTCTGCAGCCCTGTGAAATTACCTTACCTGTGATCCATTAAAAGCTGAGCTTCTTTAAAACATGTTTCTTGAACTGAGAGCTGATCTCCGTCAGTGGCTCGGTGGGGAGGGAGGCACATCACACATCTCCAGGTAAATTTGAGCTGTAAAGGATTACACTCCTCTGCCTGCAGGGGGTGATTCCCCACTCGTGAGCACTTCTGTGCTGGTTGATCTGATCAAGATTTGCCTGTTTAAAACAGGGTGTTTGTGTAATGGTAGGAGTTACACGGGATTTAAAAGCCTGAGGCCCCTATAAAGAGATAACTCTAAGCAAGGTTCAATTTTTATTTTCTGATCATTAGCGTATTGATACCAATAACTACTTTGGTTTAAAAGGCAACTAAAGGGAAAGTAATTCAAGAAAAAGAAGTTTTCTACTATTGATGAAAAGGTTCATCACATTCTAGACTTTGATGTATTTGTTTTCTTTCTCATAAATGTAAGGAAGAAGATACTGAAATACCCATGGAATAGAAGAGTCAGTCACTCCTCCGTGCAGGGCATTTCCATTGCTGAGACTGTCATTCAAAGCTCATTACACCAACAGCTTCCCTCTCTTCTCAGGCTCATCGCCTTTAGATTAAAAAGTCTTACCTCTTCACCTGTTTTTCTGTTTAAACGACACTGATGTACTGACCACTCTGATTTCCCATTCCCACCTCTTCACCAGCAATCAAAAGCTGCTGTAAAACATCCTCTCCCCCTCCTATTACACGTGACAGTTGCTGATGACTCTCACTACCAATGCAATTTCTGGTCAGGTTTTTTTCTGACAAAATAATTATCTAAATCACTAAGCATATCCAATTTTAATTTAGGAGATTTCTCAGTATTCCCAATCCTGCCAAAACAGGGTCTTCCCCACCATCCTACACTACACTGATTTTTTCCTGTGGTTTCCCCCACCTGACTAAAGTGACATTTTTATTATATTCTCCTCTTTTATCAGAATTGATGCACAATTGATGGCCCATCACTGGTTTTTCTCTCTCACTGGAGTCAATATGGGGGATCCTTCTGGTTTCTAGTGCAGTGGAGGAGATGGAAGTGTCATCATTTATTCCACAATTCTCTGCATTCAGATCTAACAGAAATCTAGTAGAAATCTCAGGAAGGATTTCTTGCTGGAAAGGGTGGTCAGGCATTGGAAGGGGCTGCCCAGGAAGGTTTGGAGTGCCCATCCCTGGAGGTGCCCAGTGAATGACTGGATGTGGCACTCAGTGCTCTGGGCTGGGGGACAAGGTGGGCAAAGGTTGTACTTCATGGTCTTGGAGGTCTTTTCCAACCTCAGTGATTCTGTGATTCCATGACTGTGGATGGCAGACCATACCCAGTGGATCTACTGGAGTGTGTCCCTGCCAGAACAACGTGAGGTGAACTGGAGGCTGTGCAATTCTGGGGTCATTTATGGTGTAAGCAGAAGGTCACCTTCCCCTTTGTGGCAAAAGAATGAAAATAAAATGTCCCTGAATTCCTAGTTCCACCAAAGGGAACAAACTCACCCCATGTCTTTTCACACTTATCAGAATTCTGATTTTATCTGATGTGCATTTAATTTCTTAAAGTAAATATCCAAAGGTCAGGAAGCATTCTGGCTGCTGCCTCTGCCTGTGTTTGTAGACGCTTTCTTTTCAAATTAAGCTGACATCTTGATGGGTAGCAGATGTCTGATATCATAATGGTGCATATGGGATCGTTCCTGTGCCAGGCCAAATCATCAGATGTTCTGAGGGATATAGAAAAGAGACAAGAACAGCCCTCAACAATTTCCTACCTTGGTTAAGGCTCACTGAAGTGCGTTATTTCAACCAGAGATCCAGACAAGCTTGAAATCCTGGGAAAAACATGTGGTTCAAGTTCAGTAACTTCTGTTAGTCCTTCATTCGGCCAGTTTTTTGGCAGACAGTCACAAGAACTAAAAAGTCTGGAAAGATATTTAAATGTAAAACCCAATAAAAGGTAGACTCCAAGCCAGGCTACACAGGGGGCCAAAGACATGACCCTTAAATCAGATGTTCATATATTACTGCAGGGTATGCTGCTGAAAATCCTGGATAAAAGGCACAACAAATCCCTACCTTGGGCTGTGCCCTTTGAACCCTTCACCGACTTGAGGGATCATGAAGGGGCTTAAGGAAAGATAAGAAAGCCCTGCTAAAACGTGAAACAAAAGTGAATTCTTTACAACCAAGCAAATTAAAACCCACGCAGAAAGCTGGCATTTTGTCCAGGATCATCTCTCCTGGCTGGGAGGGAAATGCCACGGAGCAGATGAGCCAACAGGCCCAGGGGTGGTGGGTGTGAGGGTTGGCGGAGCCTGCCCCGCAGGGACCACCATCGCTCTGCGGTCTCACACTGTCCCCCCCTCCAGGCACTGCCACTTGCGAGAGCACCACTCGGAGAGACACAGCTCATGAAATGCTCTTTGGAGAGGGCTGGAGGGAATTCCTTGGGAGCAGCTCTGTGCCTCGCAGGGGTCTTTTTATCACCACTCCAACTGAAGTTCCTCTCGCTATTGAAACTTCAGTCTCCACCCTGGGCAGATGAAAGATTTGTTTGCCTGTTGTAATCAGGAACAGGCTGATATGCACACAAAGGAAATATCAGCTCTGCTCCAGTGCACCGTATAAATTAGTTTCCCTGCCTTGCTTTACATTTTATCCTCATCAGTTGGGTTTTACTGCAGCATTAAACATCACCAAGCGCACAAAGCCGGTGATCACAAGTAAATGTCTTCTTCACAATCTTTTATGCTCTTTTATGAGCGCAGGAAAACAAGATCCACGCTTCACAAAGTCCTGCAGGTTATTGCCATGTGTTAAATTGTGATCTGCAAACACAAGCTGTTCTTAAACAAGAACAAAAAAGAAAAAGCAGATGGTTTCTTTTAACGTCATGTGAAACTTTTCTTGAACACAAGCGTATGTTTTCTGCTCTCCAGCTGGCAATTCCCACATGTAAATGATCTGATTTTGTCATTTCAGGAGACTCGTAAGACCCTCTGTTTTATGAAAGGCACATTACCCTTAAAGGGAGGGGAACAAATAGTGCCAAGAGCTCCACAATAAGTCTACTGAAAATATTTTCCTCCCATTGTCTATTTGGAAATGTGTTCGGAGCAAATGGAAAGAAAAAGTAGAGGGAATGAGAATGTGAGAAAATAAATAATGTGACTTCAGATCGGCCACTGACAGAACTTTAGTGACTAAGACATTCTTTGAAAGTCTGTTTGTGTCCCTGACAGGCACAAGGGACAAGGGCAGAGCAGAAATCTGCTGCTTCAGCAGGACACAGCATCACTCCCTGTGCTCCCACAGCTCCGCTCTGAACCCACAAGGCACCAGGATCAGAGCCAGCAGGAATGCCTGTTCCCTGCAGGAAAATGTGTGTGCCTGTGTTGGGAGCAGCCCCAATGAGCCCAATGATTCCTGGTGGATCCCCAGTCAGAGGGTTTGTTGTGCTGTTTGGGTTATTTCCTGGCGTCCTTAAGGTCTGAGCTATGTATAATATTTTTTGCCGCATAGAAAGAATGTTTTTTAAGGGATAAGAAAAATCCATATTCAACGAGGCAACGGATTGGAGGGTTTAATGTTAGTGTGACTTGCCACTACACTAGTGAGGACAGGCCTACCTCAGTTTTGCGCTCTTTGTGTTTCCTCTTCTTTGCACATCAGGTGTGAAACCAAATGGAGTTTAATAGGAAAACTCTGCTATTTGTGTTCAGTCTGTGCTGAACCCTAAATAGAAGCATCTTCATAGCTGGAATGAGAGACTCTCTTAGCAAAACCAAGGCCAGTAGTAACGAGAAAGAATTGCAAGAACATTAAATCAGGGGGAAACTGTAAACTGCCAGTTTGGTAGAGATGCCAGAGGCTCGGGAGAGCCGTAAAGGGACCACAGAGGTCTGAGAGGGATGGAAACCTCCTGCTGTGCTGGGAGCCTCAGCTGATGCCTCCGGGGCAGGAGTTTAATGGGAGCAGCTCCATGTACTGCATCGCAGGGAGGCTGATCTTCCTGGGTCCTCAAAGGTCTTCATAGAAAGAAATACAGCAAATCGGTTTGTCTGGACCAAAGTTTTCTGAGAATTACGTTCTTCCTAATTCTTTTAATTTGTCCCTAGCAATTAATTTTCTGAGGAGGATGAGGAACGGAAGGTGGCACCTAAATGGTTGGTGTTTCTCCCCAAATATGAGATCGAAACCTAATCTAGAATAGCTCCTGATCCCGTGGTTAAGATTAAAGCTCCTGCAATCAGCTCCCTATTGAATTTTGAACATGAAAAATAAAACAAATAGCCAGTCCTGGCCCTCAGGTCGTGGCCTCTCCCAGCAAACTCTGTCTGTATTTCCTCCTGGAGCTGTTCCACTTTGGGGGTTTAATTTGCCATTCTGTTCTCTTTATCCACATCTAAACCGTCCCTCTTTACACACCAGAACTGAAGTACTACCAGGCAGCATCCTGATTCATTTTAAAGCTTTCCTTGTGAGCTGGTAAAATCCAGGATATGGACTAATTTAAGGGCCAGTAAGCCAGCCCTCTCTCTGATCCATTTTAAGCAGTCTCAACTCCTGCTTACACTTTATCCTCTAGATGTTTAATCTATACCTTTTTAAAGCCAATATTTCTTAAAAAGAAGTGGCACTGGTATAATAACACCACTTACTAATCAAATATTAATGCTTTTCTAAATGTTTATTATGTTGTTAAATTATTTCTATGCACGGGCAGAACAAATGACTCCTGTTCTGCAAAGGAAATGGCATTAAATCAAACACTTGGCCATTTAGCAACACTTTCATTGTCCTTTTTTCCCTCCTAATTTGCTAAAACTGAAAGGAAAACCACAGGGGGAAAAAAAAGAGGAAAAAAAAGAGAAATAGAGAAATGAACATTAATGTTGTGATGTCACATGAATGGATTTTAGTTAAAGAGTTTCTGCTACTCCTGTTTGTTCACCAATTTTTGTTTGAAGACTGACTAATTTCCACTTAGTCTGAAATACTTTAGGGTCAGAGAGGACTCACAATTTTTATCTCCACTGTTCTGTTATTACGCATAAATAACTCTAAAGAAATGACAGAAAAGAGTTGGGTGAGGGGGGGGTCGGAATTTAATGCTCTTTGAATATGAGTTTTTCAGTGGAGACTGCCTAAAATTCATACCTTTTTTAAAGAAATCGTTAGGAAAACTTTTGATAAAACGTTTTTGCAGAGGGAAATACGACTCAGTGTGACCACATTCATCACTCAATTGATGAGTTAATGAATCGATCCCTCAGCTGGGCATGGAAGGGTCTTTTCCCTTAGCAGAGCTTGATGAATGAGCCGGTTCAGCTGCAGGATCAATTAACACCTTCTCAGACATCAGAGACACCACCTGGGACAAATTCCTTCTAAATGCTCCCTTGGGAAGCTTCAGTTTGACTCTCAGAGATGCCAAAGCCAAGTTGCTGAAGGCACAGGTCTGTGGGACACTGGCCTTTAGTTGCTCCTCTGCTCAAGGAGCTTCTTATTTCATTTACAAATAAGAATCTTAGTGTCATGTATCATATTAAGCAGCACTTTCAGCAGCTGGAGGGGGGTGAATTGGCCCTTTTCCACCCCATGCAGTGCCTGGAGCTCCACCAAACCCCACCATCTCTGAGCCAGAGCACCCCAAGCCCACGGGACACCGGGATTCTGGTAGGTGGCTGCTCTCTCGTGCTCCCAGGGATGCTCCAAGGGTTTGTGTCTTTGAGAGAAAGCAAAGAAACCTTGGCTTTTCTTGGGAAATAAGCTGTATTATCTTCCTTGCCTTGGTCTGAAGGGACCTGCTGTGTAATCCCAGTTTGTTTGCAGTGTAGTTGTTTGTTTGGATGGTGAATTTCCAGGTTTTTCCTCAATATTATGTGGCAGCACCCTCTGATTCACCCCGTGCTCCCTCTTTAAAAGGGCAATACCTGGGTGGTGTTTCCCTGCATTTCTGGCTTGGCATTGAAAGAAAATCTGTCTGCGGAGGGAGAAAATCTGTGTGTGTGTGGAGGAAGGTGGTGGGATCAGGAGTGTCTGTACTGAGTGGGGCAGAAGGAAAGTTCTGCAAAATAAAAATAGCTCTGGATAACGTGAGCCGCCTGTGCTTTTATTGGGAGAGCATTCCTGGGAGGAAGGATGACGTGCGGTTTAAGGAATTAATTGCGTGTACATCTCCCAACCCTTGTGTGGGAAATGAGCTGTTGGAATGAGAAGCCACATGGGCAGGATGATCCTTCCCCAACAGGAGCTCACTTGGGGCTGGGAGGAAAAGCTCTGTGTTTTAATCAATGTGGCATGTCGAGAGCAATAAATGAGCATTTAAGGTGAGGGGATATTTATTTCCCTGCTGCAGGTTTGGATGTGATGAGTTGCACTGCCCAGTGCCAGGTAAAATTCGCCTGTAGCTTTGAGCCACATCTCCAAGAAGTCTCAGCAGAAACACCTGAAATAACACAGGAGAGGCTACTCATTGGTAAAACAAACCATGCTGTTAGGAGAGCTTTGGAAGTTTTATTTATTTTTTTAATATGAGGCAATTTTGCTGTTAAAGCAGCGCTTGGTTTGCTACAAGATAATTAAATAAAAATTTCAGGAAGAGCCCTGAAGAGCTGGGAGTTTACTGGGGTGAGGTTTTGCTCCGCAGCTGTCCTGCACTCTATGCCCAGAACTCAAATGTTGAAATAATATCTTCAAAATCATTTCGTGAAGCTCTTTATTGCTACAATAGAAGTCTGGTGTTCCTTTTTGTTCAGGGCACATCTTCATCTTCAATAAATGTTATTGGTTTTGTTGTAGGGAGTGGGAGAGAATGTTTATAGTTGATGGGGCTTTTTTCCCCCCATTTTTAAGGCATTGAGTGAAATTGCCCATATTATTATTCTAAACATTGGCTACCATTGATTTTTAGAGATAAAAACAAATGAAATGAAGTGAGTTCAGGTGGATGTTTTCCAACAAATCCAGCTTCTTGGTTCAAGAATTGTATATAATTTATATACGTAATGTTCTGAAGGAGCATCACTCCGCTGTGTCTGCCTCTGTATAAATCATTTATACTTTTTAATATTTCAGCACAACCAGTAGAGCTGGTGTTGCTCTGAACAATAGCTTTCCCTATCCAAAAACCAAAATGTGCCTCAATTCAACATATAGAAAGGGGTTTAATAATCATAAATAATGGAGGGTTATGCAGAAAACAATAAAATATATCCCATATGAGAATTCTTGGAAAATACTTCCTGGTGTGGTTTTTCACCAGTCAATGATTAACTATTTCCAGCTGGTGAGGGAAAAGTTGATAATCCATCAGGAAACAAGTCAGAATAACTTCATTCCCCAGTGAATTTCCAGGTATTCTTTAGTATTGCACAGGTATTGTTCCAGACTAGTGATTTTTCTTATATATTCTTATAAACTGTGCTCAGTTTACATCTCTCAGGTGTGTTATGTCCTTTCTGGTCCTTTCTCCTACAGCTGGAGTATTTTCATGCTGGAAATACTCAGTGTTGCTGAGGTCAGGCAAAGCTGTGCCCAAATATTTGAACTTCAATTTACAGCTCAATGGGTGTAAAAAAGGTTGTTTTCAGGACATGCCTATTGAAGCTATTGCAAAAGGAAGGGTATGTGAAGGCAGAAAATGCAGGTGCCTCAGAGGACACATCTGGATTTCCTGGCTGGGAAATCTGCAATGTCTCTCAGGGGTGAGGAGGGCACAGTTAAATTCTGCCCAAGGAGGAAGTCCCCAAGGAAAGTCAAAGATGCTCCTGTTTACTCTGTCGGTAATCTTTGTCTCTCTCTGCAATTTCAGAATGTGGTGTTTGAGAGAAGCATTTGAAATCATGTTTCATTAAAGAGCTCTTTGCCTGAAATAAACCCACATCAAGTCTATGTGCAAGAAGAGTCTTTTGGGTACTGAACAGGCTTTCTACTTGTGTAATTTTAAACTCAAATGGAGCATAACCCTGAACTAATCTTTTTGGGTAGCTTTTCAACCTAAAATTCAGCTCTACGGAATCATTATAAGAAAAAAAACCTCAATTTTTAAATTAAGCCTGATTTACTCTTTGTTTCCACTTAGAGTTTTATAAACTGATTATTGCACATATAATTCCTGAATATCACAGAATAGAACCACAGAATCGTTGAAGGCTAAGATTGAGTTCAATCTTTGACCAGTCACCACCCTGACAACCAGAGCAGAGCACTGAGTGCCACATCCAGTCATTCCTTGAACACTTCCAAGGATAGTGAATTTAATAACAGAACATCTCCAGGGATGGTGAATTTAATAATATAGAGCATAAATTTCTGACCATCTTCAACAGCAAAGTGAGAACCCTCATCCAAGCCACCTTTCCAGATACATCATCTAAATTTTGATGAGTTATTTCCCCTTCCATGTATCTCCCAACTCAAGCAGCAGATTCCAAAGGCCTGAGCCCGTACAGTCTCTCCCTCCTCTTCCCCAAAAAGCTGTTTGTAGGTGCTGTTTTGTCCCATCCCTCAGATGCCCGACAGATGGAAGTTCAAACAGAAACACGTTGGCTGCCTCAGGCACATCTTAATTTGTCGCTCAGCTCCGCTTGTCTCACATTTAATGGTTCACTGAGCTCGACCCAGGACCGAAAACTAACACAGGAGGAAAAATAGAATATGAAAAATTGAAACTAAAAGTTTGGAGCTGCACAGATGGCACCTGGAAACCCCAGAGAGGCCAGAGGGTGACACTGAGCCCCTCTTGGTGCTGCTGGTGCCTTGCAGGGGTTGTTTGGGGGGTGCCAGACACCTCCACCATGGAATGACCATGGGATGACACAGCAGCTGGCAGGGAAGGTGTAGGAGGAGCTGTGGAACAACCAGGCAGGGAAGAGGGTTTGAAGCTTATACAGGAGTTTGGGGAAAGCTGCCCTTCTGAGCAAGTGGGAAAATGGTAGTTTTTGAACCTTCCCAGTGAATGCACAATAGAAAATACAATGCAAAGCAGAGAAAAGAGTAAGAATTTTAAAAGCCGTATTTTATGAGAGTGGGGAGGCACTGGAACATGTTGTCCGGAGTAGTTGTGGTCTCCTCATCCCTGAAAGTGTCCAAGGCCAGGTTGGACAGGGCTTGGAGCAACCTGGGCTAGTGGAAGGTGTCCCTATCATGGCAGGGAAGTGGAACAAAGTGTTCTTCAAGGTCTCTTCCAACACAGGCCATTCTATGATGTGTTTTTTCAGTCACTCTGGGTTGCCCTTCTGGTTTGGCATGTTGGCTTTTGCAGCTGGCCATGGTTGCTCCCACATGGAGCAGAGTGGTTTTGCAGTTGCAGGAATGCAGTGCTGTTGCCAAGGGGCAGCTGGAGAGCTCAGTGCCCAGGCGTCAAACCTCTACCCTGTCTTAAAAAATATGTATAAATAACATTTGATATCACAGGTAATTATCAGGTGAGTGTTTTAATTGGCGTGTACAAAGATCAGGAAAAGTGGTGGAGGTCTGTTCCCTTGGGGAAAACTTCAAATGATCTGGGAAAACCCAAAGAAATCAAACACTTGACGGGACAATCTCAGGCTGGTTGGGGATATTCCAGATGTTCACAAAGTCTATTTCCATCACTACTTTTTATTATTAATGAGTGGAGGTGGAACAGGCAGCTATGAAGGCAGTTTATAGATATTTACTTTTCTTCAAATGTCCTGATAATTTTCATATTAGTCATTGTAGTATCTCTTCTCTGATAACAGACAGAAAAGCATTTTCTTTGTATAAGTAATTTCTGTGGGAGAGATGGAAAAAAATATCATTTCTTATACTATGTGTTGAAAACAGAGAGTTCATTTTGTATTCATGAGTTGCCATCCCTCTTACTTTTTCCCCTGCAGATATTTATACAAGCGACTTTTTCCTACTGAGGGGTTTGTGGAACCAGGAGCAGGTTTCTTAGGGAGCATTCCCACGGCAGGTATTCCCATGCCATCCACCCCCAGAGCTCGGAGGAGCCTTAGAGATGGCTCATTACAGGGCACAGTGATGCCCTGTGGTACAGGTTACCCACCCCACACAGCAGCTGATGGGTGCCCAAAGCAGTAGCAGTTACCAAAAATCCACAGGCTGAGCTACATTAAAATAATATTTTTTTAATGAACAAGTTAATTAGAAAGCCCACCAAGTGCCTCTGAAAATAACTGGAGGAAAAAGAAGTAAATATTGAGAGAAGTATGTTTTTGGGCAATGCTGCTATTCACAGTCCAGACTGACTGTATCTTGCATGGTTTTATTTTACCCTTTGGAGGCTCTTATACAGATGTCATGTGTGTATATATATAGTTTGCCTGAGAAATGGGTACAATAAAGGCTAAGTTTGTATAATTACAGTCAGCAAACGCTTTGCTGCTGTCAGCAATACGCCCTTCTTGGGGAGAGGAACAGACCCCTCAGCTGGCACAGGAAATAACTTTGCTCAGGAGTTCCCACCGTGTTTCAGAAATACAGCAAAATTTCCCACACTCACTCCTGTGGCAGTCCAAAGAAAAATTCCTTGGTATGCTCTGTACTTCCTCCTAAAGTTAAAACCTTTGAGCTCATTATCACAGCCCTGGGTGCCCCTTCCTGGGACTTGAATAAATCCCTCTCCATCACAGTTCCTGAGCCTGTGACACTGTGCTCGGAGTCCTGATGCTGCTCATCCCACAAAGCTTCAGGCAGTCCCCTGAATTCCAGCAGTAGAAATCTGGTCCCAAGGCAGGCAGTGCTGATGAAGGGCCCTGTCCAGGGCACCCTCCAGCCCACCCAAACCACCCACTCTGGGATTCCCAGTTTGGCTCCATGGATGATGCAGCACCTCAGCAGAGCTTCCACAGGCAGGTCATGACATGTTGATTATCATCAAACACTCACAGCTTGTGGGTTTATTAGCTTTTTGTGATATTTCTTCTTATTTTATTTTATCGTCTGCCCCTCACACTGCTCTCTCTGCCCAGTCATCATCTCCTGCCCGTTTTGCAGCACCCACCCCTGGCCTGTCTCATCCCCAACTCTGGCAGCACAAAGTTACGTTTCATTGATTGATTTTTCCCCCCCCCCCCCTGCCTCTCTTATTTGCAACACTTTCTGCTAAATTAGGCATTCACAATGTGCCTTGTTTTGAGTCCTCAGAGAACAGCACAGGCATCTCCCCACTTGTATTTGCTCGGTGATAATCTCAGGATGTGTCTCTCCAGAGCTATTCAAGCTTGTAATGCAGCAGCAACTGGAACCCAGCGCTCAGAGAGCTGAATCAGCCCCTTAACACAATCCCTCGTGCATTGTCCTGACTTTCCATGAGACCTGTGATATTCCAGGGCAACACACTGGAACAAAACCTTTGCTCTGTGTCTGGATCTGCTCTTTAAAAAAAAAAAAAAAAATTTAAAAGAAGCTCGCTTGCCTTTCCCCTTTGACAACACAGAGATAATCTGCTTTATTGGAAGAGCATCAGCCCGTCGTGATTGATCCATGGAACGCATCCCTGCTGTCTGCACAGGTTAAAAAGGGAGTGCTGAGCTGCTGTCGCTGTGTGAATGGGTTTTGTTGTGCCAGCACATCCACTCCAGAGCCCAGACCCTGACAATCGGCTGCCAGGCAGCTCAGCGGGCCCTGGGAAGCCTTTCACACCTGCCTTTCACACCTGCCTTCCCTGATCACATCCTGCCCAGGTTCACAAAAACAACCTCTGGGTTCAGGAATTCTTTTCCTCCTGATTTTTCAAATCTCTACTAAGCTGTATGTTGATGAGAGGAAACGTCATGTGGGATAGACAATTTGTGATTATTTTTTTTCTTTGGATGCAGCATATAAAAAATAAAGCTGTGAGATCAAGTGAGGTTTTGGGGTTTGGGGTTTTTTCCTTAATAAAGATATTCAGGAAGTTCTTTAAATGTGGAATCTCGGTTGTAGATTTGTCATGCAGACGTTCCAGCAAGCAATTAAAGCTCAACATTTACAGGCACTTAGATGAGCCAGATGTATTCCTGGCAAGGGAGAGCTTGAAAAGCAACAGATTTTGAAGTACAGTGACAGCCCTTAATCTTCAGACAGGAAAAGCTCTGCCTAGGAAACCCTCCAGTAAGTAAATTATTTAGTTCATCATGTGTTACTTAACAGTTCTGTTATTTAGACTTTTGATTGTTGGGGACTTGGTGAAAGAGTAAGAAAGCTCAATTTGTTTTCAGCAGAAGTGAAGGGAAAGTTTCCCAGGGAATAAGATTAAGTTTGTAAGAGCAACATGAAGTGGTTTTGCCTCCTACCCTAATTTAAACCAAATTACTGGCTTTTTTTCTCTCTCTTAATGGCAGTAGATCTCCTGTAATGCAGAGACACTCAGCAAAGTAATGCAGTGAGATTGTGCTAATGTGATTTGGCCAAAAGCAATCAGTATATGTTGAGTATATAGTAAAGGAGAAGGCACAACGTTATTTCCTTTACAGCAGCTGCAAAATCAAGAGGAAAAAAAAATTAAGGTTTAAAAGTTAGTCCTGTTGCATATTACAAAGTAAATGATACATTTCTCCTGACGAGGACGAACCCTGGGTTTTCTTTATTTAGTGGGGAATACAAATCTTCAAGGGAAAGAACAGCAACAACCAAGAGTATCCTGCATAAACCTGCCACGTTTTACAAGAGCATGGACAAGTCGGGGTGCCTTCCAAGTGAGAGAGAGTAGGTTTAGATGGGATATTGGGAAGAAATTCTCCCCTGTGAGGGTGGGCAGGCCCTGGCACAGGGTGCCCAGAGAAGCTGTGGCTGCCCCATCCCTGGGAGTGTCCAAGGCCAGCTTGGATGGGTTTGGGGTGACCTGGGCTGGTGGGAGGTGTCCCTGCCCATGGCAGGGGGTGGGATGGATGGGCTTTGAGGTCCCTTCCAACCCCCAAACCATTCTGTGATTCCGTGATATTTTGTGGGCTTGCTTTATAGGCATCCAAAACTTGTTTCAGCTTCTGTTATAAAGTAAAATAATGAAATGTTATCAGTTTGCTTTGCCACATGACATCTGCTTGTCGTTGTGCCTCTGCCCAAGATAACAGGCATTCCCAGTGCCTTCCTCTGGCTGCTGTTGTTTACTGGAATCAGCTCGGCTGGAGCACAGAAATGCAATCACACTCTTCCTGATCCCACACAAGATAAGAGGGAGCAGCCAACAGCATTAGGTCCGGGGTTATTTTTCATTTCCATATATATTTCTTCAGCTTTTATTGTGATGGAACTCTGCTTTTGATATTTCAGAGCATGAATGTCTCTCCCCCACCCTAAACTAAAGATTTGTGGGCAAAAAAAGAAAAACTCCAAACTCTTTCTCTACTTGAACACTTACTAGAAGACTAGCAAGGGTCACCCAGTCATGTCCAACCCTGATCTGCAGTAACCTAAGTCTTTCCAGCCACTCCCTAAGTGATTAAAAATGAATTTTGGGCTGGGTACTTTGGTGAAAGACGGCAGTGGGAACTCTTTCTGCACTGTTCTGTCTGGAAAATGATTTGACACAGACATTTCTTATTTCATAGGTGAAGGAGTCCATTTGGCTTTAAACCTCCAGTTATTTTGCAGCTATCATTGCAGAAACAAAATAGGCTCGTTTTTAATAACAGTCTCAATTTGAGAGTGTATTTTGCTGTATAATGAATTCTGTGATTTGCAGCAGTCTCAGAGGCTGTAAAAACTCTTCCAGCTTGCAAACCTGGAGTGCTATAAAAGTTTTAAGGCATTAGATATTATTTAGTGAATTATTGAAAATGGTATTGTTTGAAGGGCTTGCAAGCTTAGCAGAAACAGTGGGAAAGCAAGTTTGCAGCTGAAAACAGAAAGGAAGAAAGAAACTGCTGGGGAGTTGTCACTGAGCCAGTGAAGGCTGAGCTGTCCAGAGGAGCATTCCATGCTGCTCCAATGTATTTTTAATGTGCAGGGTCACTTGTGCAGGGAAAATCAGGACTGGGCACATGTGCAGGGGATATAGCAAATAATCAGCAGTTTCAGACTTAATACCTTTTGTCTCTGGGGGTGTTGGTGCCATTTGAATAGGTACAAATGAACAAACTCCTGCCTGCTGCAGGATTTGGTTGAGAAGTTGTGGGTTTTTTCTAGGACAGATTTAGCAGAAACCCTGTGTCTTTGACTTTTACCTCTGGACAGAGCTGGGATATAAATCTATCCATTTAATTGATCTACCTGGAGACTTGGATTTGGTTCAGTGTTTCCTCTTGCCCAGTTGCAGGGTTTGAAGAGCCCTTTGGCAGCATTTGCCTTCCCTGTCTGTGCAGGGAGCCTGCGAGTCCTGCTGAGCTTTGGGGGCAGCTCAGTGGCAAGTCCTGAACTGCTTTACTGCTTCTGGCCCTTTGACTCTCACACTGCACAGGCTGAGTTAGTTCTTCCTACAATCAAATTCCTACACAATCCTTCCAACACCAGCCATGGCACTCCTCCTACTGTAGTGATTTCGAGTCATCTGTTGTCCTGCAAGTCAACAAAGATCTGCTAATTAATTACTGACCCGAAGCAGAGATTGCTGTGACAACTTCATGAGGGTGTTAGCATTACAAATGTAAGCCCTACAATTAAACCAGACCTAATATTTAATCTTGCTCTTGTTTCACCTGCGCTGTTTGAACTCAGGATGCAACTGAAAATCACTTTCAGTGAAAGTTCTTCAAGGAAGAAAACCACAATAACCGAAAGGAAGTGTTTAGACTTTAAATTAATAATTCAGTGTGACAGAGATGGAGTAAAACAGAGCCACATGATACAAACATAACTTTAAACCTGATGGAATAGTTCTTTTGAGTAATAAAGGCAAAGAACTTTCTTGTCTTAGGGCTAATAATTCATTTAACCTGACAGATATTTTGGAAGGTTTGGATGACTTAAACTGGAAGTTTCTGGGGGATGCTCTGCACTGATAGATTCTAGACTTGGCAGCTCTCATAGCATTTTATTCCTGAAGAAAAGCTTTTGTACTCCAGGCATACAATTAGACACAAAGCACTGCATTCATCACCTCTTGCCTAACTTACTATCATTATTTGTCAAAATCTTTTCTCAATTTTTTTGGCCCTGTCAAAACTGAATAATTTTTCCTTTAGAAAGGTGAGTGATTCAGCTCAGCTGAAGTTAGTAGGTTTTTTTCCTACCTCACAGATAGGATGAGCTCTAATAGTCCTGGTTTTGCTGAACCAAAGTGCAGAATTCACAAGGATTTCGGCAGGGCAGAGTTTCCTGACTACATTGTCTTTTTTTCTCCTGCTCAGCTATGCAATATCTCTATATTACCACTTAATATGAAAAAATATTCAAAAGGTACATTACAAAGACAAAATATCTTCCCATTTGCTAAGATCGAGTGATGTGATAAAGCACTTTTGGGTTTATTTTCATTCTGTAGCTCTGTCTAACCTATATTTATGCCATGACACCAATTTACACTGTGCTTTTAATGTGTTCTTTTCAAAAACATAAAGCCACAGCTATCCTTATAACAGCTGCCAGAATAGTGCATTGGCATGGGGAGGTTTTTAACTAGAAAATTATTTCCTTCTGTTTTAAGTCTTTGTGAAGTCCTTATCAGAAAAGTTAGACTGGGTGAACCGCAAGACTGATTCTCTTTTCCCCCCCCCCCTCCTTACCTGATGAATTAATTGTGTGTGGGAATTGTGGTTTAATAGGAGGGGTATTGGGAGTCTCTAGACAGACATTGCTGACATCCATAACCATATTCAATTTGTTGGCTCTGGGATTTCTCTGAGAGCAGCCCAGAACAACGACAGCAGAGCAAGGAAAACCCTGATCATTTTCTTTAGCAAATTCCAGCAGAAGGGAACTGTTGCCCACAAGAAACTGCCAGCAAACACAGTAAATCTGAGCCCAGAGGGGAAATGCAGCCACATTCCATCATTTCACAGGGGATGGAAGCATTGCCCATAAACCCTCCTGGATATAATGTATTGATTCCTAACTGCAATTTACTGTTCAGCACAATCATATTTATTCACTGCACACACATGAATTATACCATTTGTGGCTGCTGATAACCAAGGGAGAGGAAAAACCTATTCCAGACCTCCGCCACAACATTTCAAGGGTTCCGTCATCCATAAAATCAATGGAGAAACAGTAATAATCTTTAAGGTGTTTTCAGTGATGAAAGGTTTACAGTGGAACGAATTCCCAGGGGGAATTACACTAATTCAGAGCCTGATTCCTTGTAGAAAATGCTCCAAGACCTTTGTTGTGGATTTGTGTTGCATTCAGGATCTGTTTGCAGGTCTGAGCAGGGTGGTCTCTTTAAAATATATTCAAAGCTGCCTAAGGAGTGTGAACTTCAGTGAGTGGTTCCTGACAAGCACACCCTCACCTCTTCCACACAGTGGGATCGTCTGTACTATCAGTAAGGATAAAACACTAAATAATTGACCAGGATTGATTCTGAGTTACCAGAACAAGAGCATTTCTTGTATATTTGCCAAACAAATTGCCCGTGTTCCTGTCTATAATCATTGCACGAGCCCACTGGCAGGTTCAATACTCTCAGCTTGGCACACTATGAAAGTCAATACAGAGAATGAATGTGTGTGTTTTCACCCTCAAATACATTTTAATTGTTGTTATTTAAAGCTACAAGCCCTCAGTCAAACAAAGCCCTCTCTACCTTAGAGCAAAACCTGCTGCAGTAACACAGGCATGTGTTACCTAAATCAAGTTTTAAGACTTGCATTAACCATGAAAACTGTTGCACTTCTGATTTAAAACACCATTTCCCCCATGCTGGGTTATGTTGCCAACTTTATGGAGACAGGTTTTTGCTTTTATCTTCAGGAAAGAGCAATACACCTCTCAAAGGGGAATATGAATATTCCCCGTGCTGTAAGGGCTGCTGGGAATAGGTCAGATTATGAGAGTTATCAATTTTGATGTTTCAAGTTCTCATTTTACAGTGGCAGATCCAAGCTAATTATATTTATCAGCTATATAATAGAGGAGCTACAGCTGCTGCTTGAAACAATCCCTGAATTCCGAGGCTCCGGGTGCCGTGGCTGCTTGGGAAGTTCTCTGTGCTCTCACAGCTCCGTGTCTGCAATTGCAGTTTTCACTTTTTCACTTGTCCAAGCAAATATTTGCATGTTGTCCTCACCTGGGTTTATTTGTACAATATTTATTTCTACATAGAAATGTAAATTACACGTGGAATTCTTTAGTTTTCTGATGCGAGAGCTTTGCTGCCTTTCTGAGGAGCTCTGAGAGGGACACCAAGGGGATGGCAAAGAGGGGGCAGGCACAGCTGCTCTGTCAGTAACAAGCCAAGGTTGTAGCTGGTTTCCCAAAACACCAGACTGCAAAAAAGCTGCATTCTTAAAATCATCCCATCCCTTTCCAAGGCGTGCAGATAGTTCTGGAAAAGCTCACAACCACTCAGAGGAAACCTTCTCTGATCTGTCACATTCTTTCTGCTCGCTCTGTACAGCCAGAAGAAATGGCTCTGGTCAGGATTTCCACTTCTGCTGATGTCCAATTTTTTTTCAAAGAGAAGTTCAGTTTCCAAATAATATTTTTTTTAACAAGAGAAAATCTCAGCTTTTAGGGTAAACCCCTGACTTTCACCATGGAAATCTCCAGACTGAAGTGACAAAAAAATTCTGGAGTTTGCCCAAGCTTTTCTTAACTTTATTTTCACTTGCAATGTGGGAAGGTTTTGTTGAATGGTGGTTTCAGCACAGCCAAAATCTGTCAGGATTTGAAAATAGGGGGTGGGTGTTGCTGTTTTGGGGTTCAGGTGATGTTGGAGTGTGTACAGATTGGCTCAGTAATTGCCACACTTGGTTTTATGTCTCCAGAACAACAAGTTTGTCAGGTGAGCAGCAGCACAGAGCTGGGTATGTCAGAGGAGCTGGGCTGGCTCATTGCAGGGGTTGCACTGGGCTCCCAAATCTTAACTGTGTGTTTAATTATTCAATATAAGAAAGCAACGTGAGAGCATTTCAGCTTCTTCAAGGTCACAGACAAAGTGAAATTACTGCCCTGGAAAGTTGTCACAAGGGTACAGCATTTCGAACTGCTCCTGAGAATCTGTTGCCAAACTTAAAATGACAGGCTCATTGCCAGCCTGGGAGAAGCCTGCACAAGTTTATTGGGAGGGAAACCTTGTGAGGAGCATCTCCAGATTCATTTTGATACAGAAATGTTTCACAGATTAAAATCTGTTAAATGTGAAAATAAAATTTACCACATCAATCACCAGCAACAGAGAAAAGCTCAAACCCAGGGAAATAACTCGTAATGAAATCAGCCTCTTACAGACTTTGAGAGTGGCATTCCAGGGCAATTTTACCTTTTATACTTTCATAATTTCCTATTTGACTTTTACTGCCAGTTGCTTTAGCTATTGATTAGGAAGGGAAGGATGTGAGCACGTTTTGGAATGGTTGTTACACCATGCTGTTAAATGTGACTTGCAAGTACCATCAGTCAGGATTCCTCTAAGGAACTCTATGACAAAGCTTCACCATCAGGAAATGTCAGAGCAATGTGAGGGAAAAGGGGAAACTCTGATGGTGAAAGTGCTGGGGTGGCACTGGAAGGGAAGCAGATCCCTCAGCAAAGTGCTCCGGTCTAAACCTTTAGTTTCAAGTGAAAGAGCTCTTGGGTATTTGGGTACTTCTGCTCAATTAAGTAGCTGGAAATGGCCATTAATTACCATTAACCAGAGGTAAAGTCATGCTAAGGGTCTGTGATGGTGGTGATGGCTCTCTTTTGAATGATGAAGGCTTTTACCCTGTAAAATCTAACAAAAAGTCTAATTCCAGCTTCCTAGAATTTCTAATTCTGTCCTCCTCATCCCTCTATTACACATTCCTTAACTTAATTCCTTGGAGGGGCTGGGGAAGGAACACAAGGTGTCTGTACTGGACAACTTGTTAAATCTTGTGCTTCTTTCCCCTCAGTGTAGCCAAAAAGAAATAAATGATCATCATTTTCTGTTATGAGAATCATTCCTTTAGAAAGACACTGAGGAGACAGAGATTGAATGGAAAGGAGTTAAAATTTAGAGTTTTGAAATAAACAAAGTCATCAAAACAGTACAGGAAAGGAAAGAGAAACTCCCAAAGAACTGGGATTTTGGATGATTTGTCAGGAGCAGTTTTTCTCCAAATCATCTTTGCTTGCAGAATTAGTTCTCTTTGGAGATATTACTAAGAGATGGAGTTGGGAAAATTCTAAGGGTTCCTATAGTGACTCACAGAGATTGCAATTCAAATAATAACATCTCATCAAGAAAGAGGTACAATGGACACACATCGCTCTTAAAACCGAAAGGCATTTTCCATAAATGAAGAAATGGGTTTATATGACCATAATTACCTTCATCGGAAGCAGAAGGATGTCATTTGTCCTTCAGTTTTCTCTGCTATGAGTAGTTTATGGGTAGCGAAGTCCTTTCTCATTCTTTCAGACATTGAATTTAAATATTTTGGTGTTGCCATTATCTTTGTCTTAGAAATTAAATCATTCTGCTTGTTCCGTTCACCTTCCCCTTCACCCCTGTGTTCCACCACAAAAATATTGCTGGTTTTTGACCGTACAGAGATTTGTTATGGGGAGTTTTTGGGTGATACCCATTTCACTCCCTTCCTTACTGTTATTCAATATCAGTGTTGCAGTCTATGTCTCAGCCAGTGAGATGGTTCAAAGATGAAGAGAGAAGTAGTTCAGTAACCACAAAGAATTCACAATTATGTATTATAAGGATTAGGACAGTCAGGGGAAAGGGAATAAAAGCTGTGAAGTTTCAGGTCTGTTTCTGAGCAAAATTTCTCAAGGGACAAGGGAAAAAAATTACACTGCAGCTAAAAATGAAAACGGCAAAATAAAATATACACGAAGGTGAGACTCAGGTATTAACTTGGAAATTCGATTTTATGCTTTCCCAGCTGGAGAATTGAAGGTGTTTGGAAGCAGATGATGAACCAAAACACTGAGGGGGAGGAAAGGCAAAGCAGAAGGGAAGGGGATGGATGCAAAGGATTCCACACAGAGTCTCTTCATAGTGAGACACCTCCGTTTATGCTGTGACACTTGGGAACTTGGTACCGTCTAAGTGCTGTGTGTGTTGTGGTCTCTTGATTAATTCCTCGTATCCCACACAATTTCTGATACTTGTGGCTGGATCTTTGCATAAAACAACCACAGAGGGACAAGAGGATCAGCCAGATTCTGGTTTTTCTAGGAAGGGCATTTAGGGTGGTGCTTCATTTACCTTTTTCCTGGTATATGCAAGTGTTTGTTGTGTTTCTCTGCAGAGATTGCAGGGCAGGCCAGGCTGTGCTGATGAGCACTTCAGTAAAAGCCACAGAAAATGCCACCAAAACAGAAATAAATAAGAAACCATCATACCCTTTTCCTTTCTCACTCACTTCTTTTTTTCCACATTCTATGTGAATTCAAGCCCCAGCTCACCAATATTTTTGGGGACAGCAAGTCCTGTGAGGAACTGGCAAAGAATTAATCAGCATATTCAGTGTTAAAGTTCTGTGTGTTCCCAAATGCTGTGCAGATATGGCATGTGAGCAAAACTGCTGGGCGAAGACTTCTTCAAAGGAAGGTGTGATCATCAGGGGGAGAAGCATCCTCCCAGCCCTACACTTTCTGCCTCAGTTGTCCCCTGTAACATTGAGAACAGGCCTCTCTGCTGAGGTTTTCAACAAGCTTGTCAAATGTGCCGAGATATTTTAGGTTGGAGGGACTCATTCCTCTTTGAAGTGAGCTCCTTTCATGAAGAACACCAAAGAGCCCTCAGATGACAGCAACGTTCCATTATATTTGGGCTCTATTTTAACAGCTCCTTGGAAATCTAAACCCAAGCAATTGAAACCGAGTTTTCTATTCGCCATATAAACCTGAGATATAGTGAAATTGCTCTGTAATCTCTGCAGGAGCAACAAAACAGTTATAACCTTTAAAACAAAAGTCTCTGGACTTTTCCCTTCTCCTCTCTCAGCCACAGTTTGCGCCTCAGACTGTGAGTCTGTTCAAATCCGTGCAGGAATTGCTCAGATTGCAGCTCCTGAGGGGTCAGGGATGTTGCAACGGAGCACGGTGGAGAAGTGACCATTCCTTGGCCATATCTGTGGTCACTTTGTGCAGGACGGGGCTGCAGCAGCCCCAGGGCAGTAACAGCACCCTCAGATCTGCCTGCTTGATCTCGTCCCACATCTCCACCAACCACTGTTTTGGTGGTGCTGTCACTGTGAGAATTCTGCTGCACCTGAGGGTCTCAGCAAATTCCATGGGCATGCTGTGAGAGGATGGTTGGGGTTAAAGGAACAGCCTGTGAACCTGAAGTTTCTGCAGAAAATAGTTCCGGCCTCTCCCCTCCCTGTTGTGTTGTTATCTCCAGAGCCTGCTTCAAAAACTAGGCTGAGGTTTTGGTCAGAGAAGGTTTATTATCCAAAATGTCTTTGGGGAAAGAAATTTGTGTGTGAGCACTGGAAAGGGAAGTTCATTTTTCATCATTGTTAGCAACTGTTCTGAGGAGAGATGTCTTTAAAGATGTGCTTTCCTTTGAAAAATTTATCACCCAAGAATCAAGGAAGGAAAGCTTTTGTTTTGAGAAGCCTGCAGGCAGATCTGGGAACCCTGGGGTGTCCTGGGATAACCAAAGCAATGCTCCTGGGTGTGTTACACTCCAGGCAGGGTTTGAAGCTGAGGGATGGATAAGCCATCCTTTTTCAACAGCACATTTTGAAATGGAATTTTACTGTATGCTCACAAACAAAATGCCAGTAAGAAAACAACCCAATGGTTTCCAGTCAACATTTTTTCTTTTATTTGGCTGAAATTATGGATAAAAACTGGAAGGGAAGCAGTGGTTTCAATTTATTGTTCCTCTTAAGGCAGTTAAATATTCCACTAACTGCAAGCTAAGGCATACTACATGAGGTGAATGATGGAAGATTAATGACCTGATTTAAAGGTACACATTAAGTCAGTTTATTTCAGCAGCACAGTGTGAGAAGTCTCCAATTGAACATTCTGCATAGGGGCAAAAAAATATGAACTTTATGAGGGAAAATGTGTTTCACTGCTAAACCAGAGCCTGGGCCACCCTGCCTTCTTCAACAGTGCTATCAAGTTTATTGGTCCACTTAATATTTATCCGAACTGGTATCCAGCCACATCACCCGAGGTCATGGACTCCCCCACTGCAAACAGCTCCCAAGGGTTGGATGTTGTCCGTGCTTTGTTTACCAGTGCAAGGGATTGTGGAAACCACAAACCCTCCCCCACAGTTCTGGATCGCTCCAGGGAGTGAATTCCTGCTGCCCTTTGTGATTTCCTACAAGCACAACTCGGGGAGGTGCCCTGGGGTGGGCAGGGGTGGCACAGGAGCTCTGCCCTCCGGGATGCCCACGCAGGGCAGGGTGAGTGGGTTTGGGCTGCTCTGAGCTCAGCTCATCCCACGGGCTCCTTCCCAAGGCAGGGCTGGTGGTGCAGGAACCACTGCCAAGGGAGGGGTTGTTTCTGGAATTCCATGGAATTCGGGCTCAGCCCCGGTGTCCAGGGCAGGGCAATGATGGTCTCGTTTTAAGGGGTGATGGCAAAACCTGCAGCAGGGAATCTGCCAAAGGGGTGCTGTGAGTTGTTGCCTAGGGCATAAATCACATTTTTGTAAACAAGCCTTCAGCTACAACAGTGTCAGAGAGGCCTTTTTTCTTTTGACTCTGCACTCTTAAATCTCTGCAGTGTTTTGTATTTATAGGTTGTGAAAGTAGGAAGGAGGAGCGCTTTTTGAGGCATTTTCCTCCTGTTTGGCAAAGCTGGGTGGCATTTCAATAACATGTTGTTATTCAGCACTTGGAGTGTAGGGAATTATGGAGGTGCTGGAGATAAACTTTTATTACTATGTAGTGCTGGGCTTGATTTACCAAAAAAATTTTGATTTTAAATAACAAGCTTCAGGCTGTGAAACCATGATTTTCTGTTAAGTAAGACTTCCTAACATTGGTGAAATATGAAAGATAAGTCAGAGTCTGCTGCCAGTAGGTTCTACAATACAAGCTTTATATTAGGAGCTGTGTAGAGAATAATATTTGCTTTAAGCCCTAAATTGAGCACAGAATCTGCAATAAAAATATTTTAAAATGCTCCAGCAATAAACACAGCAGTGGAGGAAAAGGGAAAATAAAAGTCCAGGGTAGTGTATTGGTTTTTTGCCATCAAGGCAAATACACTGCCAGAAACACTGTCAACAAATCAAGCAGTTCAAGCTACTCCTGGTTCCTTCTGTATGAACATTAGAATAAGCAAAGGGAAACCTTGTACAGCTCCAGCATCTGGTGCTGCAGCTTTTCAGGAAGTACAAAGACACACACAAAAAAGGAAAAGATACGTTTTTTCAGTTTCTTTTTAACAAGAAATAGTGACTTCTGGAGGCATTTGGGATATTATTTTTTCCACCTGCTGAGTGAATGTCTCCTGCTGTGAGGTTATCACTGCCCTGGGTTATCCCATGTGCAGGACATGCCTGTGAATAAAACAAAATAATCTGGCCCACCTTCCATGGGATAACAGAACACATCTACTGTATGGAATTAGGAACACTTGGATTTGACTGGGCATTGTGCAGGTGCAGAGTTTACACTTGCTGCATGTAGGTTCCTTCTAAGAAATTCCTAAGGAAACCAGCCTTGCATAAATCAAAATATCACATTTAATGTGGAGTTGGTTTGGGCTAAATAGGCTTTAACTTCTAGAGTTTGTAGGGATGACTTTTCATAGGGATCGTCTCCAAATGTCTCTTTGATGTGAAGGCAAAGACAGTCATTACGAATGTACAGATAAGTAAATGGGGACACCACATCACTGATGGCCAGAAGCTCAAAAATATTTTGGTCCTTTCAAATTCACATCAATGCCAAAAGACATTTTAAAAGGTGCCAGAGTCAGTGAAGACCAAAGACAACTTGAGACCAACTTGACTTCGGCTGTTGCTCTTCTCTGGTGTTATTCCAAGATGTTAGGGCTCCTAATTAAAAAGTTGGGAAGTAATCCAGTTAGTTTTATAGGAGTTCAGCTTTAATAGTGTTGGTAAATAAGCTCTGACTAAACCTTTCTTTGATTATGTTCCTCAGCAGAGCTGGGCAAAGGGAAATTCTGTTTCAGCCTCAGGCAGAAGATCAGAATTGATCAGTCATCAGGGCTAGGGCATCTCCAGTCTTTGTCAAAAGGTTTTGTTCAGTCTCTACCACCCAAAGGTTCACCTGAAGTTACTACTTGGTGGGCAAAAACAATTCTCCAGGGAAACTCGGCAAGTGTTCCCAAAAATGCCTCCCCCAGTGAGGTCCCTCTGGCTCTTCCTGCTTTGTGTGTGATTTTGGGGGGTTTTAAGGAGTGTCTGCTGGAGCAGTTCCTGGAGACTCACTCAGGAATGGGGCTGGCCACGTTCCATGTGCTCTTCATGTCCAGTCACAGTGTTTGGAATGCTCTGGGCATTCCCTTCCAAAGATCAGGAACAAGCTAATTCCTCAGGTGTGCAGGGGGGACTCTGCCTTCCTCCAGCCCACCTCAGATCTGCCCACCTGGGTTGTAGGACGGTGCAGTGCCCATGGGGACCAATGGAAATAGGAACAGTTACAAGGAAAGGTAGCAGAGCAACCCTGAAAAAAAAAAAGGCACAACAGAAATCTGTGTCTTAAGTAACAAAAAAAGCATGGAAAAGTGAATATTGCACAGAATCACCAATGGTCTTGAGTCTATTGCTGATTTTAGTTTGTTTCATTTTCTACACCTAATCAATCATCTGTGTAAGCATCCTTTTTGTTTCATTGGAGGAAGAATACTTTTAATATTAACCCGTTAGCTAAGTACTGATGATGAAAACTTTCCTGGAAACTAACCAGAGCAGTAAAGGAATGAAAAATTTTGCCTATAGATATTCCCACTAGAATGACCCTGTCCATGAACATGCAAAAGAGATTTCCAACAGATTTCTGTACAGATCTATGGAAACTGAAGATATTGTTGATCCCTCAGTGTCAATAATGTCTCAAAGTACATTTTCTCCCCTAAATTTATTTATTTGCTATTATCGATAAATCAATGGGAGCTTTCATGTTCTATCAGAGTCATTGGAGTTTAAAGCTCCCAAGAGAGAGACAGAGTTTAAGTGGTTTTATCAATAAAATGGTATGCTTTTTAACACTTTAAAAATAGGGCATATATCTTCTGGTATATGTGTATTTTTGCACATATGACCTGTGAATCTTTACTTACTGATGAATCTTTACTGATTCGTTCATTTTAGCAAGCAGTGAATGACAGTAATTTTATTCCCAAATACTGGAGGCAGGATTCTGAAGCAGGATTCTGAGCAGGATTAATCCTTGTTGAAATCAGAACTGTTGGGATGGAAATATATCCCTGAAAGTTAAATATGTGAAATGTCATATATTCTCTGCATTGCTGCGTGGCTCACGTACAATAAATAGGGGTGTTTGACTGGGAGGGCTAAATTATATTTGTTAGGTATTAAACCAAGAGCAGGGAGAGAATATACAGCGGTTCAGGGCACAGAATACGTTAGGTATTTTGAATTCCCAGTTTTTACCCAGAGAAGAGCAGGCACAGCTCTGGAGTTGGCCCATCCCAAGGATTAGATTTTCTCCCTCTCCGTTTTGAGCTCTGGGGAGCAGGAAGGAGTTTGCCTTTGGGCTGTGTCTGTCAGGAAATTGCAGAAGATAAATAGCTTCGCTATTATGCAGATTTTCTGCAAAATTTTACAGACCAGAGATTTTGGGGAAGATTCACTGAGTGCTGGACCTTGATGTTCCAAATTGTGTATGCAGAGGTGCCTCTGAGGGAAGGCTCATTTTCCACCCAGCAATTCATTTGTATGGGTGGGTGCATGGCTGTGCAAACATATTTTAACTGTATTTTTAACAGTTTTAATTGCCTGAAACTTTGGGTGAGTGAGGTCTCCGGGGTTCTGGGGCAGTTTCTGCACATCTTGAAAAATATTTCCTTTCTCTAGTGTTCAGCTACACAGAGAAATCCGGAATTACCCTATTTCAGTGGATGAATGGCTGAAAACTAAGTGACAGGCATAAAAGACTGACTCTTTCTTTCTCCCTCCTGCTCTGTCACAACACAAGTCCTTTATTAAAAGACCAAAACTCAAAGTTTTGTATATATTTAGCACTTCATTAAGTGGTATTTAATTACTTGGTGCCAACTAAGGGCAAGCTCATTAATTTCTAATATTGCTCTTATAAGGCACAGTAATAGTAACTGACCCTCTAAGAGACATCTCAGTAACATGAACATGCCCAATGTTTGCAATCCATAGAACCTGAAAAAAAAAATAGTGGGAAAGGTAATTTATAATCTCAGCCTGTAGATCCTAAAATCATTTATATCTGGGTAATATCACAGAGAAAGAAAATCTAATTGCATCCCTAAATTTTTATGACACCAAAGCCTTCCATCATAAAATCATTTGGGATTGATAAAACTGTAGCAAAAACCCCCACAGTTTTTGCCTGTATAATGACTGGCTTTTTTAATCAATGGGAAGATTCCTGTGGATTTCAAAAGGAGGAGGGCTGGGCCCATAAATCACCCACTGTAAATTGTATCTGGAAGAGCTTCAATAAAGAAAATGAAACCAAAAAAAAAATCCCCTACAAAGAAATGTTTGCTAATGAAAAATAGGAGATGTAACAAGTCTTCAAGTTTAATCAGCCCTTTAATTAAATGAATCATTTGGTTTCTTTTTATTACTTTACCTTCACACTCTCACCTCCTGCTTTTTCTTTGTGCTCCTGATCAAATAAGCAGCAAAAACTTTGCATTTTAATAATCTTACCTTCAGGCTTCCTTTGTAATGTGTTGTCTGTAATAGAGAGAAATATTGGACCCCTTCAGACGTGCAGGTTATTTTGAATTTCGTCTCCTCCAGTGGCTCTTACAAGGTGTGTGAGATGCTGGTTATTCCTGAGCTCGATACATTGATTGACTGGGCATTGATTAGTCACCGACCTGCATTTGGGAACAGTTAAATACTTTAGCCAGGAGGTAAAAACATGCATTTTGTAGAGTTTAGGGAGCACAAGGGAGCTGTTTCGTTGGCCCTGTGCTTTTTCTAGGGGTTTGGTCTGGAGCTGTCTGGTTTTATTTTAAAGACTGCAAGCTGGGCTTGTGATCACTGGAGGAGACTGGAGTGTCCAGGCTGCCCAGCTCTGTTTGCTGTGTGATTTCGGACACACTCTGCGCCTGCCTCAGCTTATCCTCTTCAGTTAACCCACCTCTCTGAAGGAGAACTGATAAATTCACTACAGAAAAATTCATCTGTGGGCAAATGTGCTCACTGGGAAAAGAAGTGGCTTCTTGTCGTTGTCATTTCTTGGGGCAGGATCTTCAGGCCATGTCTGCCCCTTCTCAAGCCAATACCCTGTGCTGGAGCAACCTTGTGGCACTAATCTTTGCTCTAAAATCCCCCTTTCTGTGATGGGAAATGGGCATTTACACCAGGCACAGTCTCACCCAGCTCCCCATGAGCGTATCCTTCTTCCCAGTGGCCAATGAACACCTTCCTGTGAGTCAGAGGGACTTTCCCATTTATTTATTATTTTACTCTTTGTTATTTACTATTAGTTTACTGTTAGTCTTAAAATTCATTTCACAGCCAAACCACAAGAGGATGATTTTGATGGCAGATCAATCTCAGATACCCTCTGACCTGTTTAGGGGGAGAACAGCCCCAACCACTTTGGGAACTGGTCTTGCTTTAGAAATCCCACCAGGACGTGACTCTGGGCATGCCCATCACCAGGCAGGAGCAGTTCTGGGCAAATCCAGGGGTTTAAGGATTAGAAACCACAGTCTGTGGTTAGAGCATCTAAATTTAACATCAAAGACTGGCAAGGCGTCTAGATCCACTTTTGTTATTCCAGTCCATAGCCATAAAACATTCCAAATGCCTTGGTACAGAGGGGTTTGTACTTGCACACCAACCTGGATTAGAAAATTCCCACTCCAGTATCCTGCAGGTGTCCTGCTGCCCAGCTTGCAAAATTAATTGCAAGTGACTGGCACATTTCCAAACAAACAAACTGTTCCTCCCTTCATTATCACAAATCTTTGCTGTCACTTCCTAATCAACTCTTCATTCATAATTCCACTGCTTCTGTTTTGTTTACATTTCTAGAATGATTGATATAAACAGCCTTTTATGCTCAGCAGTTGTTCTGCATGAAGATTAAAGCTGGTGCAAGCAGTTGGGGACATATTAAGTCTTGACAGAAGAGGAGCTCAGAAGACAGAACTGCCAGGACTGGGAGCTCAGAAAGAAACCTCCTTCATCCAAATTATCCTTTTTCCTGCCCAATGCCTTAGAACCAAATTTAAACCAAATTTTCCTGCTTTTCAAGGGCCAGCATTACTAAAATTGTTCTGCTTTCTATATATGAAGGAAAATTTGTCCTTCTCAGTCTGTAATGGGAAAACTAAAGGCAAGGGAAATTAACGGCCAGCACTTTGGCATAGTCCAGTTTCTTCCCTCTACCACTTAATTGTCAAGCAGGTGAATTCCTATCACTCCTTGTGTTATCAAGCTCATGGCAGTGAATTCTTGCATGTGTCATCCAGATAAGGAACACAAACCCCTCTTTCTGAACACCTTTTCTCCAGGCTGAGCCCTCCCAGCTCCCTCAGCCACTCTTCATATTATTAACATACTTACCTTTTCCTTTGACTCCAGATCCCATTATAGTTCTTTTTTAACTTCCCTCATATTTACACATTCACAAGGCTCTAAAGCTTTTATTCCTGGCAGCCAAAAAAATAGTCCCCTGATTTCTGCTGGACTTGAGAGCAATTTTAGCACTGCCAAAATTCAAACTGCTCTGTGTGAGGAAACCCACAGGAGCAGCAGCTCTTCAGGATTCGCTGTTCCAATTGAATTCCCCCTGTGAAAATCCCTAATTTTAACCTGCAGCTCCACAGAATGGTACTAATGTTAACTTATGCAAATGTTGAGGCATTTGCTTGATGAGTGTTGAGACTTCATTCATTACTCTGTGTCAAATCTGCTTAAGATCCATATGTGTCACAGTAATTGAAGTGTGCATGGAGTGCAGGGGGCTAGAGAAGGGTGAGAAAAGAGCCTGTTACCGAACGACTCAGGAACCAGAGCTGTGTTCTGCTGCCATCACCTTTAATACACTCACAGGCTCTGATATGGCCTAATCTGTTAAGGTAAATTGAAAAAAGTCATGATAGCAAAAATGAATAAGGAAGGCGAGCACCAGGAGGCAGAAGTATAATTAAAAAAGCTCCCTTTATCTAAAAATTTCATTAAAAACAAAGAAACACTCAAACACACAAAGATATATAGGACATAAGTTTTAATTAAAAGTACAGCTGCTGCTCTGCAGTCTCAGCATAGAGCACAAGTTCCTCTCCTCCAAACAACTATTGCCTGGCTCTAAAGCTCCCCTGGAGAAACCCTCTGGGTCTGATGTTACCGTGGAAGTTCACGGGGAAATAGGAAGCTGATCCAAGCTCTGTGTCAGGGATCAGGGCAGGGACTGCAGCTCTCCAATCCTCGGTTCAGAGGGCAGGCTGAGCATGCCGCAGGTGCCTGTAGTGACAGGGCATGACAGGACACAGGGAATGCCTTCCCCCTGCCAGAGGGCAGGGTTAGATGGGATATTGGGGAGGAATCCTTCCCTGGGAGGGTGGGCCGGCCCTGGCACAGGGTGCCCAGAGGACACACTCTCAGCTAAGGTGGCAAAAGTGTCTCCAGGTCAAACTGTGGGGATTTCCTCTTTCTTTGGACCAGAACAAGCCTCCTCACAGCACTTACATCTCCAGAGGGGGAGCAGGATGAGGCCACAGGGATGGCACTTACCCACAGGTATTCACTGTTACTGTCACCAGACAAACCTCATGAACTTTACTGGAGCAGCAAAACTGTAGGAAGTCAAGTTGGAATGAGATAAATTTTATCTCTTCAGTTACTTTTGCACTTTAAATTGGTCTCTTGTCTTACCCCAGATTGTTTGATAATGCACAGGCAGAGCACTGGAAGATATTGGTGCATTGCTTGGAACTTGCTTAGAGATGGATCAGCGGAATTTTGAGATATTTTCAAATTTTCATTTTCCATTTCTTTATTTTAATGCCATTTATTGATTCCTCTCTCTCCAGTTTTTGAAGAGCAGACCTGTCACAAGTGTCCTTCATAAATCCTCACATCTGGTTTCTCACATCAATTGGAGCCAATGAATTGTTAGGAAAATATAAAAGTCATTTACATCTCTGCCAAGGATGCCAACCTGCCCTCTTCATAAACAGCACAAACATGTCAAGGAGAGCTTCAGAGTCAAGGCAGTGTGTTAAAAAACATATTGCCAGCTGCCTATAGACAATGTTGATGGGATAAAAATGAATCATATCTCCCAGTTATACCTTACTTAGCAGATTTGTCACAGTGAGAGCCAAGGTTAGTGTTCACCAGGGCTGCTTTAAAGTCTGTCTCCTTGGCACTGAGACAGGGAGAGACACTGTGAAAAGCAGAAAAGAAGCAAACCAGCCTCGTCAAGTAAAATTCAGGAGTCCCCTCCCCATGGTCACCTTTGAAGTTGTCAGGACTGTCACTCAACGAGCCCTTGGCCAGGCTGCGGTTCCAGGGCTCTGGTACCATCCCAGGGATTCCCAGGGTTCATGGGTGGGGCAACTGTGGGTGCCCAGTAAAATACAAGATTCCAAAAAGAATTATTTATAACTATTGGCACCTGCATGACCTTGATGGGAAAAAGCATCTCACAAAATTGGGATTAACGAAAGATTGATGTTCCCATTCCCGTATTCTGATCACTCCTTTCCCCTTATTTGCCCTCCTGGTTGAACCAGGGAGCACTTTTGGGCACCTCAGGCATTTTTTGTGCTCATCCGAGCCAAGAGAACACTGTTCCTGCTGCTGTTTTGGCACCTCAGAGCCCCACCGGTGTCTCCAGTTTGGGAACCAGTCCATGGCACTTGCACGGTCCTGTTGTCACCCCTTGCATGAAAGACCAGGTTTTACTTGGGCTTACATTTCCTCCCCACTGAGGGTGTCAGAGCGGGAGGTGACCCTTCAGGGGTGCAATATCTAAGGCTTTTTCTGTTGGCATCAGAGAGAGCAGATCAGCACCAGAGACAGCTCCTCTTTTCCTGTCCTCCTCTCTGTTACTCTCGCTGCGCAGTGAATTATATGAAGTTCTTCAAATCACGACTTAATATAAGCCTCAGTTAGGTTTGTGTCTTCACATCTTGGCCAGTAAACCTAGTTTAATCTAATTTATCTGTTCTGGTTGCTCTGAGGAGCTTCAAAAACGAATGTTGGCAAACACAGCCAGAGAAAGGAAGTAATAGAAGTTAATTTTGTTATTAACAAATATCACTGTCGGTGAACAAGGATTTATGGAGGTCATTGGGGAATCTGATATATATTATTTCATTTCTTCAGTAGTTTGATAGGGATCTTGCTGGTTTCCAGTTGCTGGCTGAGCCTCATAGCAGCCACTTATTAAACTGCAAGTACAGGCGTAGAATGTTTTCAAAGACATAGTGGATGTTTTTAACTGAAACTAGTGAGGGTGCAGGGACTGAGCTCCCGTGGTTGAACAGACCCTTCTCTCAGTCAAGTGCTACCCAGGTAATGTCTGACTTATTCTGGAGCAGGGGAATTATAATTTGGATCCTGAAGCCGCTGGATGGTTTCAAGAGGTCTCATCAGAAAGTTGAGCAGCGCAAGGGATAACAAACTCACCTGAGCATCTCACCAAGCGTGAGCACCAAGGGAAGAGCTGCTTTCCAGCCTGGCCATGGGTGAGGCAAAGGGACTGCTCCAGGTAACTGATGCTTTGGGGTGTGCAGAGAGGGCTGTTACAGGTGATGCTGGAATCCTCTCAGGGTCAGAGGGAAAACACACAGTGCTGTGGGTGCTGTGCAAATAATCCTTGCACTGAGAAGCTTCAAAGGGCCTTGAGGGCAATTTCTGAGTCTCCACATCTCACACGGACCCCCAACTGCAGCTTCTGTGCAGGGATTGCCTTCCAGTGCCAGTCACTCCCCAGTCATGACTCAAACTGATCAATGGCATTTAGGAGATAATTGGGAAAAACTCCTATTTCCTCTCTGTTTGTTTTATTGAGATATTGCCATAAAAGCTCTGTGCAAACTCTGAAGTTTCTTCTTAAAGAAGCAGGAATTTGGGCTTCAGGGAGGGTCACGGTCAGCTCATCACACCTCCCACATCACGGCTGGCACTTTGGGCATTGCTGCACTGAACTGCAGGTGCTGCTTCCAAGGGGCTTTGCTCCTAAACTTCCAATCACCTGAGTTTGTGGTTTAAGTTCCATCTCTGCAAATCATAAATAAAGTTGCTATCAAACTGTGAATCATTTCTTTCATTGGCACAGGCCTCATGTCTGAGGTATTTTTCTTTCTAGGTGAGTGCTATATAATGAGATAATCTCTACGGCAGCTGAGTTATGATACCTGAAGGTGTTCGCAGTATCTGGATGAATAAGCTAATGATTTCCATGAGAAATGAAAGCTCATCAGTCAGATATTGCAGGAGTCAGAGTCTTTACAATTAATGATAATCAATAATAAATAAATAGAGATAGACAGGTAAAAGGTTTTTCAACAAGTTTGGATTGTTGATCGTGGAACTTTGCTTACTAATCATTAACTGCAGCTGCCTCACACTTTTATTTCATACCTTCACGCAGTAGGAATACCAGCCTTCAAAAGTTTTGAAAATATTGTCTTCTATTACAAGTAGTGCTTATTTACCACCTAGGTCTTCTCCTTGGTTTAAATTTAGCAGTAATGACCACAACTATCTTCTGAAATCCCTGTGGCTCTGCCCAAGTGAAGGGTTTATTCTCACTGAGTTTAACAGGAGCCTAAAGCACCAGGCAGGCCCCAAAGTTACCTTAACCAAGAATTGAAAATGTTTAATCTTGGCTTTTCAGCCGTTCCCTGGGGAGGTGTTTTTGGGATGTGTGCCTGGGGTGGGTCCTCAGGGTGAGCCACCACCATGCAGAGATGGTCACAACCCCAGACTCCTGACAATGGTCTGCAAACACACACATTTGAAATGTTCACTCACAGTGTAGGATTTTCCTTCTCTTTAAGAGCAGGATCAGCTCCCAGGTCTGTGCTTTAAGCACTAAAAATTGCCTTCAGGAAGTCTCTCCCTATTCTGTAGTTGTTACTTTTATAAACCACAATGTAATAAACACTCTCCAGTGTATTGGAACTAACTTTTGTACAGTTTTGCTTTGTCTTGTAACCTACACACTGCTTGTTTTCCTGCTTATCCAAATGGATTAATCACAGAGAGAGCTGAGTGTCATTCCTGGGTGACTATCACTGCATCTTTTAGTTTCTTTTAAAATTACTTGCATGATGGGAAAAGTGGCTATAATTTTAATTGGGTGAAAGTGGAGTTGAAACCAGAGCCTGATAACTTTGTTCAGAAGAATGTGTTAATGACTTTGCACTCGTGCTGATGTTAATTAGCTTTAGATTATTATGAAATAGAAGCACATGCTTCTAACAGTTGGCACACTTTGTCAGTATATGAACAATAATGTTTATCTCCTTGCTAGTTTCCTGATCTTTCAGTATGAATAATTGAAACATTTTAGTCCTGAAAACTCAGGATTTCATCTCAAGCCAAACTTAACACATTTCATTTTGTTTTTAGGCAGAAATGCAGCAATATATCAAAATAATGAGAGTTAGTAAATCCATGGATATGCTTCTGTGATTGCAGCTGAAAGTAGTTGGAGGGAGAAAGCCTTGCCATCTTTTCTCTGCTATCTTATTAAATGGGTCCCTCTAAACATTTTCTATCCAGACTCTTCTTTTGTTTAAAGCTACTGAATGAGGGAATTCATCATTTATATTCTACAAAGATGCAGAACTCTGATCAATAGAAACCGAGGGCTGCCAGTACCTTTTAAATGCTTATAGACCCTCTATATAATGTACACAGAATGTGCTGCTTCAGAGGAGAATCCCAAGTGACCAACCAGAAGGATCTATTTAGAATTTTTGTTTTTCTCAAACACTTGTAATTCTTGTCAGATTTTCTCTTTAAAGTTCCCCACTTTTGTCTATAAAGTTCGACATATGCCATTGCAGCCGTGTTCAAGTTTCCCACACTTCACTGGAATATTTCAGTTTGGTTTTGTGGTTGGGTTTGGTGTTTTCCCTGAGAGCTCTCTACCAATCCAGAGTGGTTCATGTCCCTGTAGCTTCTTATTTAGGACAGATGTGAAATGTTTGTACCGACAGCAAATGCTCAGCAGGTCCTGTTTACAAACAGGTGGGAATGGAGATGTTTAAACTCCATTGAAAGATCTCTCGGATTCGACACAAAGTGTGTAGAAAAAGCTTCTTTGGTCACAGAGGCTGAGTGGGGTGCCCTCTGTCAGGTGTCATACCACAAAAGCTGCATCCAGTGGGTTTTTACAGCACTGGTTCTGTGCTGGGGCCCCTGAAGGGCTTGGACACCTCCCGTGGTTGGCAGCAGGATTTGCTCCCTCCCCAAAAACACGTCCTCAAGCAACACCTCATCTCCAACACATGGATTTTGTATTTCTAGCCCAAACCCTGAGCTCAGACCTGAACCTGCTGCTCACCCACGCTGTGTGACAGGAGCCCAAGTCTGAGTTTGGAGAAAATATAGGAGGCTCAACACGGAAAAGCTCAAGGCAGGGCTGTTTCTCGCTGTCAGAATCAGACCTGGGTGGTCTGTGGGTGTCTGCAGAGCTGGGTCACGAAGGATTGACGACTCTTCCCCATGTCTGATCCATGGTTTGCCCCTGGGACAAACCTAAAAGCAAGAGCCAACTCAGAAACTGTATTTGCAGACTAAACCATCCAACAGAAAATAGCTGGAATCCTTCAGATATTTTACCTCGTCTTAATCTGCCAATCAGTCTATAAAGGATCTTCAGAAAACAGTGGGGGAAAAATCCAAAACCTGTTTGGTTGAAGGAATTCATGACTTTTGTCTGACTTTATCTCTGAAATGTCACATTTCTTGAACAGACCTGAACCAGGACGGTGCTCGGATCTTTTTTGGATCAAAGGCTCAGGTTTGCTTTCAGTGTGAGGGTTTTGTGTGGAACCTCAAAGCAAAAAAAGTCAAAAGCTCTGGTTTGGAAAGCATGGACACTTTCTCCCTTCAAACTCTATTTTTAATTCCCAGCAGCCCTTAATATAAAAGGAAAGGGCAAAAAAAAAAAAAACAACAAACCAAAATAAACCCCAGAGAGATGGGTGTTTGTATGGAAAGCCTGGGGAAGCAGGTGGGGAGAGGGGCGGGGTGGGCTGTGCACTGACCCCCCCCCCGGGAACAGCCAGGTGGGAAAACAGAGCCTGTTCCTGCTCTCTCCACTCTTGGATCGTGCTGAATCCAAGGAATGTCTCCCCAGGCAGTCAACCCGGGTGTTTGCCAACTCTCTGTTTGCAAATTTGGGATGAGTTTAGTTCCCAGATGCTTTCAGCTGAATGTCAGTGTTTTCCATCTTGTCCACAGGTTATTTAAGCTCTTTTTCCATACAGAGAAGAACAAAGTCACTGAAAGATCTTTTGAAGATTTAGTTGTTTGTTTGTTTGTTTGTTTTTAAGGGAAAAGCTAATTCTCTAAATTTCCAAGCAAGAAAATCATAAACCAGTGTGACACCTTCAGAGAATTGGATGGTGATTATGAGTGAACTTCTGTTTTCTTTAATGAGGCAGAGGGAAATTGTCTAACTCCTTTTTTTTTTTTTTTCTGAAACAGAAATTTCCACTTAGTATAATTCCAAACTTTCATACCCAGCAATGTCTCATACAGACTTAACAGTTAGTTTGTAATTGTTTTCTTTTATCTATGTGACTAATGGAATGTACATGATACAGGACTGTACTAAGAGGCAAATGAGGATATTAGGAGGTTTTATATATCACAAGTTTTATATATTAAATGTGGAAATTAAATTAGGCATGAGTCTCTTAGAAATTTATATCTTGGCCCTTGTTATACTTCATATATTTAATTAAAATGATAATATATTTGGCTGCAGTTGTAAAATTAATTTAAAAGAAAGTCATCTCTTCTGGGACCTTATTTGGGTTGTGAATTAAAAGATGTGGAGATGCAGAAATAATAACAAGGTCTGTTGGGAGAGTGGTCAGAGCCTGTTGTTGAGGCTTTATTTAGACCTCTAGTAAATTCAGATTAAAATGTCTCCCCAAATTAGGGTTCCTTATAATTGTGACTGCTGCATTAACATTAGAAATAGAAGCATCTTCCTGATGCTCTTCCCTTGTTTAGCTGTTACAATTCCAGACCCAGAACTCTGCTTGGAGTTTCATAAATCCCAGAGAAACACACTGATGTCTCCATTTCCTTTATCTTTCAGTGTGGTTAAAAGAAGAGCTGTCTTTTCAGAGACACTGTGATTGGAATGACTTATGCTGACCAGTTGCAATTTTCTCTCCCTGTAAGCTCTATTTAGTGTTACAAAAACAATTCAAAGGCAGACTGTAGGTGCCACGCATCTCCCCTGACCTTTAAATCAAATTTAGCATTTCACTCTGTAGGAGGCCACCAAGCAAAATTGACAGCTTAATAAAGTGGAAATTCTAGGCAATAAATCCAAGCATTCTTCCATCATTCATGAGAAAAGGGATCAAAGCTTTGCTGTGTTGTTGAATATCTCCCAAACAAGAGCTTCTGGAACTTGGGCAGAATAAAAACATATTGTCAGAAGTGAATTCTCCTGCCCTAAATAATAAATCAAGGAGCAGCCAAGTGTCTGCTCTAGCTCTGGGAGAGCCTGCGTGACATGCACCAGTCATCTCGACTCAGATCAATTAATGCAAAGCTGTAATTAAATTACCAGTGATGAGCTGGGAATTTCAATGTGTCCAGTCCCAAAAGAGCTCCTTTCCCCAAAAAATAAAGGGCACGCTTTAGAAAGGTATTTGCTCAAATAACAAATAATTTGGGTCAAACTGTGGGATGATGTTGCTCCTCATAATTCATACAAACAAGTTCTTTCTCTGCTGTAGACACAGTGAGGGGAATTCTTGCCAGTCCTGTCAGCAGTAACACGGTGCAGGTGTTTGGGAAAACAGCTGTGCTCTTTTTTTACTGACGAAGCAGGTTTACAGAGATGCCAGGTTTTTTTGACAGTGATATGTGTCCAAAGGGCATCCTGAAAGGCACCTGAGGCAACGACAGTGGGAAGTGCAGCTTTGGGATCAAAGGCAGAACCAAAGCCGAAGAGAACAATTAAAGTGTTTGAGGCTGAATGGCAAATAAACATAATTTCTGGAGAGAAAAAGGATTCAGTGACAAAACTATTAGGTCAGAGAAGGCTTTCATTCAGGGAGGTGTGTGATTGTGTTTGCCACCAAATGCTTTGGAAAACCAGGTCTGTCTTCCCTAAATACAGGAGATTCCAGCATGGAATGTGGCTTTTCCACCAGGATTTGGCCGTTAAACAAACAAAATGTACCCAGCAATGGAAAGCTGTTCGCGGGCTGGAGGTGCTGGTGCTGTTTGTCTTTGCAGCTGAAGGGGTTGTATGGAGTGGGTGGGATTTGAAAGCTCTCCTTGAAGAAGGATAAACTGAAGCTCCCTCATTCCACACGTTACAACTGTCTGGGAATACACAGTTTGTAAAATGCCAGAGTTCTGAAGGAGAGGGGTTTGTTCTGTGGGAGAATCAAACTCAGACCTTTTGAAAGAGTGTGGGATCTGCCCCAGACAGCCAGAGCTGTGTCATCCAGACATTTCTCTGGACAGCATCAGACAGGGTGGCACAAGCCCTCAGATTTTCCGTGTATTAAGTAAGTTCCTCTTTCTCTCGTGGTTTTGATTAGAAATTTTACTTTGAACTTGGAAAATGTTCCTATTTCAATGAATCAGCATGTTCTGAGGGGAAGAAAAAGGGACTATTTCACTTTCCACAGCAAATTCTCATCTTTAGCTCCAGGGTGAATGAGCCTGTGGCAGTGCCCACTGTGTGAGTTTTCAGAGTGTGATCTTCCAGAACGAGGTAACATCTTTCCATATGTGTTAAATCGTTATATATCTGTTTGACCTGTGTTTCCCTGGAAAACAACCTGCTTAGCTTAGAAAGGAATGTGAGAGGATCAAGTCCTTGTTGAAGTCTCTTAACCGGGTTTCACAGCCTTGCATTGGGCTGGAAATCCTGGTTTTGAAAGGAATCCACACAGAGACTCTCTCTTTATTCTAAGCGCTTAAAGCAGAGTTTAAACAAATCCTGGGACCACGTTGCAGATCTTCTGTCTCAGGATGAATTTCACTGTAAGACACAGGATTTGTGTTGGCTTGCCAGGTCCTTTTTGAAACCTTTTGAAATAAATAAATCATTAAGTACTTGTGCAGTCCTAGGGCTCTGAATTAGACCAGAAGAAATACCTCTCTGGTATCTTCTCTAAAGAATAAACCCAGGATTCAAACATTACAAACATGTTCCCTGTAAATCCATGGACTTTGTTAAGTCATTAATCTTGTGGTGAGGGTGGTAAAACATTATCTACCATGTGAGTCACCTACTTTGACAGTATCTGATAAAAAACAGGAAAGGAATGGGAATTTGCTTTTATCGTTTTAGTGTAAGTGCAAATTCAGATGGAATCCATTGTTACTGTGTTCACTTATTGTCTATTGTTAGCTAAAAAGTCCATCACTTCAATGGAAATATCTGCAGCAAAGTATGTAATTACATTTCTTTTCTCCCCCCCTTTTTTTTCCCCATGGTTAAAAGAGGGAAACTTAAATTAAAGAGCAGGAAAATCTGCAAATAGGAAGGGTTGATTCAGCAGGGCAAAGCACAGGGATTGACACCCCTTTTATTAGTGGGAGCTGGTAGAGGAAAAAAAAACCAAATTAAGCAGAAAATAAATAAATAAACCAACCAAAAGCCCCTTATTTCGTTACAGAAAATATAAGTTTTCTGTCAACCTTGCAAATAGGAGAAAAGGGCTTAAGTTTTTTCTTTTGGACATAATTCATAGAGTAATAACAGATGAATTTGCTCCCAAAGTAAAGGTATATTATTTCAAATTGGTCCTTCATATTTAAATATGAAATGAACTGGTGTTCTGTCATGTCAGCTAATGAAACTGCTGGGGAAAATCTGAGGATGAAAAATAGACAATTAAATGCTTTCTTTGAAAACAAAAGAGGGATTTGCATACCTCTTTATGATGATGAGTTTGCAGTTCTTTTCATTCAGGGTCCCAACAAAGTGTAAGTGTAACTCGGAGTGTCTGAGAACGGAGCACTTCGGGTTTCTGGGATGAGAGCGCTTTGTGTTATTGCTGTCATCTGCAGCCCCAGGCTGGGAAACACTGAAAAAGTCACAGATAACGAAAACCATTCCCTCTCCTGATGCCAGAGCTATAATCCCATCAAATATTTGGCTTGCGAAGAAGGGCACTGAGAAGTGAACACAATGGGTGCTGCTGAAAGCTCAGCATTCACTGCCTTGGGCATTCGTGGTAATTGTAACACGTTCCTGTACTGGAAAAAGGAGTTGCTGCAGCCCAGGAGATTTTAACAGCTCCCATGGCATGATTCCATGGAAATAATGGAAAGTCTGGGATGAGGCAGAGGAAAGGGTGCTCTGGGACAGACACCTGGTTGGTCCAGTGCTCAGCATAAGGGGAGTTCAGTGATGCTGTGCTGAGTCACGGGGGCTGCAATTTATGGGAAAGGCTGCCTGGGGTGGGTTTTAAGGAAATTAGCAGGGAAAAAATGCTTGCATGGCACAGTATTACACTGTCCTATCCCGGATCATGGAACTGCAACCAGGGTCTACCTGCACTAGGGATAAACAGGCACGGGACAACAGACAGCCCTGAGACTTAAAAGTTCTGATAAAAATAAATCTAGTGGGAAGTGATCATTTCAGGAGGAATTTCTGCCTGGAAAGGGTGGTCAGGCATTGGAAGGGGCTGCCCCGGGAGGTTTGGAGTGCCCAGGGCTGGAGGTGCCCAAGGCAGGACTGGCCGTGGCACTCAGAGCTCTGGGCTGGGGCACAGGG
>JAWWEU010000053.1:12458411-12547861 GCA_035583155.1 Acropternis orthonyx | reverse complement strand
AGCCCTCCCAGCCCACGGAGCCCACCCTGTCCCCCAGCCCAGAGCTCTGAGTGCCACGGCCAGTCCTGCCTTGGGCACCTCCAGGCCTGGGTACTCCACCAACCCCTCCTCTCTGTAGGTATCAGGATCACCTTCAAGCCCCAGCAAAGATTTCCCCAAGAGCCTTTCCCTGCCTCAGTATCCCTTTGCTCACCTTTCTCTTTGCCATTTTCCCCTCTGGTCTCTGTCTGGTCTGTGTGTCCCCATCCTTCACCACCCACGGTGCCTTCCAGGAGTCCTTTCCCTGGAAGGGATGTTGGGATGGGGGAGCCCATCCCTGGAGACGGCTCTGCCCAGCCCCCCAGGCTCACCCCACCTGCAGCAAAGGGATGAGCTCAGATGCTGGGGGTGGAAGTGGCCTCGTGACAGGGTTGGGGTGACACAGACCTGCTCACAGACCTGCCGGGGGTTCCCACACCGTCCTCCCCTGCACAACACAGACCTGCCGAGCCTCAGTGCTGTGTCTGCCCAGATCAGAAAAGGGGAAAACTGCACAAATCAACCAAAACAAGAGCAGCCATTCTGGCTCTTTAAATTCCACGTGTTGTGACACCTCTGTACAGATTTCCATATTCAGTCCCTTGGCTAAAACTAAGCTCTGGATCAACTTAATATCTGAAAGACTTCCTGCCAGGGATTATATCTTGCTATGGAAGGGAGCTGGGCTTAGTGAACTAATAGGTCTTTTCTATCTCTAACTACTGCCAGTATGATTATGGTTTTTTAATCAGAAAAATGTGTTGCTGAAAAGTACCGAGATTAAGCACCACAATTGCCTGTAACAAAAGCAAGTTTTGTTGGATGAGCAGAGATGTGATGAATGACATGATTTGAAATGTTTTCATCCTAATGGCTTCCTCTTCTGAAGTTAATTTTTTTTGTCAGTTGCCAAAACATTTATGAGCAGATTTGTGGATAATGACACTCTTAGATGGGGGTTTAAATAAAAATCTGTTGCATTTGCAACCTAAAAGACCTACTATTACAGCAGACAAATGGGTTTGGAGGCTGGTTCTTCTCGTGGCAGTGTAATAGATGAGTTGGGGTCACTGGGGGTGTACAGTGAGCAAGACACAAACTTCTAGGCCAGTTGTTTCTTCCTTGAAGGAGTTTAACATAGGAAGCAATAAATACATTTAAAATACGACTGTGTAAGGACTGCTTTGCTGTGAAGGGCATGGGACTGCAGCCTAGGGAAGTTCTTGTTCCCTTTGGAAACCAAAAAACAGGCAAAGAAAGAGAAGAGAGATGGACTTCATGTTCTGATAAACAGCCAAATTTAGAATAGGTCTCTTTGTCCAACACCCAAATCTTTAAAAGGGACGAGAAGAAAACCATTCTTTAGCAGCTCTTTGGAAGGGGAAGTTTGGCCTGTGGATTGGTGGTTGAATAATAGGCTGATCTTTTACAGAATTAATAAGGCCACTTTTCCCTCTCTAGAAAGTACAAGCTTTTCCCATACTTGCAGGACAGCATTAATATTATTTCCTGGTGATAATGTATCTTTTCTGATCACGAATTCTGAGGTGCATCTATGTCACACTTTGTAGGATTTCTAAAAAATGTCTTGTGCTCTGTTGTTCTGATGTCCACCTTCTCAGTTTGCTGTGCTTGATCAGTCTTCCTTTTCCTCTGACTCCAGAGCGTTATATCACATGGAACTTCGATAATTTCAGTCATTAGAAGGGCTGAAAAGCATTTTCTTTCAGTTCATAAAAGAATTGACAAAAAAAAGGTACAAAACTTGGAAGGCAAATTACAGGAAGTTCAGCTTCTTTGCTGACATCAGTGGCAGCTGAGACACATTGCAAATACTTCCACACTTCCTCTGAAATATTTACTTAGTTAAAATCTGTTAGAATTTGTAAAAGCATATTTCTTCTTTGAAGTCAGTTGGGTTACCAAGATCTTTCACTGGAACAAACCAAAATTAGGGAATTAAATCCTGCCCTTGGTTAAATAAATGGTAAAACTCTACGCTCATTTTATTGATGCCAAGATTTCAGGTTTATACTATTTAGGAAAAAGAACTTGGCATTCCAGGTTTTACTTACACAGTCACCAAGTTTGTACGGGGTTTTTTCTTACTATATATTTTCCAGAGTTTATTTCCCAGGCTACTTTTAAATAGTGGGGTTTCCTTTACTGTCCACAGTCCATTATTCCACAGCCGCATAGATTTTGTTCATGCTGGACTTTAAATCAACTGTGAAATGCCCACAAGTATCTTCAAAGGCTTCTGAAAAAGAATGGTTTACAAGGGTGTTTTTTGCTTTGCCAGTATTATGATTTGTTATTCATCTTGTGGATTTCGAAGCAGACCCCTGCACTGGGCGTTCGTATTAATGGTCTTACTGTTCTTTAGCTGGCTAAAAACCCTCGGTACAATGTATGTAATAGTTACATTTCTGTGATATACATACTTGGTAAAAGCTTTCTCATTTTCATCATTTAGACAGGTAGGCTCTGGTAAATCATGTGCAGCACTCAAAAGGGATGACAGTGTGGTGGGGGGTAAAGAAAATAGCTGGAGGTTTTTTCTGAAAGCCTTGACCAAATGTTTAAATCCAAAAGAGGCTGAAAGTTATATTAATTTCCCCTCTTTGCCCATAGCCAGTACCTGGTCAGGCCCAGCAGCAAGAGGCTGTGCTTGCCTTGCCCGTGTCCTGCCCAGGCTGATCCCCGTGCTATGACCTGCTTTGCTTTGATCCCCTGTGTCCTCAGAGCCAGGTTTGCCAAAGCTCGGCCCTTCCCCAGCCTCAGCTCACTGTCCTGGCCAATGCCTGAAGGAGGTGCAGCACTGCAGACTGTGGGACTGAAACAGCCAACTGCTCAAGCTTATTAGATATTGTTTGAAATTCACTTCTCCTCTCCATTTCCCAACATATAAAACAAAGACATTGTATTTACTTCCCTCAATATTACTTTTAAACCCCACTCTGCCAGCTGGCAGTGCAGCCCTTAAGCTCCACTGACTCAGGGCACTCCAGAGTACCTGGGGCAAAGCAGAAATAACACCTAGGGGCCAAATTCTGTTTGAGTAAGGATGCAAGTTAACCCAGCTTCACTGACTTAGAGAAATTCAGATTCACACAATTTTACACAAGACAAATTTGGCCCTCAGGTGGAATTTCTGCACTTGAATATCTTTGTTCTCTGCAGTGCATCATACACTTATATCTCTGTGTGTCCCAGCTTTAGCTGTAGCAGCTTTAATGCCAGAATCAGTACAGAAAAAGAGCTTTACTGTTCATGATCTTTATCTGGAGGGGGAAAATTCAGTTCATTATGTGCATAAACAGACGAAGGATTCCTGCAAGATGAGGGAAGCAGTAATTTGGTGAACAGAATCAGCAGCTCAGCACACCTTTTCCAACTCATTGGTCTCCGCTAAGCTTTGACATCATTTTCTGCTAACTTACATATTCATTCTCTTTTCCTTTTTTTTTTTTTAATTTAACACAAGCTTTTCTCAAGTTAGGAGCATGTAAGCAGTGAAAATGGCATGTTTTTCTCTTCTTGAATTTGCAGTCCTTGCCTGCTGCCCTTCTCCCCTGAACACGGAATTGCTGCTCCTGTTTCACGTGCCCATGTGTGTGCACGTGCTCCTGCTCTGTTGTCTTGCACTGTCCCTCACACACTCAGCATCTTTATGGTTTTATGCTGGAGCAGTAACCTTTTAAAAGATTCCCTTTTACTCTGCATTTGGGCTGTTTAAAGAAAAAAAAAATTAAAAACACAAAGGAAAAGAGGAAGAATCTTTAGTTACACTGGGAAGCTCAGCCAGCAGGAGTATAAATGTGTGCCAAGAGAGAGCAAATGAAAATGATCAATAAACGTGCTTGGCAATCTGGTCAGTGTCAATGGCATTAATTTGCTTTTTCTCTTAAATGATTAGAATCATTTTACTTTCTCACCTCCTGGTTGCTTCCCACCCAAATACAAACAGCTTCACTCTGTGTGGGACTATGGAAACACGATGTTGTTGTTTTCCATGTAGGTTCTAAAGGGCCCTTGGAATATTCCACATGACCTGCTTTGTGCCAGCCACATATTCTGAAGAAGATTATAAGTGTTTTCCATTAACATGTTAAAAATTCAAAGCCATAAACATTATTTTTTCTAGCAAATCATTCTCACCTCGTGTTAATTGCTGATCTTTCTGCTGGAATGATGCTGTTTCCCAGCAGCCTGAAGGTGTCTGTCCTTCACTGAGGTCATAAGGAGTGTTAAATGTGCCACATTTCCTCTGTCAATTTGGGGAAAAAATGTCAGATTATATATCAAGGGTTTACTTTGAGGCACAACTCTGTGAAACACACATCACCACAATAAACTCTGGTACCTGTCCCATTGGGAATGGGAACTCATAAATACAGGCTCAAAGCTAATTGGCCCCCACAAGCCCACAAATATGACTATTAATTGCTTTACCTGGAGGTTTGTGACTAAGGTGGTTGTTTTAATGGAAAGCCTTTCAAACTGCTCTTTAAAAGGATATGCTTCACCACTTGTATTAGTTGTTAATTCCATTTTTAACTACCTATTGTTGGTAATATCCTCTTAGCTTGAACACAATTTCTTTTCCTAGTGACTCGATCCATTTTTAGTTCATTGATTCACTGAGGGCTTTTTTTTCTCCCCTGGATTTCTAAAGCAGCAGAAGTTAAAAGAAATTCTTAATTGTTTACTTCATTGTTTGTGCACTGGTATCAGCATCGACATCTGGAGAAATATAAACAGATTGGAGGCGACATTTCTTGCTTGTGTACTGAAGGGAGCTTTGCTATGTTAAATTGATTTAAGTTTCCAAATATGGGTCAGATAAAGTGAAATAATCTTTCTGGAGTTAATGTTGTTCTTTCTAGCTACTTATATGTAGTTTTTGTTTTGGCATTACACAATGTCTAGAGGCTTCAAACAGCATCAAATCCTCATCTCATGAGGATCAGTGGTTAACCCTGCAACGAGGGTCTGGTTTTTACTCCACTGGGCACTAAATCTGTAGTCTTGTAATTGTGCTTTACCCCCACTAGAACCTCTTTTCTTCTGTGGCCGAATTTTGAGTTTTGCCTTTATTCAAACAGTTGGGAGTTTTGTGGAAGCCTTTCAAAGAGGAGAGGGGTGTGTGCCAGGCAGAGCCCTCCAGCCTCACTGGTGCCAGCAGTGTCCCAGAGCTGCCCAGGGAGCAGGGACAGCCACTCTGGGGGGCTTGTGGTGGCTGTTCCATGTAGAAACGTGAGAGATGCTGGAAATCTGCCCCTGCCAATAGAGAAGGGCATGATGAATTAATTTCTCTGACACCGAGGAGCTGCTCTGAACTCCTCTTGGAAGCCTCATCTCCCATTTGGACCCACAGCTACACTTCTGTTGTGCAGACAAGCAGAGGTTGGTTGTGCTCACAGAGGGTCTGCTGAGGTTTCTGTGGTGTATGGGGAAACAGTGCACTTAAACTGGGGTGAAATCATGGTACAGCACATCCCTACTCCTGATCTACCACTCAGCTGTGAGGTTTGGGAGCTCAGGGTCCAGCCAAACCCTGACTCTACCTCTCCTTCCCAAAGGTCCAGCCCTGTGTGTTTTTTCTCCTGGCAATCCATAGGAACATTTCATTTTTTTTCTATAAGGTCTAAATCATTAAAAGAAAAGCTTTGGGGTGCAATATGAGAGTGACAAAGATAATTACAGTTTTAAAGCCTTAAGAGGTTTCATGCATCATATAAAATTTTACATTCCACCACCAATTTAAATCAATTACGATCTTTAAATCTATAATTGTGCTATTTAAAGCATTTTAAAGGGCACAATGCATGTGGTATTTCACTGTGTTCCAGAGTATTTTCACAACAGATCTATTTATTGTATGAAAGCATCTAGAGGCTATTAAAAGCTGATCAGAGGCATTATTAACTCTTTAGTCTGTCTCCTTAATGCAAGAAGCAGATATGCTTAAGCATTATTTATCACTTAGTCTCAGTTGTGCTAAATTTCTCAGCCTTTAGTCACAATAATTGTAGCAGACTCGGAATAGATCATGCAGAGTGTCCTCATAATGCTCAGCCAATGAGTTCTTTGTGCTTGGCTGAGCATTCCTTCGCTTTCGTACCAAAACAAGGCACAGAAACAGGAGACTTTTCTAATTTCTCCTTTTCATGCTAAATCTAGATCACTGCACAGGTGAAGAGGCGGACTTTGCTTTTCATGCAAAGCCTTTTTCTTCACTCTGCACTTTATCAAGGGGGTTCAACCCTCTTTAAGCTACTTTATTACTTCTTGGATGATTTACTAGGAAGAAACTGTGATGATCTTTCAAAATCCTAAACCAGAAGTTTCGAGTGAATATAGTTCTGGTGACTTATCTTTTTTATTTTAATGGAAATTCTAAAATCTGGTGTTACTAAATTGGTACAAAAATGGAATATTTTTTCATAAACTTGAATTTCCGAACAACACCTTTTCCTTAAACTTTGTTCCATTGAGAATTTCAGCTTTAGAAAAATAAGAAAGCACAAGTAAAGGACTGGAAGTCAGGCAACTTAAAATAGCTCAGTAATTTTTCTTCAAAAATATTGGCAGTATGTTTGAGAGGCTCAATATTTTCAGTAATTCTTACAACAAACCTTGGCTGCCCAGCCGTTGGTCTTACATCTTTGGGGTCTGTTTGTTTGTTTGACTGTTCTGGTTTTGTTTTGTTATACTAAAGAAAAAAAAATTCACACAAAGACAACAAAACTGACCAAAAAAAAAGAAAGTAACCAATACTCACTACAATTATTGCTGGTGAAAATTCTAGTTATTCCCATGTCCACATCAGTGCAGCTCAGATAGTCATTAGTGGAAGCTGAAGGCAATAAAATAGACTTCAGATAATTAACCTTCTTTTGGGGAGGGTTGAGGGGAGGGACAGCTGCACGTTGGTTTTCAAACACTATTTTAAGTGGGAGTTTTGTTGCTCTGAAAGCAAATTCCAGTGTATCCTTTTTGACAGGGAATATCCATTATCACAGAAAGAGTTTCTGTAACTGTTGAATGAGTGGATACAACCCGGGTGCCTCTTTTATCTGTGGGTGAAGTGCAGGGAGAGCTGCTTGGAAAGCTCCTTTTTAACTCTAATTCCAAACCCAAATAGCCCATGAAACTGTTTTTCACAAGCAGCTCAGATGCACTAGCTCATCCATTCCTCTGGGAATCAGCAGTGATGAATTTATTTGATTCTGAAAGAATAGGCAGTATTTTCAGTGCTTAAAAAATCATAAATAAATAATAAAGAAGGGGCCCTACAGTCCCTGCTCTGAAGGAAGGATTGTCTTGTCCTCAGGTAGAGCCCTTCACCTGTAAATTTTGATCCTCTGCCTTGGGTGTAATTTGGACCTGAGCTGGGACAAGTTGCTGGTGTGAGGTGCTGAAACAGGAGTGCCTGAGCTCTCAGAGGCCCAGGTTGCACTGGTTATTTCCCAGACATTCCCAGCTATTCGTATGTGGAGTCAGTGCCAAAGATGTAGCTGCACAAATAAATTTCCTCTGCAGTTCTGCTGGGCTGGTGTTTTGCTCCAGGTTTGTTCTGTGCAGGACAATGAGCTGGCACCAGGAGGGACCTGAGCCCGTGCTGAGGGAAGCACTTCTGGAGTATTAAGGACAGGCAGCCCGAGCCTGTCACCCTTGAAGGGAGTGGGAATGCTGTCCTTGCCTTCAGAGGGACACAAACCCTGTTCCATAAGCACTCGTGTCACTGAAATGAATTGTCCCAAGCACTGAGATTACTCTGTGAGATCTCTCTCCAGCCAGCAGAGGGGAAATTGGATACAGCACCTTTTTCCAGAGAATTTCCTGTGGGAGCATTAGCTGTAGGAACTCATTTAAAACCATCCCCTTGGCTGCTGTTTTGTACCAAGGGGACAATTTTTTTGTCTTCCAGCCTCTCCAGCACTGAAGTCACAGAGCAGGGCTGAAAACACCTGGAGAGATGTTTCCAAAAGCAGTGTGTGATCTCAGGTGAAACACAAGTGGCCCTGTATTTGCTGGGTGGGTTAAATATTATTTTCTAACTCTGTTCTCATTTGCCAACCTTCAGGATTGCAGTGGGATTCTTCCAATAAGGATTTACCTTTTCCTACCTATTAAAAACACAGCAGACTGATCTCTTGTTCCTGCCAGTCACTTGCTGCTGGCTGCCAGGGACACATCATTGTCCTTGCTGCTTTTTCCTCACACGAGGGATTTTGTGCTGGTCTGATGCGTAACACCAGAGGGTATTAGTTCCACTCCCACTGTACAAATTAGGAATAACTCCAAATGGAGTTATTGTGGCAGGTGGAGGGAATTTGGCAGAGGCATTGCCAGGACTGAGTCTCTGTTATTTCTTTACACACCCAGAGCGTTCGTGGGTGCAGCACCTTCAATGCCATCAGCGGCTGGTGGGTTGTGCAGCCCCCGGAGCCTCCACGGGCTTCCTTCTCCAGAGGGGAATTTTACCCGGACAAATTGACTTTATTACTTGGGCAGCACAAAAGGATTGAAAGGAAACACTGAATCTAAGCTGAAGGTGCTTGTAAAAGACCAAGACCTGGGACTAAATAGATGGCTGGGGGGTGGGATGGGATCCTTGGCTATGAAGGACGTCGAGTGGTTCTGCCTTAAGTTAAAGAGCAGCAAAGAAACTACAAAAAACCTCCAAAATGGGAGGGGTCTGGCATTAAAAACAATCAAGTCTGGCATATTTGGGGGAAATCTAGGTTTTGTTTTTTAATATGTTCCTTTGAGGGTGAACTCAATACAGCTCTCGGTGTTGGAGGTTATTGCAACAATATCCCCAACAAAAGTGGTCTCCAGGGCAGTCTCTCCCAGAAAGGCAAAAGAATTATCCTGCATTAAAAATGCTTTTCCCTCAAAGTATCCAGAGAGCCAGTCTAGTAAATAAAGGAGTGTCACCACAGACTAAACAGATTTTGAGATGATAAGTCTTTCACTTTTACAATAATAGTAGGAAATAAAAAAAAAAAAAAAAACATTTAAAATCTGAACAATGTGTTCACGTTCGAATAACAAATATAAATTTCTAAATGGTTATCTCCATATTTCTTAATGGTAATGAATTCCCAGTTCTAAATCCAGCAAATACCCATTTTCATTCTAGAATTGTTATCCTATAAAGTAACAGCAACTGATAGTAGGAATTTATAGTGGAAATAGCGATTATTGATTCTTAATGCATAAAGGAGTCATAATACAAACATCAGTGGCAAAATATTTTTGTATTTTATTTTTATATTTATTTAGGAAATATATGACTGCAATGGCTTATCTTACTAAACTGAGCAAAAGTATAAAATGCTTTGGAATACTCTTAGCTAGAGAGGTAATAAGTGCTTAGATTATTGGATAAAATGTGGTTTTCTTTAAGTAGAATACATCAAAATAATCAGTGTTTTAGGATTTCTGAGCATGCCTACCATAATTCAAGGAGATTCACCTTTCAGCAAGGTCTGCCAAGCCAAAGCACCACACAGAACTCAGAGATGGACAAACACACAAGATGATCGTCCCCCAAAAGTGATTCCTACCCCCGGGTTTTTGGCAGCCCTGCCCAACCCCTGAACAGCCTCATTACATAAACCTGAGACATTCCAGGGGAACAGATCCACTTCCCTGAGCTTTTGGGCTGTAAAAGAAATCACTGTAGGAATATCAGACTTTTTAAACTTACAAAAATAACTCAGCATTGCCCTTTTAAATTGTTTGCAGTGACAAGCACAGGCACAGTGGCATTTGTTCCTCCGGATCCCAGTCCACACATGTATCCATAATGATCCATCCCTCGGATGGCACAGCTCCTCAGAGCTCGCTACCTGTCAGCACTTGTACTCAAGAACCTTGAATATCAGTGACTCACTAATGTTTTATGATATTTTACCTCACTTTATGGTAGTCATTTATGACAAGACCAGAATGACATAAACTGCCATAAAGCAAAGCAATGCAATCACACAAATGACCATAAATCAAGATAGCAACAGAAAAAGGTCATAAAAAAGGGAAGGAAATTGGAGAAAACAACATTTGAGTTCAGATTCACAAGTCTGGAGTTAGAAGCACCAAACTTCAGGACAGATGGATGTGAGCAGCAAGAAAATTCAGTGTTCCACTGACACTAATCATTCTGTGTGGCACTGGCAGTGATACATAGATGGGCTTTCATTACTTTTAAGCCTGTTATGATGTATAAAGAGCTGATTGCAACTGCGAATGGGCTTTTTTTTCTCCTATGAACTTAGCTTAGCTTTGTCCTACACCCTCAACAGTTCCCAATCCTGATGACCTTTTGAATATCTTTTCTATAATCTGTATCTGCTTATAGTTTTTTTAAATGAAAAATGTGTTCCTGGTAAGCAGACTGGCCACCTTTCAAAGAATTGAGATCATGATGTTCTTCTCTTGGAAGAATCTTTTTCTTGGTCTGGAGGAGAAGGGGAGGATTGGATGTCTCGGGGTGGTCAGATGGGGATTAGACAAATCAGTGGAGCTGGGGTTGTGGATGGGTTCAGTTGGAAGGTGCCCAGGCTCAGGGGACTGTGCTGTTCTGGTGTGGATGGGGACAAGAGCAGGGCCAAGTGACATCAGGGAGGACAAGGAGCTCTGCAGGATCAGGATCAGAGCCTAATTGGGCAGCAGAAGCTGCAGGCAATGAGGTGTAACGGGGCATACACCACACCTTAAAGTTATACCACCATAAAAATGAGAAACTGCCAGCGCTGGAGATAACAGCATTTATGAGGAGAATTTATGGGCTGCTCATGTGGTATAAATATATACAGTACACAAACACCAGTGGGAATAAATTCCGCCGGACAACCCTGTTATTTTAACAGTAACCTTGAAAATATTATGTTATTTAACTGAAGAAAGTGTTAAAGGAACAATACATAATTTAATCTCCTTCTCTACCCTGTACTGTTCATCTCTATATTAATAGCAGTGATGTTTTAAGAAGTGCGTTAAGATAAACCTTGATACTTAATTGCATTTATTTTAACATCCTCGTGCTTCGCTATCCACACCCTTGTGCTTTCATGCTGTGTGCAAGGCTGTTCCGAATGGAGCTGATCTGCTTTAAAAAGCTATGAAGACATATTTTTATCTCCATTTTTGGTCTAAGACCTCTAATTTTTCCCCTGCTCTGCTTCTCTGTTCCCTAAGCCAGTTGCTTTCCTCTTTCGTAGTATCACTTGTGCTCACAACTGCCAGAACCATTTCTAGTCATTTTAAAAATCCTTCCTTGTCACAGGACACCAGTGTAGTAAATAGATATGACAGAAATGTAGCAGATAAGCAAAGAAACCCCTAAAACCCCAGAGCACTCGAGCTGAGAGATCCTGAGCAGGTGCCTTTACAGTGAGCCGTTCTTGTCCTGCCCTGTCTCCACAGGGCTCTGTGCTGAGGGACAGCTTGTTTCCCTTCTTGTCCCTCTGCAGGAGAAAATCTGGAATCTTTGGGATGACTCCAGTTGGACTCTGAAGGTCCTTTTCCGAGCCAGGATGGTTTCACCTGGGAGTCACGCCCGGCCGGTGAGGGAGCAGAGAGCCCTGAGGTGCCGGGGCGGGGAGCGCAGAGAGCTCGGCAGTGCCTGGGCGCAGCGCTCGGTCCCTCGGTGCCTTTGGCTTCCCTGCGGGTTCCCTCCGCACACCAGGGGCAGCCTTTGGGAGAGGAAAATGCCGGGCCCTGCACTTTAGAAGGAAATATTTGTTAGTTCTTTCTGCCTGTTTTCAGATCCAATTTTAGGAGTTGTTCACCAAGGTGGAAATTCCCCCTCTCTGCCTGTTCTCTGGCTGCCAAGAAAGTAAACTAGGACGAGTTAACAGAATGATCCAAGAGTAAAGAAAAAGCTGGTATCTTAATTTTTGATGCAGTCTATGTGTTCTCATTATTACATTGTCTGTTTGTATTACTTTTGATTTATAATGTAATTGGGGAACTATAGAAATGTTAATGGGAAGATACTGTTCTGAATATGACAAAGTTGTTTACTAATTGTTGCCTTTAACTTAGGCTAATTTTGTAGTATTGAAATATTTAAAAATGTTTTATTTCTTTATTTTCAGGTTGTCATGAAAGTGTTGTTTAGTTTAAACTCCATTCTCAGATGAGCTCAGCTTTCTCCTCCTCTAAAACTAGGAAAAGAGTGCAAATTAAAAATTTGTTACACTGGGGTTCAATCTCAAACCTTTACGCAAGCCCATTAATTTTGTTAAATATTTAGATGAGAAATCGTTGCTTGCATGTTTATTTATTTATTTTTACAGCATCCACCGTGCTGCTCATTATCTTAGGGGAGATGGAGAATATTGCAATGATTATTAGTAAGCTTGGTAATGAGATTACTGAACCATTTGCAGTTGACTTTTTTTTTTTCCTGATGCATAATTACAGGGGTTTATTTACAGTGCCTTTAGAGGTTTTGGTTTTGTTTTTTGCCTTTTAATGATTCCCATTTATATCCTTTGTTCCCCACAGAAGGGATGAGATTGTATCTCTGGCTGTTCTGCACTTCTCCCTCCCTAACACACTCCCCCATGAAATGAGGGTGTTGTACTTTAGATGGAAGAAAGAGGCTCTTGTTCAGCCAAGTGATCCTCATTCTGAAAGCTCTTTTATACTTGAGTAATCTGACTGATATTAATTGGGAATACTCAGGTAAATAGGATTATTTGTGCATTTATCGTGGCTGACTCTCCCAGTCTGTGTTCAGGTCAATGGAGGGAGTCTCATCGACTCTCTTTGGCCTCGTCTGTCTCATAAATATGATGGATTCGTAGAAAACAGGAGAAAGGAAGAGCTGCTTTGCAGGTCTTAAATATCTCATAACTGGGGGTTGTTAAGGTTGATCACATCATTGTCACATTTATTACTCACATTCTTGACTGTTACCCACTTTCCCACCAAAATAACTGTGATTTCAGCAATTTCTGAAGCTTTTGCTGGAGGATTCCTGGTATGGAGGGAGGAAAGGAAAAAAAGGGAAACTGAGGGAACTGAATTGGGGCAGTTAGAAGAGGTCCAGGAAAGTCCTTGGGGAATAGAGAAGTAAGGAATAAAGTTGCCCTGGTTCTGCACCAACTTGCCTGAAAGACAGGCACCCATTACTGAGAGATCACAAGGGAAATACATGGAAATACAGTATTTTTGTTTTCCTGTTGTCTCAAAAGCTTTAATATAGTGAAAGGTCTCTCGTTGCCTAACTGGGCTCAGAGAGATAGAAAACCTCAAAAAGCTCTTTTTTTGTTCCCTTGTTTTGCCTGATTTATTTACAATCAGATTCTAAATTCAGGTAGAAGGATATGAACATTTTACACATCCAACTTGCTCCACTTAAGTAGGGCACAAGCAAAAATGTGGAAATGGGTGTTAATATGCAACATTAAAGTTATGGCCTGAATCCAAGCTATTATTTAGAAATCAGTGAGACATTTCACTTGTAAAAATTGCGAGTTCTGAGATTCCTTTCATGTCCAAAAGCAGCTCTGCATTGAACACTTGAAATTTATATAAATCCACACTTCAAATGCCTTAAATGCAGAATTTCTCTTTTCCTTCAGCAGCAAGTCACTTCCTCAAAAACCCCAAACCATGCAGCATGTTTCAGTTTTGTTGCAAAAAATTAGAATGTCAGGAAATAAAAGGACAAGAGGATCCAGAATAATTGCATTTCCTTGCAGAGAATAATGACAAGGCTAAAAAGTCGGTTATTTGATGTGAGGAGTTGTCTGTTGGCTGTTTCATTATACCAGGAATAAAAGTGCACCACAAAAGGATATGTAACTTCTCCAAGGTAATTTAAAGGCATATCCCAAACACTCTGGCCACATAAACAGGTCTGTTGAGAGTCAGTGGGAGGGAAGGAAGGTGATCACTCCCATTATTTAACTTGCATTCCAGCCATGGACTGTAATGTTGAATCCACCCAATGCAGGATTAAGAAACCAACACACCCCTTTGTTTTTAAAGTGCAACATGTCTTTGCTTCCTCTGAGCCGAGGTTATGTGGGATAGTTCTCAGGATTGCTGCATCACTCCTGTTTTCTCTAACAGCTTGCGGGTACCTTCCTACGAAGAGCACACAATGACAGCCACCACCACACCTGATCTCTCAAGTCCTGCATCATGAAGTGAGAGAAAACCTCGTCAGAATATACCTTTTTTTTGGAAAGACAAAGGTCCAAAAAGCTACGTTGAACATCCAGGGTTAATTTTACTCTTTGAAATTACAGATTCAGCTGAAGTGCCATCACCTCACTGTGATAACTTGTCACACTGCTGGAATTTAAGCAGCACTGATCTACTGGGAGTAAACGTCCTTGTGTACACTGGCTAAAGGATGGCACCCTGGGGCTTCTCCCAAGCCTCCAGGATCATATATCGAGGCTGGGCTGATTTCTTTTGCTGGTTCTCAAGCACATTTAATCATCTCACTAAGGTGCCCTATGTGGTCCATAATTAATATTGTACATTGACTTTGGAAGAAAGCTTTGGGGGGGATTTGGATGATCCAAAAGAAATATGGAAACTCCTTTCCATTCAACAGAGATTGTGCGTGGTGAAGGTTGAGCTCCTCCATTTTGAGGGATGAGGAATGATGAGACTGTTTTTTTCACCCCTTGCCCCTCACACTTGGAGTTTTCTCTTTGTTTAAACACCAACCCAGTGCTAATTTTTGCCAAAAGTGAAAGAGAGGGTGAAAAATCATTAATTCAATTTCTCACTGGTTTGCCTCTGGTGATTGCTGTCACTTCAGGTAATAGCTTGTCTCTGGTTCTGACCCAATTCTTAAACCAGTCCTTTCCATACTCAACCAATTAATCTAATGGTTCATTAATTGCAAACATCTGAAATCATTAGAACCTGATTGAGCACAAAAGCATCAAATCCTGTGAAGCTGTGACTGCTTAGCCAGCAAATGGTCTCATTGCAAAGGAATGTCAATGTTTATAGTAAATGTAACCTAAACTGGGGTGTTCATTGACATATCCCTCCATTTGTATACAGCGGCTCTGACATCTATCAGTTCAAGAGTGCATGATTTATCCACTGCTATATCCTGGAACTGACAAGCCAAAGATTACAGCTTAACCTACATGAAAGCAGAGGCTGTATGTATTCCTAAAATAAATATTTAGTAACTGACAAGCTCTGGTTAATATTAATTCCTGATAGAAAGCAGTCAATTTAAGCTTACTTCATGCCAAAATCTATTTGTATTTTGTAAATCATTTTTCATGAATATAGTCTAGAGGATCTCAAGGAAATATATAAGTGGGGGTGGGTTGCTGTATCAGATGTATTTTATACCTCACACATCTGCATTATAGAAACCCTTCCACGTGCCCATGAACTGGGGCAGAACTGGGTAAGGACGCACACAAGCTCTGTGGTGGAAACTCTAAAACAGACACTTAATTACATGAATTTAGAGAGCGTGAAAGATGCCATATTTGTCTTCTGGAACATGAAACCTTCAGTTTATCCAGGGGGGACAAGCACAGGTACTGCTAAACATCACTGCCAAGGGTCCCTCTGTCACCTTGATGTTAGAGACCCTGGAGGGTCACCAGTCCAGACCCAGACATGTGTACTCACAGTGTCTGTCTTGGGCTTGTCTCCTTTTCAGTTATCTCTCTTTCCTTTGAGTGCTCTGCTCTACTTGGCAGGGTGGTGATGGAGCAGATGTTGGGCTCGATGGTCTCAGACCTAAATGACACTGTGATTTTTCCTCTGTTTGTTTTCAGAGGCTACTGCTCGTCCTACTGATAAACAGGGGAAGAGAGGAAAATGTCCATCAGAGCATTTATAAGCATTGGCTCTCCCAAAATATTCCTGCCTTGCTGCTGTGATGGAGCACCTTCCCACAGAGTCCAGTCTTACCACTGAACTCAACATGGCTTTTGTAGGGAGGGAATTCCATTTTCCTGGTGAACGCGTGCTTTGGTACATGTCTTCATAGAAAAACTTAGGGAGCTGCTTAGTTTGTGGCTACAAGTATGAAACTGTGATGCAGATACAAGCACAGGCCCAAAGCCAGACCTGCCACATCAACCTGCCCCTTATTCTCAGGTTCACTTTTCTGGCTGGGCCTTCATCTGGTCTGTAGTTTTGCTGTTCTTTCTGTTAATTCTGTGCTTGATTTCTTCTTACATGTGTCCTTAAACAAATACTACCTGCAATTCTGTTCAGCTCGTGATGTACCAAAGGTGAGCACTGTGTGTTCATCAGACAGGCAGGATAAAATTGTAAATACCCTCACCTAGGTCTGAATTTTAGATCCTCAGACTACCTCTAACATAAATGTGTGTGTCTGTTCAGCACTGTGAGCAGAAGGGAAAAGGACTGGATCTATTCATGCCAAACTGTGGCTCTTGCAGCCAACACAGTCATGTCACTGTTTTCTGGAATATTCCTATTTAAAAGACTGATAATAAGGGTGCAGAGGGATAGTCAAAGGGCTTAAACAGCTGCCCATTGGAATAGGATCTTCTGCTCCTTCAGATAAGAGCAGGGATGGCTTGGAGAGGAGAGCAGGGAGAGAGCCAGGGCTGGCAGATAATCAGGGCAGGAGCACGTGTGTGCTGCTGGCGAGGGCTGAGCAGTATCAGTGCCCTAATGATCCAGGGCAGTGGCCTGAGGAAGTCCTTGGAGTGTGGTTTCCTTTATCACTTTTACTGGGCTGCCCTTTGGGAATGAGTTATGATCTGATGGTTTGATCTTTTGTATTGTGTATGGGGTTATTGCACCTTTTAGTTCCTGACAACAGTAGTAAAGCTGCCAAGTATTACTTAAAGTGTGGGAATGTTTATAAGAGCTCAACAAAGGAGAGTGCCTGGTATTCCAAGTGCTAAGAGGACAAGAAACACTATCCAGCCTCGAGAAAACGGGGTGCTGGGTGCAATACCTCACTTTGAAATGACCTTTTCCAGCTGGTAAAATCAGCCATTATCAGAATGCAACACCAGTAGCAACAAATAAATAAAAAATATAAATAATAAAAATGCATACATACTGAAGACCACAGTTCCAGGGTAGCTCTATGCTTGGATTTGCATGTGGTTCTAAATATACATGTATGTTCACACGTGCTGTGGAGACATTGCAGGTGAAATCTCAAAACATGTTTGTTCTGAACATGAAATGGCGTTAAATTATTCATCTTTTGACAATGTTCTAATGGAATCATAGTTCAAAATATTCAGTGGAAACATTACACTCCCCCATCATTAAGGTGAATTTTGTTTGCATGCTCTTTTCCCAGAACACCAATGTTAATTTTTGCTTAACTTTAGTCTTACAAGGTATGAAGCAATTTAACAGGCTCGGTAACCTTTCATTAAAGTTCAGTGCAGTACTTAAGCATGTTGGGTGCATTAATTGTTAGCTGACAGCTATTATTTCTGTGAAACCCTTTTGTAGTAAAATTTCTGCTTGATGGATTGGATTTTACAAAATTTGCATTTCACTGAGCCAGAGTTAACTGGTACTTAGAACTACTGTAGGTATTTAAATTAGAAAACAATAATTCTTTCAACTATTGTTAAATATCTATGAAAACTGTGAAACTTGTTTAGGATAAACTCTTTATTATGGAGTTCATATCTCTGCATGTTGGTTTTGACACACTATAACAAAACTAGGTTCTAACATAGACAGGACTAACTGTCTGCACCCAGTCCTGAGTTTTGGCACAAGCTGCATGGAGATTTTTGAGCTCTGTATTGTTAAACACGAGGGGAAAGCTGGGAAAATCAGCAGCTTTGTGTGTTTTCCTATAGCTCCGCTTCAGAGATGGAGTCAGAAATATGTATTTCTTCCTCAGGACGCTGTTAGAGGGTGTAATGCACAGCGAGCAATTCTCTGAGGTGCCAGGGAGCATGGAATTTCTCAGATAGTAAACTCTGAAGACTTTAATGGATTAACATAGTTTTCCTGGCTACTGACTTTGCAATGACCCTTGTGTCTAGCAGACTAAACTACCACCAGCACTGCAACAGGGAGAGGAATAACAGAGCATCAGTGGCAGCAGCAGCATTTACTGACCGGGCTTTAGCACTGTGGAGGAGAGAGTGAGAAAGGAGTAGAAAAAGACATCAAATCTCTAGAGAAGGAGAAAGAATAGACAGTGATAAAAGAGGGGTATAACACCTTGGGAAGGACATGAGGTGTGTGTTTTAGCCAGTTGGTTCCAAGCTGCTCCAGAAGAGAGAGCAGAACAGCTGTCAGAGGCTGTGTTAAAATATAAAAATTTAAAAAGTAGAGGCAAAGACAGACACGAGCAGCAAATGAGAACTTTAGACCTGTTGGCCTGAAGGCATCTGGCTGAACGTGTTGGCCTAGAGTGAAGATGCCAGGAGGGAAGGAGGACCAAGAAAGAGAAACCAAATTGTCCAACAAAGGGGATGTGCTGAGGGAGGAATTATAAAACATGTTTGGGAGAAGAAACCACAGCACAAAAAAACATTCTAAATTGATAAGATGATCAATTAACGCAGAGATAAAAGGCTATAAATAAGGGTGGAGCACCAGCCTGACCTGTGTTGTTCTATATACACCAATTCTATCAATGACACCTCATTATTAGGATCAGTTGAACTTTTTCTTTTCTTAATACACACGCCTCTGCATCCTCTCTACTCACCGCTCCATCCATGCCATCATCCTTCCTGGTTTCCAATATATTCCTTATAATTATTCAGTGAAACCTCATGAAATAGAAACCAAGGAACATGTTTCTGAAAAGAGTCATGAGCATAAATACACAGGTAACAGCACAGATACTGCATCTTTATTATTTTTTTACTTGAGGAGTCAAAAACGTAACACTGTTGTTTGGTAATGACAGAATAAATTAATATTTCTTTGATGCTCTTAAAGATCTGAATAGAAGTTGAGTCAAGCCTATCTATCACTAAATGAATTATGTGCTGTAATTTGGTAAAATTAGCTGACTTTAACCACTAATCTTAGATGCCTTATTGAATACGAGAGAGTAGCAAGAAATTCCTTAGATCATCAATATTATCTCATCAGGAGTGGGAAGAGAATGTTACTTCCTTCCATATCCCAGAAATCTGATGAGGAAAGGAGAAAAGCAGCAAGAAAAGTGAGTTACTTAATTATTCAAGAGGGAATTTCCTCTTCAGCAAATTCCTCTCTCAGCTCAGCCAAATCTTGTCATTACATGGCTTCTAATTTTAGGAAGAATTTGGATATCTAGTCAGAATTTTAATGTTTAACTACAGGGTCCCTGCCACAGATAATGGTCAAGTATCTGCACTTCTTTATTAACTCGGGGGTCTGCCATAAGTATCTCCTGGTAAGACCCCACACAGCCAAATTCTTTGCATGCTTATGGTTTGATTTTTGTGCTCAAGAAGAGAGAAAGGAGAAACAACTCAATAATGCTGCAATTTTAGCACTATCCTTTGAAGATCCACCTCCCTGTCCTTTCCATTCCCATGAGCCCATTATCCCACAGGTACCTTGCATCTGTCACTGGATGGGAATGAGCCCCTTGGGCTGCTTTAGATCAATACTTTGACCTTCAGGAAAACCTTTTGTTTGTATCAAGTAGACAGTGAAATAGCACGTTTATCATATGTAAGGTGTAGAAACAATGGATGGAAAGTTCAGGCACTGCTTAAATTTTGCGGGGTTTTTTTGTGGAAATTGTATTTTGATGGAAAGATTTTGAGCAGTTCTATAGGGGGGAAAATGTTAAGTCCTAAAAATTTCTGTTGTAACTGAATTTCTTCTGGAAATGTCCTACAAATGGCTTACAGAGTGTTTAGGACAACAGGGTAACTCCTCTAATTGCTTTGAAAATAAAGTAGTTAAACATGCTCAGTTTTTAGTCGGATATCCTGATAAATTCTATTTCCTTAACTAACACATAGTTCCAAGTAAGAGACCTTCTTGCTCACATGGTATTTCTGTATCAGAAAATCTGTATTTTGCTCTACCTTATTTGTAAATTAGGAAATATATCAATTTTTTCCCCCTGCTAATTTTTAATCCACCTCAGACCCAAAAGACAGCTTGCATTCTTCATTGACAAGCAGTAAGTCACTCCAGGAGCGTAATCATACTAAAATTCATGGCTAGGATAATGTACAACTGGAATTCTATCAGGCTTCTATCTTGAGGAACTGAGGTATGCCTTGGAGGAATGCATTAGATGCTATGGTTAATTAACTAATTTACTCAATCAAGTTTAACAGTGGTTTTAACTTTAATGGCACCATTACAATTTAATATGAAAATAACAGGCTGTGTTCCTGCATTCCCTGCAGTCCTCGCCCTCCCCACCATGCACTTCACAATTGGAGTTTGATTTGTGAAGTCTAAAACTTCCTTGCAACGTGTGATACAACACGGAGTGTCCCCCATTCCCACCTTCCAACCACGGCCCTGGCAGCGGGAATTCCTCCGGAATCATGGGGTGTGCATGTGTGCCTCAGGAAAAGGAAGTGGCGATAAAAGTAGGGTCTTTTGAACTGTCTTTGAGGGATTTCCTCAAAGAAGATCTGGAGTCCCTGCCTGGCAGAATTCCCTGTCTGTGCCCGGATTTCTCTGGGGCAATGCATTGGCACAGTTGGGTCCCAGTGAATGGGTGCCCAGTGAAGCAGAGAGAAAGGAGGTTCACTCTGTACTCCTCGCTTTGCTGAAGGAAAACCTCCTCTCTCCTTGCAAATGCCAGTCCTGAACCCTTCAGGTGTTCCTGTCCCCGTGGCAAAGTCCATCCTGTCTGCAGCCTCCCCCAAAGATTATTTGTGATGTTTTCTGCTTTATGGAGTATAAATATTCTATGGTTTTCTTGAATTTATTGTCTTAATATTCTTAGACAACTGGCTTCTCCTTTACTCTGTATCTTATTTTTGTCGGGTCTAATTAATAATAAGCACTAAATTAAACGTGACTGCTCCCCAGTATGCCACTGGTTTTCAGTCACAGCTCATCAGCAAATAAGTTGTTTATACTTGTGTAGGGAGATCTGTGCCCAAAACTGGCAGCAGGAGACAACTGTTGCCTTATTGCTTGACGAATTTATTGAGATATTGAAAATGTACCTTCAAGTTGTGTCAGGCAGAGAATCTACAGCTCTCCTTGTCAATGGGTTGTTGTGAGTAAAATAGAAAAAGTCTCATTTTGAGGTTGGTTTTACTTTTGACAGTAAAGCTCCTCAAAATAGAGTTCCTATGCACAAAGATCAAGCAGGACACGGTGTGACAGGTTTACCAGGACTCAGTCTGTGAAGCCCATGAGGCTTACACAAGGTCCAGGCACCCAGTTCACGGCTGTCTAAGTTGAGAGGACTCTGTTCCTGCCTGGCAGCAAATGTTTGGGTGCCAAGAAGACACAGAGTCATTCTGGATGGAAAAGACCTCAGAGATCAGCGAGCCCACCCTGTGCCCGATGCCCGCCCTGTGCCCCAGCCCAGAGCTCTGAGCGCCACGGCCAGCCCTGCCTTGGACACCTCCAGGGATGGGCACTCCAAACCTCCCGGGGCAGCCCCTTCCAATGCCTGGCAGCCCTTTCCAGGCAGAAATTCCTCCTGATGTCCAGCCTGGACCTCCCCTGCCCCAGCCTGAGGCCGTTCCCTCTCCATTCCCTTGTTCTGTGAGAGCAGAGCCCAATCTGGATAAAACCTCCAAGTCTCCCTTGTAAACTCCGGTGCCCAGGAGAGAGCAGAGGCAGACCCAGGTGCCCCAGGGATGGTTGTCCCCACGTGGGTGACACCAGCATAGCCAGGACGTTGGTTGGAAGCAGAGACTGCCAGTGGCAGAGCGACAGCTCTGCTGAATATCCACATCCAATTTATAACAGATTTAATCTGATTCTGGAGAGGGACAGTAAATCATTGCTAAACAGTTATATGGGGTTTTATTGAGAATTTTTATTATCATAGATACAAAGGCCGTACTTTAGAGATTAACTAGGAAAAGTTTTACAAGGCAGTGGAGATAATGAATCACAAATTCTGTAAGGGTGAACCTCCCGTGCTGAATCCAAGTACAGCTGTCTCATATTTGCTCTGTGTGCATTTTGCTACCAGTAATTTTGTCATCAATTTTCATATTTTGTTTAAACATATTTGTCTTTTGGACAAGATAGGTCATATTTCACCCATTTGATGAATTTTCTCCTTGGTCCAGTTTTACAGGATTCGCACTTAATTAATTGCACAACCTTTAATTCGACAGACTGTTTTTAATGGCTGTGTAGTTTCAAATGCAGATACACAGAGGAATTTCAAAAAGTAATTGTTTTTATGTCACTACCATTGAAAGTTGCAATTATTAAAATATACAGATAATGGCGCAGAATTTCTTAGCTGATGGTACTAAATACGCACAAGTATTTTTTTGCGTATCTTGAGGGTTTTCCATGGATTTTGGGGTATCACTTCAATACAACACTGTTTGTACACAACCCCTGCAACTGCGTACAAACTCACAGCTTCCACTTGTGAAAGCACTGGCAAACTTTCCATGTGGACTTCTGGTAATATAAGCCTTTATTTAAATGTTTTCCAGGAATTATACTCCAATTTCCTTAATAGTTGGTGGCAAAACTGTTGGATCAGGCATTGGCTGGAAGGCCTAAACAAATTTCCTACTTCCAGAGCTTGCAAAGGCTCAGTGAAGGGAAGCCCACCTTTTCCTGGAGCTCAACGCTGACAGTTGTGGAGCTCTTAAAAGCTTCTTGAGCTCTTAGCAGACTCACAGCACAGGGCTACCTCACCCCTCCAGACAGCCTGCTGTCTGCAAATGTGCCCATCAAACGTGTTTGTCAAGCCACCAGGCTTTTCCATGCCTGGTAAAAGGCAGACAGGAAGGAGTAGGCAAAGGTCAATCCTTGTCAGTTCTTTGTAAATGTAATTGTAGTGGCAGTTTGCGAGCGCTGGCTCGTTCCCTAGCAACTTTGTGTGTGTGGGGAAGAGTTAAATACATAGCTCTCGGTGTGTTGCTTTTTCACTAATTTTGGAATTAGGATTTGGGGGTTTATTTTGTTTTATTTATTGGCCTCTGTGCATGTTTGAAGGTTTGTGTGCATAAGCTGCGAACTCCCATCAGCAATTGTGTAAGGCTTCAAAAAGAAATCTGTTACTGAGGACTGACTGACTTCTGAGTTGGAGGATAATCATGATAATTAATCTAGATTCTGACTTCTTTTGTTATGTGGCTCTGAGCAAATGTAATTTGTGAAACAAAGTCTCTACAGACTCTGTTTTTCATATTGGCAGTGGTGAGCTGCAATCAGAATCTGACCCGCTATCACTGAGGGCTTTGAGTGATCTTTTCTGGTGATGACTATTAGATGGGGAATTTTTCAAGTCTGTATGTCACAAATAACTCCTACTAATAACAGCCATAAGAACAGTGACTTTAAGACAGGTTTTTGTTTAGAGGAATGAATTTAGGGATTAAGCCAAGACATACAACTCCGGTGCAATTTCTAGGAGTTGTCCCTCCTTACACAAAGGATGAATTAAACTCATTTATCTTATTGAAGCCTGAGACAAAACGGTGGGGCTCACGTGTGCTGCTGATGTGGACTGGCACAGCTCCACTGACCACAAGGTGCTGAGAGAGATGTTTCTACAAAGGACCAATTCATAGATGAGAAACTGGTGCTCACAGTCCCACTCCACGGAGCAGGAATGGCCAACAGAGCCTTCCAGGGCAGCTGCACAGGGTGAGGGGTCTCTGGGGGCAGGTTTTACAGAGTTTTACAGAGGGACTGAGATGCTCAAGGATGAATTTTCAAGTGGTTTCATCCTCCTTTCTAGAAGCACAGTTGCACGTTTGGGTTACAAACATGGGCAGGCATCTGCAGGTGGGATCTCAGGGCACCAGAAGCAGGCAAGGGGCTTTTTTGGAGAGCAGGTTCAGCAGTCTGATACCTTCAGCTGACTTTCAGCATTCGATACACCTTTCACATATCTGGCAGTTCCCACAGTCACTTAGAAGGTGATCACAAGAGACCTGACTCACGTGGGTTCATGGAACTGGAGCAGCTCCAAACTCCACAACCTGGGACAGTGGAGCCCATCCCTGTAACCCTCCAGGGTTGGCAGCAAGGACTGAGGAGTCTTCTCCTGGCTGAAGGCCCTGGTCTCAGGTAGAGGCACTGCTTGCTGGTTTTGTTCCTTGTGAAGATTTACAACGTCATACTACCATAGTAGAAAGAGCTATAAAGGAGGAGTTAGAATTCAAGCTGTGTCCTGGTGAGATTCTCATCTCTGTTCATTGCACATGTTAAGTCATTTTCAGATGCAAGTCATTTCTTTGAGAAAGCTTTCTTTGGGGCTGAAATATAATGGCAGGAAATTAGCTGTTAATCCTGTCTTTTCTTGGACAGACTAGACACGCATAATAAACCCCCCCTTTCCCCCTCTTTCCTTGCCCAGTGATTCACTTTGACCTGAAAGAAAACATTTTCTTCCAAGAAAGACAATGTTTATGAGGTGCAACCCTCGTTTGGCTCTGGTGATTAGAGACACATGTATTAACCTGTGTAAAATCTGTGATGGCTGTTTGAGAGGAGCCCTGGTCAGGAAGGCTGAGATCACAAACCCTGTAAGCACCAAAAGACCAGCACTAGCCTGAGTTGCATCCAAGCTCCCAAACCTGTTTTCCAACCCGTTATAACCCTTGCTCCTGTTGAGCACAAGGCACTAAAGCTCTGATTTGCCTGGGAAGGAGCCACAGCACACCCCTCTCCCTGATTCCTCCTGCTCAGGAGGATGTGGGAGAGGCACATCCCAGAACTGGGAACAAGCTGCATTACCTTTGTCTTCCCATAGATTTTGGCTACTCACGTAACCCCTGGAGCCTCCCAACTATTTGGCAGCACTGCAAACACTGAAAGGGGCAAAGAGGGGGATATGGAAAGGCTGGAGCTGCCACTGCACCCAGAGGTGGACACCCTGTATTTAAGAGATGGCCATATATTTGTCAATACTGTCTGGTTTTCATTACATTCCTAATGGATTTTAAATAAATAATTATTATTTTTTTTCCAGAGCTAATCAGGCAAAACAGCAAACATGATTTTATGGTCTGGTGAACAGGTATCAGAGGCAACTTGCACATTGTCTCACGTGTGTCCCAGAGCACAGGTCTCACTGAGGCAGAAAAGCCTTTTGTTTCCCCATTTTAGCACTCCTAAGCACAGCTGATGTTGTAACAGCTTCCTGGGCACAGGTAGGAAGGGTGTCAGTGTGAAGAGACACTTATGTTATTTTCTGCTTATGTGGCTGAGAATATTTTGTTATTTCACGATATTTCAGCAAATTGAAGAGACACCTTTGGGAAATTGGGAGAAGTTCTTCCGCTGAGCAGGAACATACATTCAATCTTTAGTTCATTGCTTGTGGTGGGCAAGCACTAAATCAGGCACTGTGATGGGATCCCTGGCAATTCCTCCACCTTTTGTTAGTGCTCCTCAGTCAGAAATCCTGAGAAAATGGAAAGTGATAGGGAAATAAAAGTTAATATGCGTCCTTTTAATTGTGCAGTGAGGGCACTGTAATGTGAGAGCAGAGAATATTGTGGTGGAAATTAGGATTCTGTGGAAAATAGAGGAGGCGTGTGGAAGAATGTGTTAGCTGAGACAGGGAGCTCAGCCTGCCTCTCTCAGGGTCACTGAAGTGGGTATTTTAGGTTTTATTCTTTAAACAAGAACATCTGCCCCTGCCCCAGACTTCCCAGTCTGGGTGCTGAAGGGCACATCAACATGGAAGTCAGGGGGAACCTTCATTCCTCAACTGATTCAATCCCTTGTTGAATTTCGAATCCCAGAATATCCTGAGATGGAAGGGACCCACAAGGACCATAAGCCCAACCCCTGGCCCTGCACAGACACTCCAACAATCCCACCTTGTCCCCCAGAGTGTTGTCCAAACCCTCCCGCAGCTCTGGCAGCCTCGGGGCCGTGCCCGCTGCCCTGGGGAGCCTGCTCAGTGCCCACCACCCTCTGGGGGAAGAGCCTTTTTCCCTGAGATCCCACCCCACCCTGCCCTGGCACAGCTCCAGCCATTCCCTGGGCACTGTCCCTGGTCAGTTGAGCACCCAGGAACCCCCTGAGAGGCCCCTGGGCACTGTTTGCGTGGTGGGTACCCCAGCAGGGTGGCTGGGCATTGCTGCTGTCACACCCTGTCAGAGGTGCTCCCTCTCTCCTTTAAAACATTGGGCTTTATTACTGTTCTGCCTTATCTCTAAATATAGCCAGGCTGGAACATCTGCTTATTTAAGTAGTTCCATTTGGTCCCAAATCTATCAGGTTCTTGTAAAAACGACTTTAATAGGTCATTTTTTGAGTGAATAGCTGGGAGTTACTTGAACTTCTTGGGCTGGAAGTGATATTGTGTACTTCTCCATTGAATAATTGGGTTTTTAAAAAAAAATACGATATTTTTAAATTTGCTTTTAGTTAAACCAAAAGGAATTGAACTGAAATTCATATGCCAGGCAGCAGCCTTGTGAAATGTAAGCTGAGTTATAAACCTATAGAAAATGGATTTTATTATGGAAATGTAAACTGTCCCCTAAGCATAACATGGAGAGGTGATGCTGCAACAACATATGAGTAAGTAATAAACAACAGCCAGTATTATATCAGATGGCTGGGTACAGCTAGAAATGTATCTGTTTGGGTGTTGAATTATCCCCAAATTTGAATTATGGGCATATAATTCAAATTATCCCCTTCCAGCAATATAAAATCTGACAGACATATTTTTTTAATATACTTCTTGTGCTGTTTTGCATTATGTCACATCCTCCAGCGCTAAAACCACGGCTTTCCTACCATGATTCATCAGAAATCAGGGGGGAAAAATAGTTGAGATCTGATATACTGAGTACTCTTAAATTACAGAGCAGCTTCAAGAGTAGTGCATGAGGAGAGAGGCAGGGTGAATAAGTATGTCTCGGGCTGTCATGTCCATGAACTGGGGAACTCGCTGGCTCATTGAATCATTTCCTGGTCCTTCTGCTCATCCATCGATACGGAGCAACCAGGCTGGGCTTGCAGAGATGAAAGGCAGAGTAATTCAGAGCCAGCTGTAATTCTTTATACAACACACACTAAGTATTTTTGTTGACTCCTGCATGACATTTCCAAGGTGGCTGGGAAGCCAGGCCATTTGTTACACGGAATCCAGATCAATAGAAAGCACAGAGGAAAACAAGGAAAGTTAACATCCAGTGGAAAGGACAGCACAACTTCCAGGTTTGCACATCTCAGCTGTGCACTGGGTACATTGCAGGGGAACATCCTGTTCCTCACAACGTCATATTCAATCACTGCAAAACACCAAGCGTGAGGCAAAGCTACTGCCTTATGTGTCTGTAATTGTCAGATTACCAGCGAACACAACACAGGCATTTGCAAACCCTTTTCCTTCTACAGCTTTCTGCATGACCTCCATGGCTACCTGTGTCTGTAAGGCATATTCCACAAACATTCAGAGCTCTGACACACCTGAATTCCCACTTTCGTTGTTGCTGGCTGCTTTATCACCCTCAAATTACTACATTTTAGCATATAAGAGAACCTAACAGATCCTAAAAATCTGAATATGTGTTTTTCATCAGACAGGATCTATCAAGGATAAAAATAATTTGCTGTATTGGTTCTCAAATGATCAGATTTCGTAGCAGAGTCTTGCTGACTTCAGGGCCTTGATGACTGAAATTTTGCAGGGAGTCCAGGCTCAGGTTACAGGATCTGATTTGAAAACCAACTCGTACCTTGTACAGATTCAGGACCTTCTCAAGGATCAGGTCTATTCCCCTTTGTGTTTTGTGTGCTGTCCTTGTGCAGAAAAGTTTATAACCAGGCTTTTAGTGCTTCCTATATTAAAAGATGGAGGGGAAAAATTATACCTTATAGGTTTGTCTCCAAAAATTACCTGAAAATCACTACTTGTGCTAAGATTTAAAAGAATTAACACATCACCTGGACTTTGCATGTGAAGATTTAACTTTTTGATAAACAGCAAACTCATCTACTGCTGTGCCAGCTATTTTTAACCCACCTTGTGAGTATGCTTTTTTTATTGCTTTATACAGCATATCTGATTCTCTCTAAAGCACAAACTAAAAAATCTATCGGGCTGTCATTTGCTGCATAGTGCCATCTATCATCATGCAGCTTGGCAGCTGTAGTGCAGAGAGGGAGGGGGGAGCTGGAGCAGGAGGCACAGTCAAGGACTTTCACATGTAACACCACAAAAAAAATCCTTGTCACAATTATTTATGGCTCTTGCTGGGGCACATAATAGGACACATAAAACCTCTGTTTCGGTTTCAAGCCCCCTCCCCTCCCGCTCCCCTGGCGGAGTTGGGCGCAGGCAGTTTTGCTTTACACATACAATTTCCTGAACAATGCCGAGCACTTGTGAAGTGACAGTGACAAATACTGGAGGCTCTGGCTGCAGCTCTGCAGGCTGTTACGGGAGCAGGGGTGTCAATAATCAAGGAAGGCTGCCAATGATACCAAAATGCCACTGTGATACTCCCCTTGTTCAAGCAGCTCTCTGCAATGCTTTTATTTTGAAGTTACAGGAAACTTCTCGTGTCCCTGTAGTTGCAGGCTGTGAGGAAATAAAGTGTCGGAGGAACCTGTGCCAAGAAATGATTTTGCATTGTTTGATCTTCTGTGTAGTTTGATCTCACGATAACTAAAATATTGCTGGTTCAGAGTGGCTTAATGAATATTCAGCAGTTTCCTATTAGTGTTAGCCTGGTGTGAAGTCTTTTTGTTAGGGTCTATCATATCAGCCCTCTGCATGGTGCGCTTGACTTTGTTGTTCAGAGTGTAACCTTTGGTTCAGGTCCCAGCTGATGGATTTCAGAGCGACTCTGGTGCCTCTCTGGATGGCAGCAATGGAGAGCTGTGCTGTTAAAGAAACCATGCTTTAGGTAATTAAACATAAAACTCGGGTCCAATCCAATAAATTGTCTTGCTTGCAGTTTCTCGAGAAAGAGCATAGACAGATATTAACCTTGATGTCCCTGTTAAAGTCTTCTGACACCTTTTTTATTTCCCATATCTCATAGTATTTCTCATCTCCAGTGTTAAGTAGCAGGCTGTTATGTGAGCAGAGGAGAGGCCCAGAGGGCTGTGGCTGCCCCATCCCTGGGAGTGTCCCAGGCCAGGCTGGACAGGGCCGGGAGCAACCTGGGCTGGTGGGAGGTGTCCCTGCCCAGGGCACGGGGTGGGATGGGATGGGCTTTGAGGTCCCTTCCAACCCAAACCATTCTGTGATTCTGTGAAACTCTCAGCAGTGAGAGCAAAGCAGGTAGATTAAAGGAGAGCTTCGCCAGTGTTTGCAAAATACGTTTTACTTTTTCCAAGAAAAGGAACGGGGTGGTTCTGCCTCGGAGCCGGTGACTGCAGCGCGTTGTGAGACAGGATTGCTGTCAGTCAAACCCATTTCTCACGGATCACTTCCTGTCTTTATTTGCTGTTCCTTTGCTTCTGTTTCCTACACGCTTTTGTAGCATCTTACAGCACTTGCTGTAGAGGAAAAATGCTTTTCCTGGAGTTTATAGATGCATTGTAGAAGAGGTTTAAATACTGCTAAATATGCTTTTAAAAAACTGAATCGTATTGGTAGTTAAATGATCCATATAGTAGAAATGTCTGTGTAGTTTCTGTTTATTGTCAATGCATTTTTTTTTTTTTTTATCCTTGATTTTTTTGCTCTAGGGACTGTTTCCGTGTGGTTGGGGCACCTTCAGAATTCCAAATGTGGGGATATGCAGATAATTAATATTAGCATTAAGGTTTATCTAAGGAGCAGAAGAGTGGAAGGCTTTGGTTGTGGCACATTTCATAGGATTTTCTTTGCACTGGTTCCCTTTCAGCACCTCACTTTTGGAGAAGTCTCTGTTCTGTTCTACATACAGTGCTTCTGCTGCTTTCTTATTCTGAAATTTAGTTAAGTGTAGAAAAGTTTTCACTGCCCTTTTCTTATGAATAACAAGGTTGTAAAAACATTACCAAAAGGAAGGAATTTCCTATAGTCTGGGGATGTTGACTCTGGACCAAAGAGCCTGAGTGGGACAAAATAATGACTCAGTGGGTCATTTATGGGGAAAAATATTGAAACAGTGTGAGGTTCTTTAGTTTTGCATTTTACAGATCAGGGGAAAGCAGCTGCAATGGTTACAAAAATTGGTAGATTTGATAATTTCCTTACAAACTGTTCTTGATAATTGTGCACAAAAGTGTGCGGTGCATTTTTGTATTTCTGAATTTCTACAAGTGCACTCAGACTCTGCTTTACCCACTGTGAGGTTGCAAATTACCAAGTAGTTAATATTAAAAGGCAAAAATATCATTTAAGGTTTACATTGGTATGAATTAAAAAACAATGCCATAGTCCTGAACCATTCCTGTTCACAAAACCAGCTGCCATGTGAGTGCATCACCTGAGGGTTTCAACAGCTAAAAAGTGCATTCTTGTAAAAGGCTGCCTTTGCAATTTCCAGAAGACAAAAGATTTCTATTTACTGTACAAATCCATTTACCTGTTTGCCACCTGATGCAAATGGAGTTTTGCCATGAGTCACCACAGAGCGTCTTAGGTTTGTTTGGTTTTTTTCAAGTCAGTATTTAATAAACTTTAAGCCTATTTGGGTTTTTATTTCTTGTGATGCCACAACACATTGTTCTTTGCTTGAGATTGACACCAATTTAGTAAGATGTGGCAAACATGCAGCTACCAAGGAAATAGTTTCCTTAGCAACAAGGAACCTATTGACAACGCTCAACACGGAACCCACTTTAACCCCAGTCTGGGGAGCTGCTGTTTCTCTGCTTTCTGGCTGTTCTCTGCAGCTGTGCAAACCAGATGTTGCAGGACCAAACTGTGCTCTCTGTAAACACAGGCAAAGTCATCTTCATTGTGCATGAAAGCAGGAGTTGGTGAGCAACCACCTGCACCATCAAAATCTGGGAGTTTAACACGGCACGTTAGCATTTAAAATGCGTGGTGGGCAAGTCTGAGCTTAAGGTTAACGTGTAAGCTGAGCCCAGCTGACACATCCAGGACTTAATAGAGCGTAATATAAAATAATAGGCTTAATATAAAATAAAAAAGTCTTGGTGTGTACTGCTGACACACACTTTTGGTCAGAGGTATTTATATATGCCACTGATGGAAGCAGCCTGGGCAAATGCAACATTAAGTTTAGGATTGACAAAAATAAAACAAACATTCCACAATTCCACGTGGGAATTGGTCCGTCCAGCTCATCTGTCATGTAAAATAGCACTAGCAATGTATGACTCTGCTGGGAGAGGAAAAGGATTAACCTTTTAAATTTTGATTTAAAAAAAAAAAAAAAGGTCCAATATAAGTTCAGAAAAAGTCATTTGATCATAACATTCCTTGTGGGTTATATTTTTACCGATATCTTAGTTACACATTCTCTGCTTCCCTGATTTAGGCACCAGTATTATATGGGATGACCCAGTATTAACGATGGCAGTCTAAGCCCAGAGGATATTTGAAGTCAAGTCCCTGTTCTACTACATATTTTCTTGTGCAAGTCCCTATGGATTCACATTTCCAAAGGGATTGGCAACTGTGAGTGTTCCCAGTTTGGAACAATCACCCAGAGACCATTATGAGGATATGACTTTTGGAAAATGCAAAATGTTCATACTCTGAAAATCAGATCTCTCTAAAGTGTTCCCAGTTCAGCACCCAAATTTGAAGCACTGCATATGTTACAATTCCCACGGATCTTGGCACCGTCTCCGGAGTGGAGCAAAGCACAGGCACGGCTGAGGCAGGAGTAACCGGGCCTGAGAGGGTATTTCTGCCAAATCAGGGTATCGCTGACTCCCACATCTGGTGGTGCAGATGCTGCATCAGGCCAGTCTGACCTCGGGGTCTCCTCAGTCCTTGCACACCCCCAGGTTTTAATAGCAACATGCTTTAATGATGCTTGGGACAACATGATACTAAAGCCATAAATCACGGGATCCCAGAATGGTGTGGGTGGGAAAGGACCTTAAGGATTCTTTAATTCCATGCCCTGCCCTGGGCAGGGACACCTCCCACCAGCCCAGGTTGCTCCAAGTCCCGTCCAACCTGCCCTTGGACACTCCCAGGGCTGGGGCAGCCACAGCTTCTCTGGGCTCCCTGTGCCAGGGCCTGCCCACCCTCACAGGGAGGGATTCCTTCCCAATATCCCATCTAACCCTACTCCTTGTCAGTTTTCAGCCATTCCCCCTTGTCCTGTCACTCCAGACCCTCAGAAACAGTCTCTCTCCAACTTTCCTGTAGCCCCTTCAGGCCCTGGAAAGTCACAGTGGGATCACGCCGAAGCTTCTCCTCTCCAGGCTGAGCAATCCCAGCTCTCCCAGCCTCTCCCCACAGCAGAGCTGCTCCAGCCCTCTGATCTATCCTGGTGCCTGCTCTGGACTCCCTCCAACAGGTCAATCTGGCTATTTAGTTCACACAGAGACCCCCTGATTTCCAAGAGGGCTCTGGGCCACACAGAATTGTTACCCAGGGAAATAAGCCCTATTTTCCATAGTGAAAAGCAGCACTGAAGTGCTAAATATCGACATTAATGTTACTTCTAAAGAGCTTCCAGGTAAAATTCCGTGGGTCATCTTTGTCAGCTTTTAAGTTTTGGGGCTAAATTTTCAATTAAAGTCTCATCTGAAACCTGCAGCACCTGCATGGTCTTAAAAGAATAGGTGTTAGATTAATTTTCACTGTAATTGGTTAATTAACACTCTACAACAAAAGGAGAAAATTACAAAGGTGGAAAACAAAATCTGTTCTACTTCGAACACCAGAATCAGCAAAATACCTTTTAAATCAATAAGAATATTTATGATAGTTTTGGTCATAAAGATCTGATTTTGAGAATAAAGCCCTTTTTTACTTGTACATAAATAAATGTGGATGTTATTGCGTAAATATCTCTAGAAATACATTTAAAGTCATTAATATGTTCCAAAACGAAATTATTACTTTGCCTTTAGTCCCACTTTTAGTCAGTGATCTGAATTCAGGGTAGTGCTGAGCATTTGAAATATTTTTTTCCCCCAAAGAAATTAATATAACTGTAAAAAATAGTGCATCTTGAAGATCTGACATCATCTATTTTTGTGATTGTTTTGGTTTGCTTTTTTCTTAATTTCAGTTTCCCTTTCTGTCCTCCAAAATGGTAAACCTGTGACATCTATGAAAGAACTTCTTAGCTGCTAAACTGCCTTAATTAAATTGCTGTATCAGCAGTTCCACATTGAGCATCTCCCTCATTCCAAATGGTTGTGATTTGATTATCTCTGCCATGAACCCTTGCAATTCTGTGGATGAGCTTTTGTATAATTAGATGAAGTATGGCCTGAAAACCAACAATATTTCCTAGCCACTGCTTTTAGAAAACCTTGCTAGAAAGAACACTAGTGATAAACTGATTTTTTTTATATTTTTATGCTAATTACAAGTATTATAATCCACCATATACTTTAGCATCAGTTGTTCTTCAATTTGAGAAAATGCTGATTTAAAGCACAGCTTAATACAAATTTTTCAGTGAAGCGTAATAGTAAAAAAAACCCAGAAACTTTCTTCCTTAAAACTCTCACATTAGTTTGGCCAAAGGCAGACACAGCTTCATTTTAAAAAGAATTAAAAAACTTGCCGATCGGATAGTCTTTAAAGATATATATTAAAAACCTCACCACCAACATCACATTAATTAGTATCAAATAGTAATTTTTTTCATGTCCTAATCACACAGGGCACGGTGTCAACACTCAACATAATAAACACTGATGCAGCCGAGCCAACAACCAATTCACTGGTAACCCACCCCAAAAGGCAGCTAGAAAGCCTCTTTTGAACCATATGCCTTTGTGGATGTCAAGGAGTGATCATTTCCATTGCCCCCTGCTGGATTGGAGCAGGTGAGCGGGAAGGGATTCCTCCTCATCCTCCTGCAGGTTTCTCACGCTGCTGGTTCCCTCACGCCCCACCCCAGGTGGGATTGCTTCCTTTGCTGCAAACAGACATTTCAATTTCATTCCTCCATCTCTGGTGGTTACCGGTGCCAAGGAGCAGCATTAGGGATACGTCGGTACTTGAGGTTTTCCGACACTTATTAAAAACTCCACATGACCACCCCGCTGCCTGTCGGGGTCGCTCAGGCAGAAAGGCTGTGGCACAGAGCCACGGGCACCGGTGGCACCGAGCAGCTCCTGGGAGCCCCTGGCATCTTTCAGGCTGCAGATGCTCCAGATTTCTCTAACAGTTTAAAAAGAAGGGGGTGACAAAGGCTGTGCATCTCTCCTAAGGTCCTTTCCAAAGAAGGGGGTGACAAAGGCTGTGCATCTCTCCTAAGGTCCTTTCCAAATGATGGAATGGAGGAGACACTGAATTTTGCAAGGAGACTGTGGGGGTTTTTGTGGGTTCATAGAACTTTGCAAGGAGACTACGGGATCCCCAAAGACAGGTTCTGCCAAGGCAGAGAAGAGCAGCTAGAAAAGCTTAAATCTGCAAGGGACACCCATAGTCCAAGCCAGAGCATCCTCCTCCCCAGCACAGAGTGGGGAATTTACAGGAATTGATAGTCAAAATGAGAGTTGTTGTAGATTTGTTCATCAACCTGTGTGAACTTTGAAAGGCTGTGATTTTGAGTGAACTCTGCCTGGCTTTTCAAGGCCAAGTTGGGCAGGGCTTTGAGCAGCCTGGCCTAGTGAACCACAGTCCCTGTCTTTGTACTCATCATGGAAAGGTTTGGGTTGGAAGGGACCTTAAAGCCCATCTCATTCCACGCCCTGTCATGGGCAGGGACACCTTCCACTAAACCAGGTTGCTCAGAGCCCCATCCAACCTGGCCTCTTCCCCCAGCTCTTCTCCTTCATGCCCTGATTTGACTCATCCTCACTCCAATGAATGTTAAATAAGACCCAGAAACGTCTAAAAAACTTAAGTAACTCTGTTGTGGTAGCAAATAAGAACTGAAGAGTCTTTGGGCAAATTAGAAACGTTGATTCCAACCATTGCATTATTAAGAGGAGTCTTCAGTGTATACTGGGAGAACTTCGTCTTATCCATATGTATATCTGTTGCTTTCTGTTTTCTTGATAAAAATGCCAACCTGATTCAAGAGTTCTGCCTTGAGCAAACCACACAAAAATATTAACATTTCATTAACAGAACATCCCCTGATATGTAAATGATGATACAGGACAAGCTCCTCTTTGCAGCAATAATTGCTAAACACAAGGGGGTCACGAGAGCTGGAGTTTGGGTGAGCACAGACCCGGGACACGTGACTTTGGTGTCAGGTGCCACCAACAGGTTGGAAAGCAAGGAAAATCCAGTGACTTCTGCTCGGAGTTGGCTGGAAATCGCTACGTGTGCCTGAGGTTAATGAGGGAGGAATTAAGCACGTTCACACATCTGGTATCTCTGAGCTGCTTCTGTAAGAGCTGCTAATGTAGGACAGACGTAATAAACCAATAAATTAAAGGTTCTTAATTATCATTAGAAAATATTGCTATCTTTAAATGCAGATGCAAAGTGGGGGTGTGGGGGAAGAGGTAAAGAACTTTCTGTTTTTAAATTATCATGAATTAAGAAAAAACACAGCTCAGATTTTCATTCTGACTAGTTTTAACTGGGGAAATGCTGAATATGCAGTGATTTCATTTTTTTTTTTTACATTAATAATAATAGGAAATGGTAGATAGTGGCATCTCAGCACAATTCTAATTTAATGAGAAACAATAAAATAGTTTTCCAAAGGGGCCTATTTAGGTCCAAAAAGGGGGATATTAAACTTTCAAGATTTATTTTACTTTCTGTAAGGTGTGCTGATGTGCATTTTCTATGACTATATTCTATCTGCTGATCAGATCTTTTATAATTTCCTTAGTTGGAAGAGAGCTGATGTTCTTCTGACTGGATAATGTTGAAAAGCCATCAAGCAGGTCACCTTTTTTTAATTGTGATTCTGTCGATCTACATTGCAAAACATTTCCTTTGGCTTTGGGCAGGATGATGTCAGGAAAGGAGAGAGGAAAAAGGAATGGAAAGGAGAATGGAAAGGAAAAAAGGAAAGGGAAGGGAGAGGAAAGGGAATTCTTGAGCTGTTTGCACAAGCTCAGATCTTGTGGAATTTAAAAAAGGGAGGGAATCATAAACTAGGAAAATCCAGGGAACTTTCCTCATGGAAGTGGTACCGGGGCACTGCTGAACCACAACTCCTGTGAGGCACCACAGTGACATCTCACAGTGGGAATTTCTTCAGGGATAAGGTTTCTTCCTTTTTCCCCTTCTTTGCAATTAGAATTGATAGTTTTGTTAACAGCAGATATTTTTTCATTAGGAAATCGTACAGTTGTAATTGGGGGTTTTGGGGGGCAGTTTGGGGGGAGGGAGGTTGTTTGGCTTTATGGCAGTTTTTTTGTCATTTTGGGGGGGGGCTTTTCATTAATTTTTGTGTGAAACCCAATTTGATGGAGACATTATCTTATCAATAATTCAGTGAGAACGCATATGCACTTGGAAGAGAATGATGCTTGGGCATGAAATTAAGGAAGTCTGATATCTAAAATCAAGAAAATTCACTGTACAGTGTGGGTCTGACAAACTCTGAGCCTTGCACAGTGGCTGGAGGAATGGGTTTCCAAGCTCTGAAGTGTCCGAGATGCTCAGAAACCACGACGTGCTTGGCTGAGCCGTTGGTGCCCCAGTGTGTGTCACGTACCTGCTTAACTGAGGCCCCACTCCGTGGTTCCCTCGTGGGCTTTTCTGGCTTTAAGAATAGCAGATAGAACTGAGCTCTTGACTGAAGGCGTAGGTTGCTTAGTCTTCAATTAGTGAGGGAGTCTGAGCAGAGAATTCTCTTCAGTGATTCAGGAGGTAACCATGGGTTGTATCTTACATCCTTTGTAGGTCCCCTTTGTACATTTTTTTGCAGGCTATAAAGCTTTAAAACTTCCTTAGGAAGCACGGAGTAATTCCCCCAAAATATTGAAACATAACTATTACTGCAGTTGTGTCAATATAGTCAAATGTACAACTTCAGATGGGAACATTATTGCTATTATTTGCTATTTTAACACATAACCAACAGGAGAGGGGAGCCGGGGGTGGGGGTGGGGGTCGAGCTCTGCTCCCAGGGAACAGGGACAGGAGGGGAGGGAACGGCCTCAGGCTGGGCCAGGGCAGGGACAGGTGGGACATCAGGAGGAATTTCTGCCTGGAAAGGGTGGTGAGGCCTTGGAAGGGGCTGCCCAGGGAGGTTTGGAGTGCCCAGCCCTGGAGGTGCCCAAGGCAGGACTGGCCGTGGCACTCAGAGCTCTGGGCTGGGGCACAGGGTGGGCATCGGGCACAGGGTGGGCTCCTGGGCTGGGACGGCTTTTCCAGCCCAAATGATTCTGTGATAACACCAGGAATGCCTCAGGTTTGGGGCTTTCACTATTACTGGGCACTTTTCACATGGCAGTCATACTAAGTGTTAGGTTCTTTTGCCAAGCAATATCAGTTGAGATTTTACTTTGTCAGAAATGCCTCTTATTTACCTGTTTGCTTGATTTCTTTGCATAAATTGATTATACCTTCCATGTAGTGCATAGTCTATCTCATGTATATACATATACCAGGAGAGAGTTTTAATTCTAACTACATGATCCCAAGCACTTCCATGCTCTGGGAAAGGTTTTGGAGTGCACTGCTCAGCCCAGTGCAGTTGCTGCTCTCTAATTAGGCTTCAAAATATGTATTTCCCTTAAGTGCAGCAAGAGGAGAGCAGCATTTAGGCAGCTTTAGGATAATAAATGAAATAATTTCTTCAGGAACAGCAAGAATGCTGGTTTTTGATCATTCCTTGCTGACTTTGTTTTCAGTGATTCTGTCTGACGTCAATCTCGAGAGAGACCTTTTTGGATAAATTTCAGCAGACATCATTATGATCAAAATATAACATATATTTGTACTTAAAGCACATAATTAACTATTGGAATTCATATTTAAAACATGGTTTGCTCATTTCCGTTTTCAGTAATGCCTCTTTAGTTCACATCATCTTTTTTGTGTGTTCCAAAGGTCTGTGTTAAAAAACGCTCTTTCTTCCGAAGGACACTTGCTGTATAATCCTTTGTTAGGATAACAGGACCATCTGGTCCCATCCATCTCTCTCCAATTTGATGCTGGGTTAATTGCACCCTGTCAGCATGTGTGATTGACACTATGTTTTCTCTCTTCACTAAGAGGAGTCTATTAACAATGCCGTTTGTCTGAATTCTGGGAGATCTTTTCACAGCTGCTTCTGTAGGACCGTACACTCTCCCTAAGTTTTGCTATCAGGCATTACAGTAAAAATGCATAAAAAGTAAATTAATAACAGATATTCTCAATTTTGGTGGCTAGGTGCAACCCAGTGCATTCTTCTCTAAAATGGAATAAGCTGGTTTGGAAACAGTAAATTAGAGGGTTCATTATTTCTTTAGCAGAACAAAAACGGGCATCTCCCCTCATCCTGCTGTTAGTGCATTGTTCCTGCAACACGCCAGGAGTTAATGGCACAATTCCTCCGACTTCAACAGAGTCCTGTTAATTTATCCTCACCCTAATTTGACCCTGTGTTGTAAAATACTTAATACACGAGACTTCAGCTTCTCTGTAAATCAAACTGACTGCACAACAGTGTGGGTAACAGCTTTGTGGGGCACACGGGCTGTGCCTGGCCCTGTTTCAGCAATACCGTGGCACAAGGTGTACCCTGCTCAGTGTTCGCTCCCTTTTACCATTGGATCTGTGTGTGCTCTGCTTTGTTTAATTCCAGAGGATCCACACTGTTCCCAGGCAGTTTCACGTGAGGTCTAAGGAGCCCCAGGTCTGTCAGAGCAGGTTTCTGTCCTGTTGTCCCACAGCACCCAATTTACAGCCCATCCACTGACGGACACCTAAGATTCACGTTTGCCATTAAAAGAAATGGGCCAACTAATTCATCATTTTAAGGCAAGCCAGTTTAACAGCTCTGCCTGTTTTACAACTCACACTTCTGCAAGCCTCGATTTGCTGCATTCAAGTCACTCGATGGAGAGAACTTCAGATCCACTAGTGCTGATCTTCCGTTGCTTTGCACTTTGTGGTGCCAACACAGCCCTGCCATGAGGGTTTGACATTACAAGATAACATTTTGTATCCACTTACTCCTTCTTTTACATGTGTTGACATTAAGCTGAAGAATCTTGTGCGTCATTTTCCAAGGCGTAGTTTCTGTACGGAAAATGCACTTGCACTGAGACTTCGCTGATTAAACTTCTGCAGGGGTACCACAAATAAAGCACATACAGGTAAAACAACATGTGACAGTGAGCAGGATGTTAGAAAATTTAAAAGGGGTCCGTTCTCTGCTTGGTTGGGAATTTTACATTGGAAAGCTGCCTGACTGCAATGCCAGTTTCTCCAGTTCATCATTTTATTAAGATGGTGCTTTCAATGTTTGTTGGGAAAGGCTCTTGGGGTTTTTCATGTCCAGTTTCACCTGGTCAAAGTAAGATAGAGGCTGACTTCAGAACATCCGAAAGCCTTTAAAGAGCAGACAGACTCCTCTCAAATGCAGGATGAAGGCTGGGATCAGCCCCCATCAGAGGTGTGGGGTGGGAGTGTCTCTGTAGCACCTGAAAGGTGGGATACACAGGCCAAGCTCTTCCATTTGCACAAAAGTATCTCAAAAGCAGTAACTGAATGATCTCAGACACAACTGTGTGTAAAACCACGATGCAGAGAAACTTGAACATGTCCCAGCAGGTGCCAAACCACTTAACCAACATCTGATTTGGGGAAAGTGCTTTCTAAACACAAGAGTGGCAGGAGAAAAGGACTTGGGGTTTCTTCTGATTTAGAACAGAAAATTTTCTTACAAATTCAACTTTTGATAATTTTTTTCTTTTTCCTTTTTTTTTTGGTGCTGTAATTTTCTTCTTCCATAACTTCAGCAAACTATTTATAGATCTCCAAATCCCAACTTTCTGGTACATGCAGTTGAAAAATACTTCCTCATCTTCAGTGAATATTAGGCCTTTACATAACATATGTGCATATCACTTACTTGCTCTAAATTTGGTCTCATCTACTTACACTATGAAAATGTTAATCTGTGAACTATTTCTTCAGAATTCTTCCCAGTATTATTGCTGGTTCTTGTTTATATTGTGAGAGATCAAGGCACAGGTCAGTGTTGCTTTGTACTGGATGCTACAGCTTTTGGGGGGAAAAAAAAACCACCAAAATTCCCTTCAAAGATGGTTCAGTCAGGAGCTGCAGCTTTGATTGTCACATCCTGACTGACAAGCTAAGTGCTGTTCCCAATTGTACTGTAACTGAGGCTGGAATGGGGCTCTTTGTTTTCCCCTTAGATGTTGGATAACTGGCACATCTCCATGTGTGAGGAGAAGTGAAGCCTCTGCGATGTCATCAAACATCATTTCTAAAGGAAATGACAATTCTTTTTGTTACTTTCATTGGTACTTTTACATGGCAGTTGCTATAATTTAATGTAATTATATCTTTCACTGGTTTTTATCCTTCTATTGTACATATATTCATGCTTTCTCCAATGATAGTTTTCATTGCAGCTCCTGGTTTTCTCATAGAGGAGTTCGCTGCTTACCTTGCTGCACCTCAAGAGATGTGACCCCCTAATATCCTTGCTGGATACTTTTCCATCTCAGGGTTCTCACTTAAGATGCCCTAAACATTTTTATTCATACTAACCCTGTCCCCCTACCATATTTGGCAATTGTCATGAGAACAGTAGTTCTTTGAATTAATCTTGTTCCTCGTCATGAAATTATTATAACTTAGTTTCAGCAAATACAGTTGCTACTCAAAAAACCACATTACTCTGTAGAGCTGGGTGAAATATTGTGCACATACAGCAAATGCAACAAAATTTGCCACTTCACTGGGTTTGCAAAAAGGGAGAAAAGGAGAAAGAAATCCCCCCCTTTTTTCCTGCTGTAATATCACTAATTACCTCATTAGCAAAAGGCCATTCCATCAACAAAAATGTGCTTTTTGTACATTTTACTCAAGTGACCTTGAAAGTTATATATGAAACAGAGGGTTTGTTGCACTTTTTTTGGATGAAAAAAAAGCAAATACGTGAAGATGCAAAAGACAGTGGAGACGAAACAGTTGCAGCTTCAGGCTGGAGACAGCAATGCTGGGCATGCCCCTTGACCTCAGTTCGATTCCCCTCATCTCCATGTCCTTGCCCAAGTCTGTTCTGGCTCCCAAGCCCCGCTGTCCTACTCCCACTTTCTGCCTACCTATGCTAAGTTACGTGAGGAGATCTTAGGGGCACAAAATTGTCTTTTATTCTTTTTTTTTATCTTTATAAAATTTATTTGAAGCGTCTGGTGGTGGCTTTCAGGGTATAATGATGTGTGGAGGTAGCGTAGTATTGCATAAGTCAATTAAAGCCTGTTGGTGCACAGTAGCTGACGAACTGTCCATCACCGTGAGTTTCTGTCTGTAGGGAATATTCCCTTTCCTGATTTCCCTGTATGATGATGGAATCCAGTGCTGGAAGACTGCTGAGTAAAACAGCTCACTGCAGTGTCACAGGGACAAGGTTGTCCCAGTCCCACAGCCCCTTCCACGTCCTCTGCCTCGTGTTTTGATGCAGGGTTGTTTTCACTCACGTCCACCGCCACACAGGGGTAATGCAGCCTTGAAAGTTGTGCTCAGGATGTAATTCAGACCTACCTGGCAGAAAACAAATGAACATTTCATTTGATTATGCCCCATATTGTAACACTGGATAGTGTGAAAAGAAGCAGATGAGTTAAGGACAAAGATTGTGACTGTGTGTTTCTTCCCATTCCCGTGTACAGCGAACACTCTTTCTAGGAGCTGTAATTGAAGTGATTTTTATTCAGATGAGACAGGTAAAGAAAACCCCTACATTTGTATGAACCAATAAAAGCTCAGAAATCAGTTCCCTCGGCCAGGAGAGAAAATATGAAATATTCTTGGGTAAGTTACTGTCAAGTCTAAAGTTACCCATTGACATTCAGAGAGGAATCGGACTTAATTGTACCATAGGCAGACTCATGACTGCGTTAAAATCAATCCTAAAACATGCTTTTGGTGGAATCCAAGCCAAAATTCCCCAGGTTTTTTTGCTGATACTGATGAAAATAGTGCTTCAGAATCAAGCACTAAGAGAACATGAATGGTCTCTCCATCTGTTTTTCAGAACTGATCACCAGGACATTTAAGCTTCCTGGAGAAGAGTGTTTGCAGCCCCATTCCCATCAGTGCCTTGGGTTTCAAAGCAAATTCATAGGATCAGGCTGTGCTCTTGCCAAGTCTAAACCTTCAGCTTAGGCAGTGGCTCATGCCTCCTACAAAGCTCATGAGCTGGCTTTTCCCAGGAGGTGAACTGAAGGGAGGAAACCTCTGAGGATGGAATGACTGACCACTTATGCTCAAATTTGGTCTCTACAGACCTTGGGCAGGTTGACCCAGTTGGTTTGTGCACCTGAATTAAATCAGAGCGAACAAAAGCAGAGCAGAGGGAGCCAGTTACTGGTGAGGAAAGTCAGGCTAGTTCTGTCAGTGCTAATGAAGATACTCTGGGCACACACCAGCGCAAAGCCCAGCGTTCCATTTGTTGTTGCTTCTGCATATGGAGGTTTAAACAGCAATCAAGTACCAGGATTCTTCCTGGCTTCTCTCCCCTCCCTAAATGACTACGAGGTGCCCCTACCTGTGCTGCCTTCCCTATGCGAATCCAAAATGTGCTTGGATTCATGAAAATCCAAGGAAGCGAGAGAGCAGCGAGGAAAAGAGTGTAGGAAGTAAAACCCAGCTCAGAGGATCGTGTGTTCCTACACCAAAATTTTGTGTTTAGCAATAGATCAGCTTCTGGCAACACACTTTTTTTGTTTTGCCAAGTCCAGGGCCTGGGAGGTTTCACTTCTCAAGACACAGTCATTTGTGCAGTGCACTTGCCTCTGTCAGAGTTGCTGGGGAAGAGATTCAGTGAGCCATTAAAAGGTGGGAAAGCATCCTGCTGTTATGTATATGAGAGCAGGGCTTTGTCTTGTCACATGTCAGACACGCAGCAGTAGTGGGAGAGAAAATCGTCTTGGTATGTGATGGAGTTTGCAAGATGTCCTCCAAACCTTAATTATTGGAATGTGTCCTGGGATAAGTGATGCTGTCATTGAACCCTGATTAGTTCAGAGGCAGGGTGGATGCAAGAGGGAGGAAACATAATGTCAGACTGGTTAATTAGCAAGCAAGTAAGAGCAACCCAAATTGTACAATCTGATGAGCAATTTGTCACCCACTCATTTTAAATGAGAAATGTGGTAACACTTTGCATTTCCTTTCTCTTTTCCATCTTTGCATCACTTTGTATATGAGCTAAGTTTGTGGCTCCTCTGTGGGGTTAGCAAGTGTTAGTGAGATAAACTCAGGGCTGAGAAGGCTAAGTGACTTGTCCAGAGATCACTGGTGAAAAACCTGGGTCTGAACCAGCAGCCACGTGCTCTAACTTGGATTAGAAACAAGAAAACAGAGTGCAGGAAAATTAGAGATGGAGAAGAGCGTAAAATTCAAGGTCAGAATCTTTTGCCTGTTGATCTCCTGCCCCCAGCATGGTTTCAGTTCATTCAGCATTCCTAGTGGGGATCTGAATTTTTAGGCCATGAGCTTGGGGTAAATATATTTTGTGCTATTTTGGTGGTACAAAAGCTACTGAAAGCTGATTTAAACTAGCAGGTGGGAGTTTCTGTGTGCACGTGGATATTCTTCAGTGCCACGGTGCTGCCAAATGGCTTCACCACCACCTCCAGGAGCCTGCAAGGGGAACCAGCACTGCTGCACTGCACGGGCTGGAGGGGCAGCAGCAACCACACACAACTGGGAGTAATTGAACCACTGTAGGGATTAGGCTTGGTCTGAATCAGAGAGATTCCTTCCACCTTTAAATTCCTGGGCTGCATCTCAGATGTTGCTTAGGGCTTGAACGTTGAACTTCTGCAGTACTTGTGAGCTGTTCTCCCTGACGTTAATTACTTGAGCAATTCTTGATCCTGGTTATTTGAACATCTCAGGAAGGCAAACCTGGCTCTCAGCAGCTGCTATTTCTTTGTAAATGCTCAGTAAACATTCCCCTTTAAAACGGAGAAGGGTAATCATCCAAACATGTAACTTGGAAGGTGTTCAGCCAAAAAAAACCCAGCAAATTCATTTCCTATTGTTCTTTCACAACAGGAAGATTTTTTTTTTCTTAGCCTTTGAAAAGCACAGAGTATTTTAGCATTTCCTGGATCACTTTTGAAGACTTGCAGCTTCTGAAGGAGTCCCTGAGTGATCTTAAGAATGAGCAGTGCTTTAAAGCATCATATCAAGCTTTTATAATAATGTCTTCAAGATGTCTATCACATTTAAAGTCTGAAGAAGGGCTTGTCTTTCGGAAGGTTTGTCTGTCTTTTTCAAGTCTAATCAGTTGATTTAATAAAAGGTATTACCTCCACCTGCAAACTGCATATTTCTCATATCTCTGGAGCATCACAGTCCCCGTTTTCTGACTGTTACCACCACAAAAAATGCGTATGGGCATAAATAACTGTTTCCAGAAAGTCATAAAAATGACCAGTTCAAGGGTTTGTCTCTTAAGAGAAGCGTAGGGGGGAAATGCTTTTAAGTTTAAAACAATATGCATCTTAAGGGTAAAGATTCCCATAATAAATCCCCTGCTGTTATTCTAACATTCAAGAAATGTGAACTGCTCTGGACTCTTCTGCTTTGTCCCTGTGGTACTAATAGTTGCTGCTCTTTGTCACTTATTGATGCTTGTTATTGATAAGTATTTTTCAGTCCAGAGTTTATAGCAGGTGTGGAGCAGATGTTTTGTGGGTCTTCTGCATGAAAGATCTGTCATGGATGTCTGTGGGTCTTGATCCTTCACTAGTCCCTTCCCTTCTGTATCAGTATAGCTCAGGATGTGACAGTGACATGTGGGCAGGGAAGGAAATTTGGGAAGGTCCTTTGTGTATTTATAGAACTTTAGAGACTTAGGTATTCAGAGCCCCTGCATGAGCTCAGCTGAACCCAAAAATCAGTATTCAGAGTTGTGGGGATCTTGGCAAACAGGTTTCTGTGACCTACCCTGCTCGTGTTCCAGAGGGGACGGCAGCTGCCCACTGCCTCTTGTTCTTCAGCAAGAGTATCTTGCAGATAATTTACACCAGTCACAGGGTAAATTTTAGATCTTGCCTCCAATTCCAGATTAATTTGATCCTATTACAAAAAAAACCCATTTGGTTTCTAAAAGTTTGGGCGAGATTTCACGCACTGAAAGCAAGATGTTGCAAAGTCAAGGTGAACTCAACCATCTCCCAGGCGTCTGGAAGTTAAGCCGTAACCATTAGGATCTCAACTACCAAAACTGAGTTTTGAGAGATTTAATGTGCTAAATGTAGACCTAGGCTGGATGTGGACACACCTGCAGGTTGTGTGTCCCCAGACAGCCCCTCTGGAGCTCTCCCTCCCCTGGGCCAGGGTGTGGATGGAGGCTCTGGGGGTCTGGCAGGCGGTTAAAGCAGATCCTGGTCCTGCAGCAGTTCTGCGGCGCTGAAGGCGGAGCGTGGAGCACACCCGCCCCGCAGGCTTGGTTTTTGGAGAGATAAAACATGGCACAGTCTGATTTAACCCAACACAACACCACACAGTTGCTTCTGATTGTTCTAAGGTATTTCAAGTCAGTTCCTTGTTCTCATTTTGGCTAACAAATATTGACACATCAGTATTCCACCCATGGCTGAACTGACATGAGCACATAAATACGATGCAAAGCAAGCTGGCAAGTGCCTTTTGTTCACAGCTACTCAAATTAAAGACAGGTACTTTGGTGTGTCTTCAACCAGAAACAAACTGTGAAAATTCATTTCCCAGTGCTCTTTGGGTATTTTTGTAACTCACTATGATCACACTGCATATGCAGATATAAGTTAAAAATAAGCTTTTCAACTCTTGCTTGTTTACACAATATTAGAAGCACTTTATAAAAGTGGATGTTAATTAATGCTGTATTTTAATGGCGTTCCTATGAATTTGTAAGTACATTCTGGAGAGACTATCAAATATAATTTCCTTTCAAAACAATTGGGGATTATCAGGATCAAAATAATTCAAATATTAATTTTTGATTTCTACTACCTTTACTATGCAAGTGGTTGTGCTTAGATGCCTCACACATAAAGAAAAAAATTAAAGAATTTTTTTCATAAATTTATTCAGAAGTGATTTTTAAAGAGACTTTCCACCTTCATTTCAATCTATTAATTTTCAAAGACAGCTGGGTGTGCAGTAAGTTTTCAAAGAGGTAAGCTATACCTGAAAACATAGTAGGATATTTATTTCATATATGTTATGCTCCTGAAAGCACAGTTATATATTGATTTAGTTTTCTGTTTAAGATAGCTTGTGAGCACCCAGCTATCAGTAAACTCATGCAGTCGTAGGGGTTGTACAAACGTGTTGAGCACAAGGATTTTGTCCACAGAAACGAGCTTCTTGATAACTCGGATTTAGCTATTGTTTTTAACTCATACTGATATTTATGATTTTATTTCTTTTATAGTCTATAATATATTATCTGGATCATTATAGAAATTAATGTTTATTTGTTGTTGTTATATTTACATATTATTAATAATTCATATTGATATTTAGAAGGAGAATTAAGGGGTTTCAGAGGAATTCCTTGCAGTTGTGGGAGTTATTTGTGGTGCAGACTGTGGTGTGACCCTTCCTGGCTCAGTGTGTTATTGGGGAGGGTTGGGTGGAGAGCTCTGGGAAATTGTGACCTGCCGAGGGAGGGCCCAGAGCAGGGACCGTCAGAGCTGCGCCAGGGGCTGGGTGCTGGGGGGCTGGAGGTGAGGTCTGTGCTCCCCTAAACTCGGGTTTGGGACACGCACCGAATTCCCCCCAAGGCTCAGTGCCTTGGGCCAATGTCTTCATGCTCTGAAATCCATGGGAACCAAGAGTAGGTGTAAAGGGGTGTTTGCTTTTGGAGAAAGTCCTGTAGTTGTTCAGGGGAGGGGATCAGCTGAATTGTTCCTTCTGATAATACAAAAAACTTGGTCAGAATAAACGCTGACCTTAAATTCACCTGAGTGTCTCATCTGTGATAGCTACATTCTTGTGTTTTCCTATACTCATCATTTCTGGATTGGGCCAAAAATGCCTAAATAGTTTGAATTTATTTGTATTTGTGGTTGTCTTCTTGTCAGAGTATATTAGAAATGGTAGAAGTAACGTCTTTTCTCACAAAACTTTTGTGTCTTATGCAAAGAAAAGCTTGGGGTAAGAAGCTGTGCCCTTGGGACCACACCTGAACATGAGTTGTGATCTAAATAATGTAAAGTTTAGATCCTGAGCTGAGCTTAGAGTTTCCATCTCTACTAACAACAGACTGGAACGAAAATCCCTTACCCAAATGTCTCTGAGTCCTGAAGGCTCCAGGCAGAGGAGGTTACAGACCTCTTGGCTTGGACCCTCCTCTCTCCTGTGTTGTTTTTAGGGGCCACTCTCAATGTGTTTAGTGAATAACAAAGAGACTGCCCCACTCTATAACAACCTTTGATAATTCTCTCAAAGTTTAAAGGACATTTGCCCAATGTTTACTTGACTTAGGGAAAAGGAATATCTAAACTGTGTGTCAAGGGCAGGGAACAGCAAACGTTTCTGCTTCCACTTCTAACTGAAACACGAAGAAAATATCTTGTCCAGACAAGTAAATTATTAAACTTTCTTATTAAGGAAAGCATAGGAAACATTTTTTCTATCATCTATCTGTTAGTTAGAAGAGGAGACATGGCTTTCAAGTCTCTCTTTGTGGAACAAGAGTCTCATAACAGAACTTTTTATCCAGTCCATGTAGTTGTCAAAACACGAGGAGGGAAAGGAGACGTGTCAGATGAAGTCAACACAAAAGGTGAAGCAGCACAGTCAGAAGTTGTTCTGAAGTGTCCTCCGTGCAAAACTGATTGCAAATGCAGGGCCAGTAAAACGTGAAACATGTTTAAATCCAGCCCAGTTCCACATCTGAGTTTCCATTTATTATGGCTCCCTATTTTCCGATGGATCCTGAGCCATAAACCTGGCTGCCAGGAGGTCCACCTGGGTCCCATGAAAAAGATAATAAATACCCTTCCCTGACTTTCTTCTGTCACATCACAGAGATTGCAGTGATTGCTTTGGGGCTTTCCAGCGGGGCCGAGGAACCGCGTCCCCTGCGCTTCCCTCTCGCCATCAGTCGTGGTTATAAAACATTTTCATCTGTGCTCTGTATCACAAAGCATCTGCACTTTATTATATTTCATCTTGGTGCCAAGAAAGGAATATGTTTTGGAACTTCCGAGCACCATCATATAATTTTCATTAATAAAAGGAGGAGGGAAGTACCATCATCCAGCACTTGAAATGACCTTACAAGGAGACCCACATTAAGCTGTGGAGAGACAAAAGCTCAGCACTGGCAGAGCCCAGGTTATCCCTGCTGGAAGTTCCTTGATGTTACACCAATAAAGAGCAAACAATGCCAACATTTTGGTATTAAAAAAAATAGAAAAAAAGATTAAAATAAATCATGATTACACATAGAACATAAAATGCCAGTGTCCTGTAGTAGCCATATATCAGCTCGGCTCACATACATTCAGCAGCATAACCACAACAAGCTGTGGCTGTGTTTTAAAACCTTGCAGGAAAAAGCAAAGCCTTTACAGCATTTCTTATTAGCATTTATTCCTAGAATAATCTGTGCCAGAATTAGCCCCTGCCAGCAAAGAGAAGGCTGAACCAGCCTCTCTGGGGTTTTTTTTAGGAGAAGGGAGGTGTAATGGTGCAGCCACCAAACTAAGGAATTCCCAGGCCTCTCACAGATGCTGACAAGGCACTAACAGTAACATCACCTTGCTCTCTCCTCATCTCATCCTCCCATTTGGTTTTTTTTCAGTAGTATGGAGTTTATCAATATGTGCTGGCAAGTACCTGGTGGCCTCTATGGCTTGTGCTCAACATCGTTGGAAAAGCTGTTTGAGAAGCTCAGCCCGACTGGTCCTTCCCTGACCTGTTTCCCAGGATTTATTTTCTCCCTGAATTTGGGAGATCATTTCACCTACCTCAGTCTCCCAAAGCTGGTCTTCATGAGACCACAATTAGGGCAAAAAGGTCAATCAGAGCTCGAAGCTGCAAAGTGCTTTGCAAGTGCAAATAATTTTCCTGCCGTGGACTTCTCTGCGAAGTTATGGAGATAATATTTTAGCTTTTATTTTTTTCTTGCCTGGTTTTAAATTGTTATCTTGAAAACGCACAATAGCAAATTTTTACAAACTTTAGCCAATCAGGATCAGCCCTCCCAGATAATGTAAATACAATTAGTTGATTTAAAGCACATTTCATGTTCTGCTTATCTGCTAAGTGTTTCAGTTATGGCGTTCATACAGAATGAGTCACTCATACATATTCCTCAAGGAAGAGCCAAAAGATGGAAGGAAAATACAGCCTGAGGAAAAAGTCTATAAAGATTTCTCGCTTTTCTAATCCCTTCTCTCTAATGTTTCTTTGTAAATTTGTCAGATGGGAATGAAATTGCCTCATAACTCTCCAGATGTGAAGAGCATCACTGCACAAAATTACGTACTTGTCAAAGCAAGGGGGAATTTATGTTGGTGTTCCTGAGATGTGATTTTATTCAGTCTATTTCCTTTGTGCACATCATAGCAACTAGAAAGACAAAAACAGCTAGTTTATGTATATCTTCTTTTTTGCCCTCCCCCCCCTTTTTTCACCTCTGGTGAATTTTTTAGCTTCTATTTTTCCCTTTTGTTTTCTTATCCCCCTCCCCTCCCTCCTTTTATCTACTGCTTATTGCTAGTGACAGTAAACTTCATCCAACAACAGTGTGATGAGAGCAGCTCTGATTCTACCAGCACCAGGCAGTTCAGACAAGTGCTGCAGTAATTTTCCCTCTGGAGCACGGAGAAAGGTGTGGCTTCTCTCCTGGTTAGCAAAGGTGTTAGTTTAGAAACCTGCAATGTTTCTTACAGGCAACCAAATTATTATTTAATTGAATGCTTTGCTTTATATTTTAGTGTTTTAATTTCAAACTTGTGCATTTTCACTCCAAAGCTCTTGCAGTTAACCATTGTGGGTAAACTTACTGAAAACTTCTTCCTAAGTCCACGTTCTTTGTGCTGCTTTGAATAATACAGGTGGCAGTCTTTGTGCAGTATTTCTTCCTTTAGTTTAAAGCTCTGGTATTAAATGTAGTCTAAAGCATTAGGTACATAAACTGCTCTGAATTTTGGCTACTGCTGGCCATGGCCTGCTTGAGACATTTAAAAAATTTCAGCTTTTTAATATTCCTATTTGTGTTTCTCCAAGACACCTAAGACAGTTTTAAAACTAGTATTAATGGAGGAGAAAATAAGCCAACTAAATGAGATATTCAAAGCATTGTTCATGACGATTTGTGAACCTCTTCTAAGGAGCTGGGATGACTCTTCTCACTTAACAGGGAGTTTTGGGTGCCCTTTGAGGGCTCAAGATGAGAAGAGATACAGATCTACCTACGCTTCATAATACCTGTCCCAAGCACAGTGCAGGGCTTCCCCCCTCTTGCACACACCCACCAACCCTCTGCCTCCACCAACCATCAGGGAGGGGCTGGGTGGCTGACTCGGCCTGGGCATCCTTCAGGTGGGAGGAACCTGGATGCAGGTGCCCAGCCAGCCTGGTTTATTTTAATTCATGTCACTCCCCTGGGCTTATGTTGGATCAGATGCTCTTCCAGCCGTACTTTAGGAATAGTCGAGCTTCGGTTTCATCTTTCTTAAATAACAAATATATCTTGGCTCCTACAATCTGGCCATATATGAAGCTTTGGGTAAGTAAAGATGGGTGTAAGTGTTATTGTAAGTTATGACAATCAAATGCCTCTTCCTTTTTTCTTTTCCCTCTTCTTTCCCTCCCTTCTTTAGTGTTCACTTTGGTGTTTGGAATTTGGTGTTCACTTCCCTATTTGTGTTTCAAACCATCCATATTCTGAGAGTGCAAAACTTTGGTTTGCTCCCACACCGAGACAAGCTGTGTATTTACAAGTTAAAGAAACATTCTCAATTTGATGAATGTGATAAGAGTAGGTGATATGCTGAGGATGTCATGATTTTGCAAGGGAATGTTAGAAAAAAATTATTTCACTGGATGTTAAGTTGTCTGGGAGGTGGACTGTGAGGTTAGACAAAAATCATGGGTACTAAATCCCAACTTGGCTCTGTCTCTGCTAAGAAATTACTTGTAAAAATACATTTGAACTAGTTCTCAGGCTGGTTTTAAGCCACTTAAAAACCATGTTCAGGCTTGTACTAGAGGTGTAATAACTCAGGGCTGAGAAGAGTCAGTCCTGGACTGTTCACCAGGACAGAGATGCTTTGTGCTGCCTGTTGGACCAACAGGTGAGTGTGTTTCTTGTGCCTCCACTGTGGTCTGGCCCTGTAAGTGTCTGTGTGTGAAACAGTCCTTGAAGTCAAGGAGCCCTCAATACTCTTGGTTAATATGAGATGTCCATCAGCATTTTATCTTGGTGAGGGTGTAAAATACTGGCTTAGGACGATGAAGAAGAGTTCCCGGAGCCATCCCAATGGCTTCTTAAAGCAGTTTTTCCTGCATTATATGGGATATAAAATTATCCTGTATTGATGGAGCCGGAAGTTGGTCTGAGCAGCCTCGACCAGGAGATCTTTGCAAAAAGCAGCAAAGTAAATGGCAAAGCCACAAACTGTAAAGTAACAAAAAGAATTTTTATTATTGCTGTTTTTCCCTTTTGTATTTCCCTTCCCATTCTGATCGGATGTACATTGTTTATAACCCCTAGTTTACTGGCCCCAAATATCATTACAACGTCTGCACTATGATATATGTTTGGTTGTTACCCTTTTAATGGATAAAAAAAGATTTAAGTACTTCATTCTGTTGCATTTTGACAGCTGTTAGCCATCATTTTTCCATTCACCTGCATTTAGCAATCCCATAAAGGGAGGCAATCTTAGAACTAACAAGAGCTGGGCACTGCAAGGTGATAATTCTGTATCACTTTGGCCTATAAATACCTGCCAGGCTTTGCGCTGAGTCAGCAGTCTGTAACAAAGTGGCAGCCGTGCCCTTTTATCTGTGTGAGTGTTTCACAGCAATTGGACTATCAGCCCCTGCAGTGAAAATCCATAGTATCGATCAGGCTATTTCTCCACTGTAATTCTTTTGTAGGAAATCCCTGATGACAAATTTTATCTGCACCACTTTTTGATTGCTGGTTTGATGTAAGCGATCTCCAAGGGCAGAGTTAAGCTCCTGGCCGTTCCACATTATCAAGCACCAGCTTTATTTACTGAAACTACACTTGTGGTCACCAACAAAAATAAAAAAGTGAGAGAGAGAGAGAGAGAGAGAGAGAGAAAGGAGGAGGTGGAGGAGGCTGAAAATTAAGAGCAAAATAATATTTCAAAATGCAGGAGTGAGAGGGTAAAATGAGTCGCATCAGCTGCTTGAGTCTTAAGTAAAAGCACGTGTAAATGCATAACCAGTAGGAATATGTCTACATGACACAGGGCTGTATGTGGAGAGTGGGTTGGGGCTGGACCTGGTCCTGTGAGCTCCTGCTCGTGTGAAGGGTCACGGAGGTGCCCCTGGGAGTGCACGTCGGGAAGAACTGGATGTCATTCCCTTTCCAAACTGATAAAAGTTCCTTCTGAGCTGCTTCCCTTGCACTTATGGCATAGCACTCAGGCCACAGCAGGGCTGGCTGTTGAGGCAAGACTGCAGTGCCTTCTGTGTTCTCGAGGAGTGTGGAGCGGGGTCTGCTCAGAGCAGATGTCAATGAAAAGCTTCTCCAGGTACAACCCCCTGGTTTAAATGTATCCCAAGCACAAACTTGTATTAGTGATACCACCCTGTGGATTAGCTGGGGCTCTTTAGCCTACAGATTTAACTTGGAAATGCTGCAAAAGGAGGCTCAGGAATTTCCATCTCCCTCAGCTCAGTAAGGCTGAGGAGCATCAGATATTACAGAACCCATTGCTGTGAATTCCAAATTTATTCCAATTCTGATTTAAATGGAGGTTATTGTCTCAGCAGAGTTATTACGTACTATCCCTTGGACACCTTGAGTTTCTAACTTCCCCACTCCTGATGAATGAACCCTTCACTCTGTACCCTCAGGGAGGTTTTCTCAAGGCAGTTGTCGCCGCAGTACATTGGTGTTACTCAGTATGACTTTGCAGAGATGTTTTCTTTTTACCTAAGTAATGCAGCAGGAAACAGGGAAATGATGTCTTGTGTTTTTATTTAAAGCCCTGAGTCACTGACATCTCCCAAACGTGGCACATACAGAGCAGAATTACTTAGGAAAATAGTCTACCTCTGCTTTGGTTTCTTTCTCCCAAAACGTGGTAAGCACAAAACTAAAAATAGCTTTGCATAGCAATGAGTCCTCCATCAAGAAAATATCTGTTTGTATTGCTGGGCTCCTGCCTGGGACTATGTCACTCTGCTAAAATTCAGTTGCCTAGAAAACATATATCTTCAGATACAAACATATATCCAAAGATATATGTTTACTGAGCAACATATATTGGATTAGGCATGGAGCCAGTCCAATTTCATGACTACACCTTTGAAAAATTGTCTGATTAATACTGAGAGGAATAATTGTATGTGAAAGGAATAGCAAACGTTACCCACTAGAATGGATTTTCAGCAGATAATGTGAAATACTTTGTCCCTTCGGAACCTTAACCCAATGAAAAGCACTTTAATCATTTTCTTCAGCAATAGCTCAAATTAAATAAATTAATACCAATTAAGCATTGAGAGTAATTGGGATTATTTGGGAGAAACTATTTTGGCTTTTTATACGGTTGAGCACATTTAAAGTCTGAATAAGTTCAAAGTTTGCAAATTTGATTCGTAAATGTTGAATCATAAAACCCAGAGAGAGACAATAAGATTTTCAGGGGGAGTTGAATGAATTTTAAAATCAATGAAACCCTTTCTGTAAGTTTTACGGACTACAGATCTCTACCCAAGATTTTTGATATAATATAGAGAACAAAATTCAAAGCATGCAGTTTAGCCCAAAGTCTGTTATTATTACTGAATTATCGTAAATCCCAAACCCATTGCACAACACTTCTCCTCTAAATTACCATAGGGTAATCACTCATCCTTCCCTATATCCATGGATGCAATTTTGCCCCATGCTTGAAAGGTTAGTCTTATCTGTGACTGGATTGACCAGTGTAAGATCTAATTCATTAACTACTGCTTTATGTTCCAACCTGGATTTCTAATAAGGCATTTCAAGTGCTGTTGCCTCCAGCACCAGGGAGAGGAGAAAGCCTCTTCTGTAGGGCTTAGCCCATCTTAAGCATATTTGTCCCCCTGTGCTGGCACTGCTGAGGCACCTCCAGGGAGGGCTGTGTCCAGTTCTGGGCCACTCCTGGCAGGAGAGACACGGAGGGGCTGGAGCGTGTCCAGGGAAGGAGATGGAGCTGGGAAAGGGCTGGAGCAGCAGGAGCAGCTGAGGGAGCTGGGGGGGCTCAGCCTGGAGAAAAGGAGGCTCAGGCTCTGCAAGTCCCTGCCAGGAGGGGGGAGCCAGGGGAGATGGGGCTCTGCTCCCAGGGAACAGGGACAGGAGGGGAGGGAACGGCCTCAGGCTGGGCCAAGGCAGGGGCAGGGGGGACATGGGGAGGAATTTCTGCCTGGAAAGGGCTGTCAGGCATTAGAAGGGGCTGCCCAGGGCGGTTTGGAGTGCCCATCCCTGGAGGTGCCCAAGGCAGGGCTGGCCGTGGCACTCAGAGCTCTGGGCTGGGGCACAGGGTGGGCATCGGGCACAGGGTGGGCTCCCTGGGCTGGGAGGGATTTTCCAGCCTCAGTGATTCTGGGATCATCTGTAGGATAGTGCAGCAGCTTTCCACAGCTACCTCAGTGGGAGCAAGGCTGGGAATTAGGACCAGAACCAAAGCCCTGTCCCCTGAACTATTCACTTCTGCAGTTTCAGAAGGGATTTGCTGTGACCTTTGTGTCTTGGAGCTAAAAATCTGCTGTCTTGTGCCAACCCAGTATCAACACCTGGGATACATTTTCATACAGTTCTGGATGATGGATATTCTGTGTCTTCAACAGTTTGTCTTGCTAATCTTTCATGGTTTCCTAGGCAATAAAAAGGGAATGTACAAAGGACCACAGATTTTCATTTAGTTTGTGTTCAACAGTAATGGAAGTGTTTATATTGGCAATAAAAGAAGGAATGTAGAATCAGAAAAATAAAATATATACATAAGTCAGCCAGTATTGATAGGCAGAAAACATAACTTTTATCTAATTTTTAATATGGAATCGAAAACAACCAACCACAAAAACAAAGCACAAAGCAACCTGACAGCCCTTAGTGGAATACTGGGCTATTCCCCTGCCCCTCATGGCATTGCTTCTGATTTACCCAGAAAATTGTGCAAAATACCCTAAGTCAGGTTGTGTCATAGTTGGCCTTTTTTGGTGCATTTGAGAAATGTCAGTGTAAACTACTTTATCTGAGAGAATCTAAAGGATTTTTACATTTCTTTCCAAGATCATTGCTTTGGGCTGCTACTGCTTTAAAAACCACTCTGTGTATTGAGTGCTGGGATTGCCTGTTTGATGTATCAAGTTGGGAAACCAGAAGGTTTTCCTGTGAATCTTTTAGTCAAGTCCAGTATATTCCCAGCAGGTGAGATTTATTGGACTGGCAGGAATGTGCCAAACTGTCTGATCCACAGAAGAGCCACAGATTTCAAGCCTCAGAGCTCCACAAAGGTTTTGTCCTTCGTGGTTTGTCCAGAGAGCAAGTTTTCCAGTTGGGGAAAGGCAAACACCCCAATCATGTCTGAGCTCCGTCATCGTCCCCCTCTGTGATGGGAAAAGGAAGCACCACAAGCGTTTTCATCAATCTCTCCCTGATTTCATTATTAAATACACAGAAGTAGGGTCCCTCTGCCAGGTTCCCGGGGAAGGCAGTCCCGGACTCTGCACCCACTGCTGGGCTCCATGGAAGTTGTGAGAGGCTTCTTGCCTGCTGCCAGCTGTGCCTGTTGGCACCAAAACCCTGCCCTGGAAAAAATGCACGTGCATCAAAAGAAGGAATGAGATGGTAGCGGGGTAATATGGGCCACAGTTTTCCCTGTGCACTCAATCGTGAGCCAGATGATCCCTCAGCCTTTGCTGCTCCTTGGGAAGCTCCAGGTGAATGCACAGCCAGCAGCTCCTGGTGCTGACAAGCCAAGGAGATGAGCCCTAAGCATCTGGGATGGGCTGTGGAAGAGAAATTCTCCAGTTTCAGCAGCTTGTGTGCAGTGTGGTCTCAGCAGGACCTTCTCGAGGTGCAGGCAGAGACTCAGGCTGTGTGTGAGTGTGCAAGAGGCATTTCTGCACCTGGCACAACAAATCAGCCCCTTTCAGCATGGTAAAACCCTCTGACTGCACAACTGGAAACCAGTGTCTAACCCAGATTAGCACAGGGTATCTTAATAAAACCTGGGGTATGTATTTGTTGCTGCTGCTGTTTGCTCAAGGATTGTTCTGCTCTCCAATGGCTTTTATAGCAGGAATAGAAAAGCTCATTCTGCCAAAAAAAAAGAAAAAAGAAAAAAGGCCTGAATGTTTTATTGAGCCAGATAACTACTACAAATTCCTTCACTGGGTGTTATACCTTTAAATCTCCAAGGAATCCTCTGACTTTCGAGATAGACATCCATTTTGTATTCAAGGCAGCACAAGCTCTTGGAGAGATACACAAACACTGGGAGCTTTCTTGGGGATATTTTCTCTCATTTTTAGCCTAGTTCCCTAAGGAAATCCTCATGTTTTGTGGGTGGGTGGAAGGTTTATGCATATACATCTGTCCTCCTGTGCTCCCTTCTAAAAATTCCCATTGTTTGATTTCAGTTTTCCCAGACAAACAAGCAAGTGAGAAAAGCTGTAGTGGGAGTTTGCAGCTTATTAGGCACCAGAGAACCTACACCAAGCCAGCAGAACTGTAAACACTTTAAGATTCAAAATGCTGAAAAAGCTTTACCAGGGGCATGCAACTTCTCAAGCTTCAAAAAAAAAATCCACAGGAGAGAATTTGTGACCTGGGAGAAAGCAGCTTTGAAAGTCTAAACACAGCGAGCATCAATCAGGAGCTACCCCTGAGGCAAGGAATGGTCCTTGGCTGGGGAGTCTGGAGACTGCTCAGAACTTGGGGCCAGTAGGACTGGGGGGAAAGGAAGAGAAGGTGGGTTTGAGTCCTTAGCATTCCGAAATTGGTGTTGAGAGGGGCTGGGCAAAGCCTGGCTGCTCAGGGCTCCTCGGGAAGTGTAGCAGCATCAGGCTCTGGGGGTTTGTCTGTGCCAGAAGATGTTGCACGGAATCAATATCTATCAGTAGAACTAACTCAGGAGCTGGTAGCTGCATGCACAGGCTGGGAGATGCAGATGACAGGAAACCTTAGTAGAATTCGGGCAGAATCAGTTAATCAGGCAACAAAAATCCATAGGAATCAGAATTCATTAGTTCTCGTGCTCAGCAACCTGCCTATTTTTCTCATTTTCTCTCATTCAGGCGGAATTTAAGAAGCTGTTTCTCATGACAGAAAGAAAAAAACCCCACAGCCTCCCTATTCTAGATTTAGGGCACATCCCAAATCCTCTGAAGCCAGAATTTTGTTTGGCTGTTACAAAATGCATGTTCAGAGCAGCAGCAGATTTCTGCAGCTTGTTCCCTGATCTTTCAAGAGGCCAGGCAGTAATTGCTTTCCAGCAAGTTCCCTCACTACGTGTCCTGAGCAGGCTCCAGTCTCTGTGCCAGCTTTGTGAGGAGTGAAATCCCCAGGATCTTTGCGTTTTGTACCGGTCAGATCCTTTCACTAATGCCCTCAAGTGGATGCTCTTGGTGTCTCAGCCACAGCCTGCCGGGCTCCACACGGCCCCATTCCAGGAGGAGGAGAAGGAATCCGGGTTTGTCCAGCCCTTCCTCCCCTTGGGATAAAATCGAAACGCAGGGAGGGAGTTCTGGAGTCCAGCAGTCCCTGGCTGAGTTGGCAGAGCAGGAGATTGGAGCAGCTGGAGTGAGCTGGTCCTCAGCACCAGCCACAGGAACTCTGTGGGTGAAGGAACACCAGACTTTATTCATATTGCCGGCAAATAATGGTCATCAAGAGCCTCGTTAGGAGGAAAATTAATTGCAAAGTGGGTTTGGCTGTGTCCCTTCCCTAATGAAATACAGTAACAATTCTACTCCCAAAGTCAGGTAAGGGAGGGAGGGGAGATCTTATTTTTAGTTCCTTTTATCCCTTCTGCTCCCACAGGTCCAACTTCACCTGCTTTTCAGGTTTCTTTTCCTGGGTTCTTCAAGCGTCTTCATCTCAAGGCACCAATCCATGATTATTGGCAGATTGCAAGATAAAAACCTCAATAATCTCTCTTGATACATTGCCCCTCCTCTACCATCTGCTTCAGAATTAGTCCTTTCTGCCAAGACAACACCAAATCCCTGTGCCTGTGAGGACTTTCACTTAAGAGACAATGGGAACAGTGTGCACAGCAGAGTATAAAGGGATTTAGAAGGTAGAAGGCATTGGTTGATCTACACAGGGCTCCATCTAACGCTAGGGAACCAGTGCTCTGGATACTGCTTGTATCCCTCTTGGATGACACATTTATGACCGTGGAAGCAGAGCTAAGAAAGCAAATTAATGTTAACCATCGTAGATTAAGTGAATGCAATTAGAGTTCCCTGCTAGATCTGTCTCCGTGTTTGACTAAAAAGAGATTTATATATAAATCTGTCTCTCTTCTTCTCCTGGAGTCCCAGGCACAAAAGATACCAAAGCAGAACTCATACCCTATTCCCTGTTATCTGTGGAAGTTGGATTACAGGTTCCTCAGGGGTGAGGAGGTAGCAACATTTTAAGGATTTTTTTTATATATATATATATAAAAACTGCACAATAACAAAATCTATTGTAGGCTGGTGAATACCTTCAAACTAATTATCAAGCTGGAAATGATATGAAGAAAGGCTTTTCAGAGCTTAATCAGAATAAAAATGAATAAGACAGTATTAAGGGGGAAAAAACAGAGGAAAAGAGGCTAAAACAATTTTTAGAAAAAGACAGGAAAAAGAACTGAGGGTGGATTAAGGAGTCTTGCATTATAAGATTCTGGGTTATATCCAAATATTCCTTTGATTGAAAGGCTGTTCTGAAATGAAATACCACTCTTTATATACTTGCCCCCCAAACCTGGCCTGTGTGACGCTTGGGAACCTGTAACTAGAAACCAGTACCGCTCACACACACCTCTCTGTGAATAAATAACTAACCAAACAGCGCACCAACTTATTCCTAATACCTAATCCAAACCTGCTCTCTTTCAGTTTTAAACCATTTCCCCTTGTCACATATCCCATTAAACTTAATCCTGTGAGTTCTGGGTGCAGGAGGACCTGTTTCTGGCTCTTATTCCCAGCGTATTCCCACGATTTTAATCACCTGGCTTATTCCAGCCCCAATGATGTGGCAGCCCAGCCAGCAGGATGAACCAGGCATCCCTCGGAGCTGGAGATGCAGCGGGAGCTGCTGTGCTGCCCAGGCAGGGGGTGCACAAAACCACCCTGAAACTGGTGCTCCTGGGAGGGAGACTGAGACTGGGACATCCTCCAGTTTGGCAGAGCTGTGACTCGCAGGTGAAGTCCATCCTTATGCCAAAAGTCAGGAATGTACACTTAGCAACGGGAGTTGAGCATGTGCTTAAAACAAATCACACTGGAAATGAGCCTTATTAATATCAGGGAATTTATGCAGCTTTTGCTCCTGCTGGTTTGGACACAGAGACAGCTCTGAGGGCAAGGCAGGAGGAGGTTTGGTGTGCCAGCAGTGACCACAGGCTTCCTCCTGCCCTCCCTGCCCACAGCCTGACCCGGGCCAGCACCCCCAGTGCTGAAAACCAGTTTGTGGCACCTCCTGCATGGCAGCCAGGGGGGTCTAATTGCCAGGGCAGTGTGAAAACTTTCCTATGGACTTCAGAAAAGTGAAAAAAATGTCGGTTTTGCTGATGGAAAGACTTTGTGAATTAGCCCAGGCTAAAGCTGAGGGAGCCCAGGAGACTGTTGTGGGTGTTCTGAGCCCAGTCCCTGCTCGGTGCTCCCTAATAACCAGGGAAACCAGGCAGAGGAAATAGTTTCAGGGTGAATTTTTGAGTTTCTTAAAACTTGATACTGCAAATAACCCCTCTGAAGTCAATAGCATTGCTCTTGGAGAAAACACCTATTCAGCAAGGATAAGGGGATGAGTCCATCCCAAGGTAGTGGGGAAAGGCTGCTTGATGCAGGGTTTGTATCTGGTGTGTAATTTGAAAAATATCAGCATTTCAGCAGTGCCACAGGAGTGCAAATGTTTCAATAGACTTGTTATAATTGCCTGGAGTTGCAAAAGGCAGTTTTCACACAGTCAAAATTGTGTTTCCTGTTGATTAGCAACATTTTTTTTCCTCTGTAGCTGGGAAAGTGAAAAAGGAAATCGGGGTTAGAGTGATTCACTTCAACACAACTTGTGCCTCTCTGTTCAATTGAATGCTTCGAGTTGGAAATGCAGTGGCAGAATCTATTTCATCCCAGCTTGATTCCAGGGAGGGGGAAATATTAGAATATAGCACCTTGATTTCAGATGGACTGAATTAATCAATTAAGTAGTTAAGGATCTAGTAAGCTGGCAGAGCTGGAGTCAGACTCCTCTCTGGATACCAACCAGGTGAGTGTGTTTGGGTACATGGTCTGGTCCCTTGATCGTTTAAACCTCTGTTGGTCTCACAGTTGGCTCTGCCAACTTTGGAGTTGACAAAATGCACGTGGACTGCTAAACAAAGGAGGTTTTGCATAAAAATCTTCTTTGTGAGAAGCTTCTTTGTACGACGCAGATGCAGGTTGGATCAGCTCTTGACTTGAGCAGGGCCAGAATTTCTTCCTAAAGATTTAGGACCCAATGCAAAGAGATTTTACTCATATGAGTGATCTTCACTCCTGTGCCCCAGTGACTTATGCCAGCTTGTCACTGATTCTAATAGAAGTGCTATTTTCTCTGCCTCTGTGTCTGTAATCCCAGCTGAGCTGCAGGGACTCCTTAAGTGATGGCTCGTATCTGAATCAGAAAAAGAGGTACTACAACACATCATCTGGAATTTGCTGTGATCATTCAAGCCATTAATAATAAAATTAGGAGAATCTTAGTAAAATTACATCCTGTATTTGACATCCCTGGTTAGTTTTATTATAATGCCAGACTTAGCCACGAGAAAGGCCTATTGCATTGCTGTCTGCTGGGAAAATAAGATGCTCTTAATTTCCTTACCTTGGAAAATATATGAACTAGCCTAAATTTCTCATAATTACAGTAGGTAATAAAGATGCATTTTTAATAGAAGAAAGTAATAGTAGGTGACATGTTTATAGAGATGACAGATGATCTGTCACTGTGTTCTGCATATTTTTTGTAAAGTAGGAAGGTAAAGCCTTTGATTCAAGGCACTAAATAAGTTACGAGGATGCAATAAAATACTGACTGTGGCTTTAAAAATATTTGTCCTTTTAAAATGCCTCCTACAAATGATACAGAAATAAACAGATTGTGGATGTCCATCCCAGCAGGCTTTTTGTTCTCTCTGTCTTCAGCAGCCCGGTTTGAATTCTGGTTGCTCATAAAAGGGTCAATCTAGTGCTCCCAGTTGTGTCTTCCAAGCAAATCCCCAGCACGGACGAGCAATAAAGCATGTCCCAAATGGTGAGGGTATCAAAGGGGTCTTCCCATCATGCTGGAGACATGGAATCCTGGCAGGGCCCTGCTCATCAGGATCACCAAAAGTGTCAGAGAAAAAGGAGCATAAACATTATTATTAGGCAGAGACAGCTGCATAATTATTATTTTATATAATCGACCATTAATTTGATTATTATAGTTATTAGTAGTAATATTATAGCTGCATGATTATTATGCAGAGACAGCTGCATAAAAAAAACCCCCTTGTAGCTAAGTTTGTCTTTTGAGTGAAAAAAACCCCTAGAGCTCCTTAAGGCTGTATATTTTCCTCCAAACCCACGGATGATTATGAAAGCCCTACAAAGTGCCCAGCTATGGGCTGACCTTGAACAGGAGCATCCTCTGAGAGCAGAGCTGAGACAAGTTGACCTGCAGGAGGACGTGGCAGCCTCAGCACTGGCAGTGACAAGCCCAGGGCTGCTTTAGAAAGGCTGAGTTTGAAACTCCATTTATTTTGCCACGTTTGACAAAGTCTCAGCCTGATTTGAACTTCATTCAAAGAGCTGGAGGTTGATAACATGTCACAGGATACAGAAATATTTCATCTGGAAGGAGCTCGCTCAGCTTGGCAGGCTGTGGAAAGCTGAATCAAATGTTTTGTCTGGGAATGTATTTCCTTCAGTGGCAGTTGATGGTTCCAGATGGCACCACTGGTTCACAAGACCAAAATTTTTATTCTCTTTTGGCAGTGTCTGAATCAATTCATCTTGACTATGTTAATGATTTTAAGTTTGGAGAGCTCTGAACAGGGAGAAATACATCTGAAAGGACTGTGTAATTTGGACTCTTGCAGTTTGAAGTGAATAAATTAATTACTGTATCAACTTTTCACCCAGAGGTGTATAATCAGTACAGCAAAACAGTATCATTTCTTTGGTCTGAAAACATAGGCTGAGCACCAACATTATTTTGCTGTCCCATATATGAAAAACCCACACAGAAACACTTCAAGAGTAAACAAGGTGCAGGTTGAGCTGGGTGAATGGCTCTGTGGTTGTGCCTTGTGCCTTTCTGGTACTCTTCTGAAGGACTTTAGCCAGCAACTGACGGGAAACCAGGAGAAAGTACATGCCCAGGAGATAAATAAACTCCTAAACAGAGCATTTTCAGCAGTAGCCCTCTGGGTTTTCCAGGACTGTCCTTTCCCAGCAGGCTGTGTGAACCACGTCGCAGCACAGACAGCGCTCCAGTTGCCTCTGGCTCCACATTTGGGCCTCGGTGGGAAATCCTGATTGATCCATGAATCCAGTCAGAACCTGGGACTGCACTCTGGATATTTGCTAAGCATCTCCACAGGTAGATTGGAACCTCCAGCTTTGCAAAGGATATTCATATGGGATGTGAAGAGGCTCTCTGAAGCAATGCATGCTCTGGAGTCTGATGCTGGTCACGGGATCGGAAGCTCAGGGTCCCTCCTGTCACTTGTCCACGTGAAGGTCCTCTGTGCTACAAAGGGTTGGCAAGAAGCATAAATCCATATTTTTATAAGAGAGTGTCCGAGGCCAGGTCGGACAGGGCTTGGAGCAACCTGGGCTAGTGGGAGATGTCCCTGCCCGTGGGAACTGGATGATCTTTGAGGTCCTTTCCAACCCAAACCGTGCTCTGGTTCTGTGATTCTGTGATGTGCCAGGATGTGGGTTTGGGGAGAATTCAAGGCTGCCAACAGTTATAAAGTCCCTGCTCCTCCTGCAGTGGTTTAGAGGTTTCCTCCTTCCTGAGGTTCATGAGATTAATTTGGGAATAAGTAGCTCTTTTCAATGAAATAGACCTTTGGGAAGCTGCAAATGTCCACAGGAACTTTTCTGTCCAGAGAAGGACACTCAATATGGCAGCTCCTTCCAAAGATATAAAACCTTTTTCAGAGCAGTCTTAATTCTATATGATTATGCTACGTTAAAATCTACTTTTGGGGGAAAAAACCAGTATTTTACCACAAAAGGCTACTTTCTCATTAAAATGGTGAGAAAATAGAAGTATTTTTAACAAATCCTGGAAAAAAAAAAGTTATACTCTCATATTAACTATATTTAATCTTATCTCTTGTTCCTGTATTGAGACAGATTGCCTTAAGGGATGAGCTGGCACCACTCCATAGAAGTTAATGCAGTTTCTGTCAGTTCATACCTTCTAAGAGTTTAATCCATAAAAATATAGCATAATTTCAGAAATCATTAAAAAGTGCAAAGACGTTTCTGGCTCTGCATCCCAATCCATTGTAGTCAGGGGAGCTGCCAGCACTGTTCTTATTCAAAGATTGCTGTGTTTAAGTGATGATTAGCAGCACTTAATGTGTTTATTCTGCTATGCATGCACACACCCCACTTCCATTAGCACTAATGTGGCTTCTGCATCCTCTGCCTCGGAGATATAAACCCCTTTAAAGAGGATGCCATTTGTTTTTTCTATCCATAAAATCTGAATTTGTAAAATTAGAAATGTAGAAAAATCTCCTGCAGCTTTGATTGATGTCAGTTCAGAGCCTGGCGCATTAGGCTGGTGGTGGAAGCTGTGGGCCTCGGGTTTCTGCCCGTGTGTGGGGTGGGTGATGCTAAAACTCAGTAGTACCTCCAGCACCTTAACAACAGTCTTGGACCAGGATCTCAAATTTGCATCTTTCCCAAGAGGCCAGAAAACACAGTTTCATTTTTATCTGTTTGGGTTTTTTTGTTTTTCCCCCCCCATTTTTATCTCTCTCTTCCTTTTTCTCATTTTTATCTCTATCTTCCTTTTTTTTCATTTCTTATCTCTATCTTGAACTACCCAAATAACATCAGAGAAGAGCAATCCTGCTCACTGCTGTTGGAAAGGCAGACAATACCCACATCCCCAGCGGGCATTTTCCCCACAAGTCCGCCCAGCACTGGCTGCCTGGGGATCTGGGTGGGATTCCTGTGCTGATGTGGCAGCGGGGGGGAAAATCTGTTTGGATAATTTGTAATACAGGGTTATAAGACGGCTGGAGCTATTCCTGAAGCAAAAACCCCGTGGTGGTCATTTATTCAGAAAATCAGAGCTGAGGCTCAGCCTTGCGTTGCTCAAAGTGGATCCAGGAGCGGACATTCCTCATCCATAGATGAGCTTCTCTCCCCAGTTTGGAGGCTTCTCCTCCCTTCTAATTCCTCCCAGCCCTGTTTCCTCCCGGAGACAGAGGGGTTTAGTGAACACACTGTTTAAATGAGCCCAAGGTACCAAGGTAATTGCATCCCAAAGGTATCAATCCCATTGTGTTCACAATGGGAACTACAAAAGAAACAGCTTTTCTTCTGGGGGCTTTTCAGAGTGGAATGCATTGCAAGTGTCTAAAGATGAAGGTGTTAAAGAAATCTCTGCTTGTATTCCATTTTCAAGGTGAGGAATCAGGACCCCACTGACTCACACCTATTGCATCCCACCTGTTCCCATTTTCCATTGCTGTCAGAGTAACATTCCTGTGTTTAGTGCCATGGCAGTGAAGTTTCTGTGGGGGTTACTGTGGCTTTCAGGATATGCATGCTATGTAACAACTGCATGTTCACTCCTGATGTAAAAGAAAAGTATGTCTGTTTGCCAGCTTTGGATTCCTGGGCCAGCTACATTTGTACAGTGTGAAATTATTAATAGAAAATAGTTCATCTCTTTTTATTTAGTATTTTTGCCTTTTTCAGAATGCCTAAAAGCACTGCCATCAAATCACTGCAATTACAAATAACTTAGTATTAATTTATCAGTGTGAATAGATATAAAAATCAAGTGGGACTCTCAGTTCAAAGACTGTTATTTCACTGAGGTTTATTTACCCCCGTTTAGTATGTTCATGGGTTTGTTTTACTTCTGTTAAATGCAAACATATTCCATGTGGAGCATTTTCATTCAAAATTTAAAAGATTTGTTCTCTGATTTATCTCAGTGGAATTCAGGAGCAGTTCCAGCTCCCCTCTAGGAAGTCAAAGGATGTGGCTCAGTCTGGGGCCAGGATAATCATGTTTTTCACAGGTTGGATTAAAGAAAATTATAGAACTATATCATCAGTATTAACCATCTTGCCAAGCAGAACTGTGATTGTATAAAAACCTCTCTGATTTTTTTGCCAGTACTTCAGGAGATTAACACTCTCCAGCTCCTGAAAACACTAAAATAGATCAACCACTGAGTTTTTATAAGTTATCTCTGTGGACTCCAACAATTTAATAAATTTTCTAGTGCCAGCCTGAACTCTCCTTCAAGCTACAGCTGATGCAGCTCCGAGAGCTTTTCTTCTGTTTTTAATGGCTAAATCAATTTCCTTTAATCCTTGCAGCGGTGTGAGATCCCTCTGTGCGTGGAGAGGGAAGCCTGAGGAGCGCGTGGCACATGGACAGCCATCCCTCCCCTCCTCCCTCTGCTTGCACAGGGGATGGATTGGCACAGTTGGCTGTCGCAGGTGAGCTGAGTCTTCCCACGGACGTGCTGCGTGTCTGGGAGCCCGGCCAGGCTCCTGTCCCAGCAGGGCTGAGGGGATGGGAGGGTGTGAGGAGTTTCTGGTGCACCTCAGGCTCGCCTGAGAGCCCAGCACAGGCTCAGAGCCCATCGGTGCCACCGCAGCCGGGCAGAGCTGGAGCCCACGGCAAGAGGCACCTCGTTTTTAAAAGTGCTCACGACTCTCCCCCCAAAAAAATCCCCTGGAATGTTCTGATTCTCTTTGTGAAAGCCCCTCTTCCTCCTTTTCCCCAGACGATGCAACTCATGCCGCTTTCTGAAACTGTCCAGAGCTATTACTGTGCACACAATGGCAAATCAGGGACTGCTCGGGGAAGCCTGATGAGAAAACCCCACGTCCCACCCTTTCTCTCAGTGAGCTCAAATGAAAGAGTTGTCTCTATCATATTGTGACAGAGTCAATAAGTAATCACAGGAAAGTCCTCACACAGTATTATCCTCACAGCACCCACAGGAAAGGTGAAGTCCTTTTTTCCCGCACTGATTCCACGGCATTACCTGGCAGGACACCTTCTGCTCCACAGGGTTTCCTGCACAGGAACATCCACTGCTGGCCTTTAACCCGTGACATGGGCCGGCCGTGACCACTGTGCGAGGCAGGAATTTGGGTCTTTTTTAGACCTCAGGTGACAGATCCTCAAACAGCACAAATCGCTCTGGTGCTGCTGAAGTCAGTTCAACACTTTGCCCCAGCTGGGAAAGAGCAGGAAATTGAGAGCATTTATTCCAATCTGCCTCTGTCCTTAATTCAGGACTCCCCTCTGCTCAGCCAGGATAGATATTCAACTCAAGAGTAACCCCTGATTTGTTAGATGGATTTTATTTTCAGATGGATTATTATAAGGGTGGGCAAAGCTATTACAAGATCCAAAAAGTTGCTATTTGCAAGAAGAAAGAGCAAAAAGCTTCTCTGTCAATATGTATTATATCAAATATTTAACAGTTATAACAAATATTTAACAATGGTTTCTTGGAAACAGGACTGTTGATCTTGGATCAAATGGTTTGTTTTATATTAGACTACAAGTGAAATCTGCAAATGGCAAAAATCATGTTTAAACAACAGGAAAATTTGTGTAGCAATTGCTGCGTAGTGAGGAAGCTCAATAGCAGACAATTGCATAAAAAGTACTTTAATGCTAACTACCTACTTTAAAAAAATTGTTGGAAGATTGGGTTCATCATTAAATTATAATTATAAGCAAACATGAAATGGTGATTATTCTCAGCAATTTATATGGTTTATTTACAAAGTTCTGTAGATCCTGTTTTCTGCGTGAGGCATCTTGGGGAGGGTAACTGTGCTCTGTGTTTTGTCCCTCTGATTTGTAAACTACTGTTTATATGAGATAGAATACATTTCTGCTGAACTGCCACCCATAAATATGGACATTTTTAGCCTCATTTGCAAGCAAAATAAGAGGATGGGAAAAATGTATTCCCTTTACACGTGTTAAAAGCCAATGATCTCTGATTAGGAAAAATCAAGTTTAGGAGTTCCATGGATGTACAATGACATGACTGTTCGAGCTGCATGCCCTGGCAGCTGTAAACCTCTGCCTCTTTACCCCTAAATGAAATATCAGCTCTTGGTCTTGGTGCAGCAGGTCCAGAAATAAAACTGTTCGTGTGGGGTCCACAGGTGGACAAAGCTGCTCCCCTCAGGGGTGGGAGGGCACTGTGCTTGATGCTGAGGATGATGCTTAAGCATCTGAGATGCCACATTTAAAAGAGGGGAAAGACAGTGTGTCTGGTGCCTGCTTTTAAGCGGAGCAAAAATCCAGCTGACTCTGGATCAAAATCCCAAGGAAAAAGTCTCCTCCTTTCTTGCCTTCTGATGAAAAGCCCCAGCCAGTGTCTGGATCTGACCTGCCCTGCTCAGCTTTTAAAGAGATTGCTGTTTTGTAACAAGCCATTTTTAAAACTGTGACTCACAAGGTGCTTCTGCTTGCTGGGTTTGGCTTTTAGTGAGAAGGGAAAAGACAGAGGAAAATGATCACTTTGTGTGGAGCCCTAAGAGATTTCCTGCATGGCTGGAGTAGTTTTGCTTGTTTGCATCAGTGAAATGGAGATCACTCACTCCAATCCACCTCTGTCCTTAATCCAGGACTCCTCTCTGCTCAGCCAGGATAGAGAGGCAAAACTCCTCTATTCTACTATTACTCCTCCTGGAAACTGGAAGATTCCTGGAACTTCAAACAAAATTCCCACTGAAAATGGGAGCCTTCATCCCTTCTGCCATTTGGTACTGGGGCACCAGCCCACATTGCTCTCCTCACCATGCAAAGCAACATCTGTGTGTAGAGCAACCCACAGCCAACAGCCCTGAGCCTTATCCCTGATCCTTTCTGTCTCTCAGTGCTGACTTTTATAGCAGTTATTTAGTGTGTTTTCCAAGCATGGGCTGTGCAATATTTGCAGTCATGTTATCTGCCAGCACAGGATAGAGAACTGCAACACAGGACATGCATAATGTGCCTTATAAAGGCTCCTTTCCTTCTACTTCCTTGGATCCCTGGACTCTCGTGCTGGCACTTTCACACGAACGTGCTCTCACAGGGGGACTCTTCAGCCACAAGTCCCTTGTTTTAAGAAGTCTCCGAGTCCTCCCTTGCCTTTGGAGGGCTCATTCAGCACACGGGAGCTGGGGGGTTGTGGCGAATTTAAGAGCTTCTCTCAGATCATTCATATTTCTCCAATGAGCTTCACCACTTCTACTCAGCGTAAACAAACCTCATCCCTTGAGCTGTGCTCAACATAAATCAGACCCATCACATTAATGTCAATAGTAGTTATTCACATCCATGAAGAGATAAATAGCCCTTTCAGGTCTTTTCATGCACGCAGAAATCTTGAAGTATTATTTTAATGCATCAGTTTAATGACAGATCTCGTTTGTGTCATCGGATCTGTTCCTCCTTCCTCCCTTTCAGAGGAGACAAAAACAACCCATAGCTGCTTTTTGAAACACTCACATAACCAACAATATGCTCCTAGGTGTGTCCTTTTCCTTTTTTTCTTTCTTTTCTGCACACAAATACAATGTCACAGCAATTCCCTTGCTGTGAAAATAATTCTGGTCTCATATTAATATCATTTGGGGGTAAGATATAATTTAGCTGCTTTCTGCTGTCACCTGCAAGGCTGAAGCCAAAAGGTAACACTCATTTTTGACAAGACTGGGAGATATTTTCCATGGACAGGGTGCTTAAGGTGAGAGAATTGGGGTCTGCTCTCCTGAAATCTGCCTCTGACAGGGACCTGCTGCCTAATGTAGAGCTCATCCCACCTCATCCACAGGCAATTTGCCCTATGGATTCGTGCATCCCTTCTGGGTTATTCTACATCACCAGGTCTATCTGTGCTCCAAATATCACAGAGGGGGAATGTAAAGGGAAACATTCTGGAGGAAAACCCCCGTTTTTTCCCAGGAGGGGGAAATTTGCTGCCAGTGAAGCTGCCTGGAGCTGCCCTGCCAGTGTGTTCCAGTGGGGAAATGTGTGGGTTCTGCAACTTCAGAGCCTCAAACCTAAATCAGGTTTCTACAGCCAGCAGAGATTTAAACCTTCTCTCACCTACACATCCTCAAATATAGCGGACAACATTTTACTACATGTATCTACACGATCCAGCAGTTAGAATCAATATTGTCTTTCTCCTGTTGAGCACAGTTGGTGTTCTCAGGTGGAAAATATGTAGAGCTCCCAGGGATACATCAGCACCCTGTGGGAAGTCTAAGCAGCCCCAGGTGCTTGGTGCAAACTCCATCTGTCGGAGGCAGGAACCTCTGCGGAGCTTCAGGCTAATCCCACTTCTCTGTGAAAATAAAGTGAAACCACCAGCTTTGGTCTTGTGGTCTCTCACATTGCTGGGACCCACTTCTGCCATAAAAACAGAAATGGGCAGCACTTATATAATCCAACGGTATCAATTCTATTTATAAGTAATCTGGTTTATTCATTTAGTATCCTTCTTTTTATAAACATAAACCAGTTTTGGTTGTGAAAGAAAACACACACAGTCCCTTGTGGAAGACAATAAATGTAATAAAATGAAACAGTTTGCAAGTAAATCATCCTTTAGTTGGATACTGTTTTATTTGCATCCTTGTGATATAAATCTTTGTCTTTCTACTCTGAAGAAAGACGATTTCATCCTCTCTTTTTCTCTCTTCCTCTTGCACAGTGTCCATTAGCACCATCCAAATCCCTCACACTGCATTAGAGGTTCAATTTATTTGTAATTAAGCAGTCATATGTATTGTTGCATTTGAAGGATGTTCTCAGCTATGTTGGAAAGCTGGAGGTTCTGAGCAGGGTGCACTAAGGTTAATTACCCAATAATTTACAGTATAAAATGCAGCTGCAAACACTTTGATTTTCACTGATTGTGGTACTGAACAAAATAAATAAGAATTTGCTTTTATTCCACCACTGTGACCATGGGAAAAAAATCCTTTATGGCATTTGTGATGTCCTTTGTTTCTCCTTGGCTTCAGTGGCACATGGGCAGCCCTCAGTGGGGAATAATCCAGAGCACTGGAGTCTCACCATATTCATTTTATAATGATTTTCCTTTCTTAATACAATTCAGATGGCAAATGCAGAGCAGCTGGCTTCTATTGCAGCATAGGATATCAAAGGTGTTGTGCTACAGAGACAGTCCTAATAGGGTTTGATGTGTTGGAAAGGCAATTTTGAGCTCTCAGGACGAAGTGGAAGGACGTGAAGCCACAAGGATGAACTGAGAGCTAAAACACTGAGCTCTGGGATCTTGTTCTGTCCTGGGACTGTACAACAGTGTGTATTCCCAGGTGGGAGAAAATCCTTGCAGCCTCACTGAATTCATGGAAAAACAGGCAGAACACTCAGGTTTAATTATTCCCATCAGGATGTGCCCCTCTCCCTGTGGTTATGCTGTGGGTGTTCCGTGACTGCCGGGCCAAGCACTCACAGTCTCACTCCGAGATATTCCCAGCCCATGGAGCGTGCAGGGATAACATTTCCCACTCCCACATCGTGTCTTGCTGACAGCTTTTTTTAGTGACTCTTAGCTGAATATAATCAGCTCTGCATAGGACAGCAGGGAGCAAAGGGACTGCGAGGGAGCTTGCTGAGCACAGACACGTATCTCCAAGGGAAGGGTGATAACCTGTGGACATGTCCTGTCTCATCTCCAGCAAAAACAGGCAGGGAATCATGTCGTGGTGATCATTTTTTAGTATCTGACTCTGTCAGGAACAGGTTTGTTTGCTTAATTTGGGTTTCTTTATGTTAGAAGTATCATTTGGAGTTTAAATGTTCCATGACATGTAGCAATAATTCACTCTCTATAGTTCAAGTTGTTTTCCTCAATTCTCCCATCATGAATTTTACCCCTTTGCAAAGCACCAGAGCATGGATTTGATGTCCCTGAATCCCCAATTAACCCACCCCTCTGTGCAGGACGGATTCATGCACGGGCTTGGTTTTTGGTTCTTAGAGCTGCGTTTTCCTGGTGCTCCGTGGAGCGGCTGAGAAAGAAATAGGGCTGTTTTTGGCTGCCATAAATAGATGCATCTCACATATTGTGGCAAGCTTACAAATCTTTCCTACTAGGTGTGAACTGTGTGTGAAAGCATTAATTACACTTAATAAATATTAATGTTTTTAAGAAAGAGCCTCACCAGCTTTGCAGCCCTCTGTGCTCAGGTGAAAGCAGCACACGGCAGCAGTGAAACCAAGAGAGCCTCGCCCCAGGAGACATCAGCCTGTCTTTGCAGAGACAGGATAAAAAGATCAGGCTCCAACATTTCACGCTGCAGATGGTCAAATGCTTCGCCTTCTCTTTCTTATCTTTCTTTTTTTGGTGTTCAAAATCCATTCAGAAATTTTCCATTAAAGGCTTCTCAAAAGTTTCGGTCCGGAATGAAACAGCCATTCTTCTTTCAGCTGGATTCCAGCCTCATAATCTGGAATAAAAACCTGGGTCCTTTCAATTTCTTCCATAGGACAATGGGAGTTATTTGGGGAACAGATTTTCCTCATCGCTCCCACGGTGCAACAGTTCTTAAATTCTTTTCAAGAAAGTTGTAGCAAAGTGAAGCAGGGAGAGTGCAAAGATATTTTTCTCATTTTTGCCTTCTTTTACTGCAGGAAAAACTTGGTGGAAAGCAAGAAAGGGTTGAGAAATTGGGTGGATCAGAAGGCATTCTTACTTATTAATATTTTTAAATACTCTGAATGAAAACACTGAACAGAGGACAGGTCTGGGATTTTTTGGAGCTGTCTTGCTTTAGACCTTTTCCTCCAACATTTTCAAGGGAAAGACTCCAAAAAGTGAGCAAGGAGCAACTCTGAATTGTTCTTAGTTGTTATTCCCTCAAGAGTGGAAAGAAGAAAAGAGGGAATATTTAAAAAGAATAGGAGAAGCAAATCCAAAGCAGCACAGAAATTCCAGATCTTGGCTTTTATGAAACACAGCCAACAAAAAATTAAAGAAGTCCACAACAGAAAGAAACACCTACACTTGGTCCAGGCTGGCCTGGCAGGAGCCACACTCCTCATCCCAGTATCTTTATTTCTACACAGGGGAATGACCCAAATTCCATAGCCCTAAATCACTTTGGGAAGTGCTTGTATGTCCCACGAGCCCAAAAATACAACAAATTGCAGCTCAGAGTAAAGAGGTGAAGATTAGGACTTGCTGATGGCACATAAAATAGATCTACACAGTGATATTTTACTTAAATAAGCATCAATGAGAAAAAATAAGCCAGTATATAGGGAGCCTTGAACACTGATAAAACCTTTGTTGTAATATATAATAAAACTTCCACTATTAAGGATCAAACCCACCTAATTCTTGAAGATTCATTCTAAACAAAATTGTTAAACAAAGCAGGATTTATTGAGAGGAGACCTTAACAAACCAGGCAGTCACTTCATCTTTAAAATACTATCGTTGCATGCAATGTTGAACTGTGCAATCTTTATATTTAAAGGGAAATCAATATCATTGATTAAACCAAATAAAAGCTACTCCATGAGAAACTATTACTAAATCTGCCTGTTAGAAAAATACACTGTTTTAAAATCAACCTGACGAAAATCAGGCTCATTTTCTTACAGCCAGACACGATGACGAAAATGCACGACGAGTAGCAGAGAATGACACATTTTATGACGAAAACAGATGCCACGAGTTTGAAAAAGCTTCTTAATGTCCTTGCTCCTTTCTCATGCAAACAGCTCTGTGAGCAAAGCAATTTGCTGGGGGCTTTTATTTAAGTGTAAGGGTTTAATGGATTTCCCCCCCCCCCCTCTTCCACAAGATGACGATCAAATTAATGTCAGCATCCTAATGGCAATAAAATAGGCAGCTTAGTGCAGCTCCTGAAGGCACAGCCCAGGATTCAGCTCTGTGTGATCAGATGGGCCTGGGCCCCATCCAGCAATCCTGGCACCAAACACCTTCCACACTGGAAGGAAATTCAGCTGTGCCAGTTTTGCTGACAGAACTAAAGGGCCCTTTCTCAGTTTTAGTAGCACCGTTCCCCCCTAGCACCGAATTTCTGTTTTAATAGTTTTATCAGTCTTACAGAAGCTGACGTTGGGTAATTAAACTGGCATCCAGATCACCAATGTAAAAGCACAATGGTATATTTACAGGCACAGAATAAAGTAAATTATGACTTAGGCTGACATAAACCAAAATTTTGTATGCAAAGGAGTTACTCATACATTTCTTTAAGGAGGTTCTTTGTTAAAACCACACAGTTCCTTAAAAAAACCCAACCTGTCTGTCAGAGATACTTCAATTATCTTTATTTTATATTGTTTTTCTTCTAGAAATAATAGTAAAGAAGCAATAAACCTCTAGGATGTTCAAGTATCATTAATTGCATTGCTTAGAAGTGAGGGCTTCTAGCAGAATATACAAGCCTTGACATTCTTGTTATGCATAAATGCCATAATTAAGCACCAGGATTATATTTTCCTTCCATTCTTAAATTTTCATTAAAACTAGAATGAGGGAAACTTATCACAAAGCTACGTTTGAGTCAAAAGTGGTGACACATTCCAGGATTGAGGTATCTGATGTCACAAACACGCTCCTTTCACATTTGTCAGAAGAGCCATTAACTTGAAATGTGAAAAAAAAAGACAGTAAATGCTGCAAAAAGCAAGTCAGGCTTTTGCACGTTGCAAAGTCTTTTCTAACACGATTAAATCAAAGCAATTTTGTTCTGAGTTGTGAAGCAATTCAGTGTTGTTGGGCAGCTGCAGGGACGGACTGGTCCCAGCTCCGAAGGTCTCACCAGGCTTTCAGGGGAGTTGATGTGTTAACAAACTTGCCCTGCAGCTCGGGGAGGGTGAGACACACCACGTGAGAACACTGCAGCAAACCCACTCTGCTCTCTGTTCTGCCAGATGTTGCTGCTTCATAAAAGACAATAAGTTGGTTTATTTTTACCCAAATCCAGACAGGCTGCGGCTTCAAATGGGGCTGAATCCCAAAGACCTGAGGCAGCCGATCCATGACGTGGGGAGGATGGGGACGAGATGGGTGAGAACTTCAGCACTGAACAAACGACTTCCAAAGGACTCAGCTTTCCAGATTCTCCCTGGCTGGTATTTTTCAAACACCAGCTTGAACATTTCCAGCAATCGGGATTCCACCAGAGGTTTTTATAGGAACAGCCTTGAGCCACTCTTGGTGAAGGTTTTTAGCAGCTTACCCTGAAACATTATTTTTCTGCTTTAAGTCCCCTCTCTTGACCTTTAGTGAGTCTGTTTGGATCTGGGCTGCAGGCAGAGTATGATCCAACACCAAGACTTCTGTTAGCAGGAGGATATTTTTCCTAATACTGTATCAGCGCTGACTTTCCTTGCAGTGTCTCTTTTTTCGCATCCTCACAGCACTTCCAACCCTCTCCAGTAACAAACTGTCTATTCCCATCAGTCACTGGGGTCACTCACAAGCTGCCTCGCCCCAATCCCTCACTGTCAGGCATGTGGTAGTTACAGCTCTGCTGACTGAACTCAAACAGGTTTGTCTGAACCAAAACAGGGACTCAATCCTATGGTTTGGCTTTGGTTGTTGAACACCCTGAGCTGATGGAATAGGGAAAGAAGCTGGATTCCAGTTTGCCATAACTGCTTTCCTGCCCTGCACATCACACTCTGCCCTCTCCTGCCCTTTATCCCCACTCCTCCCTCGGTGTGTAGATCCGAAGGAGGGTGGCCGAAGATTATCACATCAATCTGCTAATTATTTATGATTGCATTAGCTGTGCCTCCACAACACAGAAAACTTTGGCAGAGGGCAGTGAGTAGAACTTCATGAAAAAATAGAAACAAGCAGAGCTGGGCCAGGTCGCAGGTCAGCAAGTTCAGTTCTTGTGAAGCAGCCCCTGTATTTGCAAATACATCCTGCATTTGAAAGGGTTGATCAGCTACATTCATCTCCGTTCATCTAAGGTTGTTTTACCTCTAAACAGAACATTCACACTGAATCAAGTCCTAGTGTGAAATATGTATGATTTTCTCCCACAATTTCTGTAGCAGCAATTCCATTTTGCATTTGGATGTGACTTTTACTAAAATCTCAGGGGTGAATTAGGTCTCTGTGCGTTGAGTTCAGCTCCCACATCCCTAGAAATCTGAAATTCAAGACTGCAACTTAGAACTCTCTTCTCACACCACTCTGCAATTCAAACCACTTTCTGAATGGAGCCTCCTATATCAGGTAAGGACTTGGTATTTTAAGGATCTGTTGGACACATACATCATCTGTTGAGTAGCTCAGTTCTGGCCAGACCACTGCAATAAAGTATGTTTTCTTATTTTTGTGTGCTTTAGGCTGTATTCCAACAAAAAAGAATCAGTAGCAGAGGTTCTTGTCAGCTCATACACACAATTTAGCTCACTGTATTTGAAATTCCAGACTCTGCTCTCAGTTTTGCTCCTTTCATAGCCAAAAATCCCCCAAGGCTTGCAAATTGAGTCCCCAAAGTGAGCGTGAGTGTGTCCCTCTGGTCTTGGCTTGAACCTTTTCCACTTTTGTGGTCATCAGTCTCCAAACCGTGGGCAAATTTGGGCTGAACTAGACCCAGTTTTAAATCACTTTGAGCCCTGACCTCACTTAGTGCATTAATGTATTTATGTGGCTCACAGGCATTTCTGTAGCCTACAGGAACACAGTAATGAGCACAGAGCTCAGGAAAACTGTGCTAAACTGCACTCTTGAATTTGGTAACAGTTTTATTAAATAGCAGCCGGAGGAGAGCTGGGAGCAAAGAAACATCCCTGTGCTGTCTGGTGCTCCCTTTCCCTGTGACTAATTCCAAAATTCTCCAGCTTCAAAGAGAAAGAAAATACACTGTTGGTGTGTTAGATTTTGCATTGCCTTTGAGCTCTCACTTTTTAAAGGGTGGGACTTATTTCACTACATCTCCTACAGATGTGAGATTTGAAAGCAGAGTCTGGCCTTAAATTAAGGTGATTTGATGCTGTTTCATTTGAGGTCCTCAGTGCTGGCTTTAAATTCTGTAACTAAGGATCTCCAGCCTCCTCCCACCGACAATTCATGTCGCAGGTGAATGAAGAGCCAATACTGAAAGCCATTCCTAATTGTCTCTAAACTCCTGTTTGGCCACATTTTAATGGCAATGCTGTGGTCAAGGCCCATCCCCTGAGAGCTCATCACCAGAGAAACTAATCTTGCTGTAACCAACTAGAGTAGTTGTGTTCTGCAGTATTACAACTTCACCCTCACTAATATTTCGAAGTCTAAAGGGGGACTCCTTATCTGCTGCCAAGGAATGAGCATCTAGAAATGCATAAATACATAAATAATCCAGTTCCTACCCATTTCAAAGATGAATGCCAAGCACTCGCCTCCATCTGTGTAGACAACGTCAGACAGAATGCCAAAGGGAATTTGAGTACTCCTAGTGCCAGGATGAATTTTGAGAAAGCTTTAATACAGGAAAGGGTAATATATTTTGTAACCCACTCCATGCTGGTACTTCTGCTCTTGGTTATTTGGGGAAATCTCTTCTGTTGGTACAACAAAGAAATAAGCAGATACAAAACTTCAGACATGGAAGGAAGTGCCCCCAAATCCACAAAACCTCTGCAGATTGCAGCATTACACTTGTGCTTGACTGCCTGCTGGATCTTGTCCTGCTGACGTGTGGAGTGATTATGTAAAGACTCTTCTAGGTCTGACTTACAATTATAAATAGCTTTGGGATCTTTTTTAGAGTCTTTATTTTGCCAGTACCAGAAAGATTGTGGTACTCCAGAATTTCTCCAGTAGACTGGTTTGTCTTTCACTGTTCAAGACATCAATAATGCCTATACTTTTCAAGCTAATTTAAGTTGGATTTGGTATGTCATCAGTTGAAATCTCACTCCAAAATTCAATCAATCTTTATTCACCTTCAATTTGTGCTAAATTGTTCAGATATTTTAAAACTCTTCTTCCTTAAAGCTTCTGAGAGAAATTCTACGTTTATTTAATAAAGCAGCCAGGATTTACTACACCAGTGCTGGTAAGCACTTTTTACTTTCCTCAAGATAGATTAGAGTTGACTGTATACTTTTTTTGCTACAACTGCACAAGTTTACAAGTCACAATTGAATTACCAAACTGAGGAAAAGAAAGATTATTCCTGTGGGTGCAATGCAGGTTGCAGACTTGTTTTCTTTTAAGGAAGGGTTTAAAGAATTAGCAATAAATGTTATCAACTGCAGCCAGAAAATGATGCTGACTTATTACTTTGTGGAGACCCTAAGGGGCATCATGAAAACCAAATTCCTTAGCTGAGCTTTCCAGAAGAAAACAGGAAAAAAAAAATAAAAATCTAACAATGCCTTTTGAACACCTTAAACTCAGATTTACTATAGAGGAAAAAATTAAGCTTATAAGCATCCCCATCTTGCCTCTGAAGTTGCACAACCGCAGTGCTTAAAGAGTTACTGATTTATTTACTGCTTAAACAACACCTTCCCAGTGTCACTGACAGTGGGGGGGTGAGGATGTTTCTATTGCCCATGACCCAGAAGAGGGGCAGGGAGTTCACCCACCTTCAGCAGAAACCTCTGGCAGCTGAGAGGAGCACCAGGAGCAGCCGGTTGTTATTTCCCATCGTGCTGGAGTGATTGCTCCACTCCCCTGGATGGGCATCACTTCTCTGCGGATTTTCCCCTTGTTAATTCCCACCAAATAACCCACTGGCTTTAAGGATGCATTTGAGGTGTGGAGGACACGAACTCAGGCCAGCAGAAACTTTGACCTGACTCTTCTATGCCTCAGTTGAGCAGCCCTGACTGGGATGTTACAAGAGGTTCTTCAAAAGGCTTTTTGAATGTTATTTTTGCAAGTTTTGCAGGTGCTTTTGCACGTCAGGGTTTGGTCTTTTTTTGCTGCATCTAAAAATCCAATCCTGTGAGCCATCATCCTTTCTCTCCATAAAATGTACTCCCCACATTTTGTCCAGCTTTACTGGGCAGCCTTTCATCTTGAAACCCTGAGACTGTGTGCTCAGTAAAATCTCTCCTCTCAGGATGAGTTCTTGACAACTCATCAGAGCTTAGAAGTGCTCATGACTGTTACACTGCATGTCATCATTACCAGAGACCCCATTTAAGCCAAGTCTACGTCTTAGTCAAGCACAAAATACCCCCACAGGCTTTTCCACCAGATATATGTTCATAATACTGAATAAAAATTACAAAAACTGGGGGCTTGTCTGCCTCCTCCAAGTCAGAATTTCAAACTCAACATATTTTCTGTTGCTGACGTTGTTTTACAATCACTTACACACCCTCAGCTGTCTCTTCTCTCAGGGACCTGAAGAAAAGTGTCTTCCATGCTCAGTCAGTGAAGTAATTCCTGTACAAAGTACATGACAGCTGAATCATGCCCAGTGAATCACTGTTTGCAACAGACTAAACCCAGACCATCTTACTTAACTGGTATTGAATTCAAGGCAACTAAGATAGATGGTCTGGGAGTTATCTCCTTCAGAAGCCTCTATTACTTTTGCAGGAATCCGTTTCACCAGTCCACAAAAACTAAAACACATGATGCCACTGGAGGATTCATTTCTCTTACGCAGCTGTGATGCTTCTTAATAATCCTGTGGTTTAGGAGTTCATTCTGTACGTCTTTTCATTATTTGGATCACAGTTTTGCTTTCTAGAAGTGAACTATTTGTAGAAATGCTTTATTTTATTTCTGCAGGCCAGCCAGCAGCATGTCTGGCTGCCACAGCACTGCTCTCAGACTTGTGCAGATGCCTCCAACACGCGGGTCAATACAGACCCTGATCCCTCTGCCCAGGAGCAGTGGAGATCTCCCTCCTCCCAGCACTGGGACTGTGCAGCACATCTCAACCTCCTCACACTGACATCAGCATCTCTCTGTGTGCTGCCTTGGGTTGTCCACCGAGCCTGACGGCTTGGAGATGGAAAGCTCCCTAGCTTTCAAAAGCCATGCTCCCCTTCCAGAGCTGTGTACAAGGAACCAGCAACTCCCAGGAGTCAATCATGTCCACAGAAGCAGGTTCTTGATGACTATGGAAGCTCTTTGAGCCACCGCCTTTCCTTCTGTGGCCTCGAAGTCACAGACACCACTAGCCCAGCCTGACCATCTCCAGTGGAAACTGCCATGGGACTGAGACCCAGGAGGTGCTGGTGGAGAAAAATGCAAGGCATTTGTGCTCATCAGCACACGGGGTGCTGCTCCCCGCTCCTGCAGGCTTTGATGGGTGCACAACCAGTTAGCAGCACTGGTGTGAGGGGGGCCAAGAGGTCATGCTGAAAACTGGCACTTTGTCAAAAAGGTCATTTCAGCAGCATCTCACTGCCTTTTTCTTTAAATGAAAGCGTTTTTCTCGTGTCAGCAGCAATTCCAACACATCCACGCTCTCAGCTTGGGTTCAGGTGTGCCAGTGTTCATCCACACGTTTGCCCTTGGCACCAAAATGCCCCAGGGATGAGGGACCTGCTGTGTACGAGTAAATCCAGGCACACATAGAGAGACAAAGCTGATTTATTGGATCAGCTCCAGTGCTCTGCACCACCCTCTACATCCAGTTCCTCAAGCAGGACCAAAAGCCATCAGATTACAAATGGGGGATAGCGGGATGGGTCAGGATCAGGCATTGTAGAGAAGTGTGTAAGCAGAACATACTCAGGTAATTCACTGAACTGGATGCTGGGTCAGGAATGTACTTAGGTTATGTTTGTTATTTTACCTCCCCCCACCCCTTCCTCCGTGGGTTTTCCACACACGTCAGACACCAGCAAAAATTAAAAAACCACCTTCCCCCATCCCTCTTCAGAAATTAACTTCTCTTAGATCGTTCCTGAGCACTTTATTCCTTCGCAGCCAAGCAGAACCACGAGGCAGAAGGAAAATAAGGGAGAAAAAAATTGATAAAAAAAGGAAAAGAACCTGTTAAAAATGATGCAACTGGTTTTTTTCCCTTCCCCCGAACTGTGAAGATTAAAACAGTGATCACTTCCATCACATGCCTCAGATCACAGCTCTCACCAAACAGACTATTCAAGCCACTTGCCCATTATTCTCATCATCAGTTATATAACAGTGACTGATATTATCATTATTCTCTCTATGCATTTCCCTTACTGCTCTAGGGGAGGAAAGGGGGTTCTTTCCCCTCCCCATTCCTAACCAGCAACAGATAAATAACTTTAGCTCAGTGTCTAAGACAATTTTCTCAAGGGAGCCTTTTCTGTCTGGACAGCAGGAGGACAAAAAATACATTGCTGTGGCACGTGCCAGCCTGTGAATTCTGTCACTGGGGATCTTCATTTATTTACACTGAGCTAGCTGCCTAAAGTTGCTTTCAGAAGACAGAGAGTTTGAATATTATAAAGAGCTCTTACAATATGAAGGGCAATGAATTGCCAAGGTAAAATATGTTACCAGCCCAGAACCCCTTCTAAAAGGAGGAGAACATTTATCTGTTTCTCTGCTTCAGCCCATATTTCACGTTAATGGTTTGGCTTCCTTGGTGTGGTTGTGACATACAGCTGTTTGCATTTATCTCTCTAAGCCCTGTTTGTAAAAGTACTGTATGTGCAGATGTGTTGCTTTGGGGGCTTAAAAAACGCTAATTGTGAAATTCTCAGGGCATTTAAAACTGTTTCACTGCATTCACCCTGCTAGGAATATTATTTGGATATAATATGGAAGGGGAAATACAGCAGAGTTCCATTTACTATAAAACCATCCCTTGTTTTAAAAATATGCCTCATATGAGAAAAGGGATCGATCCAGAAAACTGAACAGAACCATTGGATGTGTTGACACCTCGGGAATGGTCATTTCCCAAACCCTGCCCCCCTTTTCTCAGTAGTAACACCAAAATTTCAATACTTACTGTACCATGATGTGGCCAAAGCAATTCAACTAACACTCAGAAAATGTTCAGATACTACTAGAAAATGATGTAACACAAAACAAATACAAAATGCTGATTAAAAAAAAAAAAAAGGCATATTTCCCGTTTCTGTGCTTCAAAGTTAGTTCTCCCTTTTTATGTAGAGACAAAACAGCTTGTGAAAATTTCAAAGCTACCTCTTTCAAAAACAGTTCTGCTCCCAGGCTCTTTTGAACAGTATCTTTTTTGGCTCTGCAGGCATTTGGCATGTGCAGCCTAAACCCTTCATGGCACATGGGATTCCACGGCTCAGAGCAGGTTTGGGCACAGGATGGACCTGGGGGACCAAGGAGAACTGGCTCTACCAACAGCATTTCCATCACTGAGGAGTGAAAGAAAGGGAAATACAGAGGGTTTGTTCCCTTAGTTTTACAGCATAAAAGGGATAAAATATAAACAAAACAGATAAAAAATTAAAAACATGGATCTAGTTCACAAAGAGGTCACGGGTAATAACAATATATCTGTTGTTCTCAGTAAGGGACTTCTTTCTTTTGTCCTCACCACACATGGCTAAAAGGTTTTCTTGCACAATCAACCTTTGGAAGCTGCAAAGTGGGTTTCTGCTCAGGGCCGTGGGAATGGATCCTCAGCAGGGATATACCTGGAGGCAGGAATTCTGTCCCTGCCAGGGTCAGCAAGGCTGTACCAGGGAATGGAACCGGATCGGCAAGCCGGCTCTAACCAGCTCAGTGTGGACTTAAGTCCTTTAAAAAATTCAAACCTCTAATCTCAGACACCCTTTGAAATGCGAAGTGTCTCCTGAGCTGTTGCTGCTGAGCAGGAAAAGTGCTCTAGGAGTAACATGGGAAGGCAGAAGGAAAAGGAATGAGGGGAGGGAAGGGAAACATGCTTTTCCAAACCCGGCTCACCCCTCTCTTCTGGGAGCAACTGGTGTGGGCAACACAGTCAAACTGAGTGCAAGTTCTGCAAAGGAGCTCAGGTTGTGGCCTGAAGCCCTTAGTGTGGTCTTACTGAAACGTTTCAGTGTGGTCTGAGAGCCCCCTGCGTGCTCAGCACTGTGTGACAGTGACACGAGCTGCCTTCCAGGGACTCCAGGGGAACTCTCCTTTAACCAGCAAAATAATGATTTTGGAAGGTGATGGCAAAAAATTTAGGATATTTCCATCAAAATGCATCTCCTTAACTGAGTAACTTCCCAGTCTCTCTAGCCAAAGTGTAATTGTTAATGACTGAAGAAACCAGAAGTGTTTCGCCAAGGAGGAATCAACTCTCTGTTAAGAGAGTTCAGGATTATTGCTGAATGCTGAAGGCAGCTTTCAAAGATCAGGTGTTCACAAATTAAAGAAGTTAGATACACTTGATCATTCTGAAAGTATACTGACACCTTTAATGGCATTTTTCTTCTGTCTGTGTAGCAACATGTGTTTTACATTACAGATATTTCCATGGGTGAGATTGCAGATTTTACCCATCCTATACAAAATACTGATGTTCCCCTCTGAAAGAAACTCTCGTGACAAATAAGCTCTTTATAACATCATGCATACTGTGTGCTGCAATCCCGGGGGGGTTCAGAGATACGTATACATACGCACACATTTTGGGGGTACAGCAGTAACACATTTTGATTGGCTGTAATAACTTTTTAATATTTTTCAGTGATGTAAATCATTCATCATCGTTCATTGCCACGTCCTTCCACTTCCTCCCAAGCTGCAGTGTTCAATATTGTGTCTAACAAATCACCTCCTCATCTGATTTATCTCACAGCAGGCAAATGTGCCCACTTATCCTCCTGAAATTGCCAAAAAAATCCTGTATGTTGGGTGTTAAATAATAAGGAATTTGGACACAATTGTGCCACTGATTCCCTGGCGTTTTTACCAGGAGCACCAGCCAACCAACTGACTCGAAATCAAATAACTGCCTTTAGATCAATGAAATATCCATTTACAGCAGTGAGAGCAACACGACACTGCACTTGACTAACAAGTGAGCAAATTGGAACCAGCTCACCCAAAGCAGCCTGAGCTGGCTCTTAGGGAAGGTCCCAGGTTGCTGCAGATGTTTCCATCCAGAAACATCTTCAAGTACACAGTATTTTTTAATTCAGAACCGCATCCTTCATGATATGCAAGGCACAAAGATCTATCAATTCAGTGTCTATTTTGGGCACGAGGGATGAAGGTTTCATTAGCAGCTCCCGTGAAAATCATTTTATTTAATATTCAGGTTGATGGCACTGGGGTTTAATGCTGATGGCAAAACCTAAAGCAAAGGTTCCATCCAAAATTCTTTGGAATCAATGTGATTCTCAACACTGACTTCAACGAGGCCAGGATTTCAGCCTAAACTTTTTTGTTTTCTTAAATAAAATGCATAGGTTATTTCTAGATCACTCTGATTGCCTCTAGGATTCTGCCAGACTAACTGATGGCAGTTTTCCTGCCTCCCAGGACAGTTTCTGTGAGTCCCAAAAGCTTACATTTTGCATATAATAATTATATCCAATAAAAAAATAGCATGAAGCGACTTCCAAAATCCAAAGGTCAAAAATTCAGCTAACATATATTAATCTTTATTATGTAACAATGATATAATAAATAACTTTATGAATTCATACAACCTGTACAAAAAGCTGAAAAGCCTCTGTACCAAGTTAGGTACCAGCTATTTGGATTTAATATTTGTTAAACATAAGATCTAAAATTATATACAGTTGTGGAGTTAAGGCAAAACCAGATGATACCTTTAACACAACAGAAGGCTGGAAAAACACACATAAATACCAACAAGGGGGATCTCATCTCCAGCTAACAAAGAGGTTGTGGCTAAGGAAGGAATCCCTCAGGACTGTAATAAAGCAGTTATTACCAGTCACGTTAAACCTGAAGAACAAGTGAGAGACTTCCTGCAGGGCAAAGCTGTTTAGCAAAGTTGTGCCTGAACAACCACCTTTAACCCTGGTTAGTTTTGTCTGAATTGTTATAATCTGCTGTTCTTTTAGAAATCAGCACGTGGAAAAGAAGAATATCTTTCATACCCGACTGAAATACAACCACAACCCCTTAGCTTGGTGTGGGCAAGACCTGATGTGAGCAGTGACGGAGCTTAAACATCTGGGTGAACCATCCAACACACAACACACAGAGGAGAATTGAAGTCAACCACTTATCAATAATAATTACCTTTCTCAAGACAATGGAATAGATCATGGCAGTTCAGTCCCAGTGACAAAAACATGTATGACCAATATATCAATATACAGTTCTTTGGCAGCAACACACTAACTCTTGATTGAAGTCTGAACTCAAACTCTCCTAAATTAAAGACCTGGTTGCCAGTCTTTTCATAATTAAAGAAAATCCACTTCTCTCACGAATCCAGTAAGTCCAGAGAATGTGATTGGAATAAATCTTGCAGGCAGTTTAAACTGTAATGTTAAGCGTAGATATTTATTATCTGCTTTAGTCTCAGTCCAAATATATTGTATTTAAACACACAAAATTCTGTGAAACTTCTGAGTAGTTCAGATGGGGCCAAAATCCACAGAGAGAATCCATATTCACCCATGAAAAACCAATAAAGAAACATCAATCCCATGATAACAAAATGATCTTCATGTGACAGAGGCAAGGATGAGTCCACACCTGGATGAATGTCACAGGAGAATTGACTTTACAGGGGAAAGACCAGAAAGCCAGAAAACGTAGAATACTGCCATCCACCGACCAGATTACCTTTCTCCAGTTTCAGGTAAACCTTGTCCTCCTTGTCCAGGTAGAGCAGGACTCCATTAGTGGCAGCTTCACGTGTGACATCCTTGTCCCCAGCAAAAGCAGAAATCACTGGCTTTCCATTCAGCATCAGATTAACCTGCAAGAGAAAAACCACTGAAAAGCTCCAATTAACAGAAAACCAGCAGGAACCATCCCATAATATCAACTGCCGAGTAGGAGCTCTGCTAAGCTCCCAGTCCTCACTGCTTTTTGGTCTGTTTTAAACTAATAATTACATTTCCTTGATGTGTAGGAGCGCATTGATGTCCCACGGGCTGGACTTGCAGCTGAGGGAACTATCACCTCAGTTTGCATCCCTTTGCCTCTGTCGGGGGTTATTTACTCACTCAGGAGCCAAAAAAAGGACATTTTCAAGAAACTTGGGCAGCCAGAGATGTGATACAGGCACCTGCTGAGGTGTCAGAGGCACCACAGTGGGCTGGGAGCTCACACTTCACGGGGAGCAAAATCTGCATCCCTCCCATCACTGATGGCAGCTGAGGTTTAAAGTCTAGAACCAAGCTTCAGCTGTATAAACCACACTGCTATGGTTTAGTTCTGCCTCCATTTTCCTACAAAACCCTGCTGAAAGTCAGCACAGCCTTTGCTCTGAAAGCAGCATCACAGACACTCCCTAAATAAAGATGGGCAGGCCTGGGGGATTGGACAGATCCAGGCATTTTTCATTTCCCCCATGGCAAACTATCAGCTTTCCTCTGCTTCTTCATTTTAAGCAGCTCTAATGCAGTCACACAGGGTGAATTGTGAAATGCTTATTCAGGTGGAGTATGCTGGCCTTGCATATGCTCCCATTAATTTTAATGGGAGTCACCAAGGAATAAATTAGTTTTCAGCAGAAGTCAGGGCAGCAGAATATGGCCCTTATTTAGGATTCACCTATCTGGGAAATCCGCTTAATCAGATGTCCCCAGGGAACAAACTGCAGTTTAATGATATTTAATGGCACTAACAGATGTGCCAGGAGCACAGTCATATCAATAGTGTAGGAAGCCTTCAGGTGATTAGTGGTGTTTCAGTCTGCAGGAGACTCAAGCCAGTTTGTTCCAGTGTCTTCTGGTTCTCCTGTCTAGTTGTCAAACTTGCAGAAAAAAGGGGCATCAGTGGTTGGCTTGGTTCTCATTGCTTGGTTTTGGTTTGTCCCACTCCTTCTGTACCATCTCTCTGGGCTGGGCCCTCCTGCTGATCATCTTACAGCAATTTTAATCACAGCAGAAGACACATGGCAGGTTTGCCCCAGATGGTCCCACATTAACTACGCCAGAACTTCCACCTCTTTAGAAACTCTTGATCTGTGAAGTATTTCAGGCCATATCACAGGTTGTAACATTCCCTGTCATGAGCCCCAAACTCCCAGGTTTGAGTCCCTGGTGTGTGAAACACCAAAGTCTGTGCTGGACTTCCAGAAATCAAGCCTTGGCATCTTCCTTGGCAATATGTATTTCAAATCCAATGAAGTGGCTGACATACAGTTATTCAAGGCCATTTCAACCTTTAGCATTTAAGAGAGTGAAAAGAACAAAGTCTGAGCACATGAAACAGCTTATAAGCTCATTACAGAGATTTTCATGAGGTTTATATTTCACTTAGGGCTTTTGCCATTGACCTGGACGGAATTAGGGCTTCACACTGTGAACTGAAGGTGAATGCCAGCAGGGATGTGACTGTGTCCTGCACCAGCTCTCTGCCCTCTCCACCATTTACACTTTTCCCTGGAGCCAGAGCTGCCAAAAAGACATGTCTGATCATTCCTCCTGCTGAAATCTGTTTCATCTCAGCCTTGCACACTGCAAACCATATCCAGGAGCAAGACAGAGCAGGGAAAAGCATCAGATACTTCTATGAATCTGGTGGTCTCATGGGTGAAAACAAAGGAAGCCAAAGATGTTATTCCAGATCTAGAGAGCCAGGATGTCTGTCACAGAAAATGTGTGACCTGGCATGAAGACTAAGGGATGTACATTAAGGAATTTGCTGTTGGCTCAGCAAGGGGATGTTCAGGAACTTAGAGGCTTTTCCTCTAAGCCAGTATGTATTTATATTTAATTAGGCAGTTCAGCTGTTGTTAAGCTACAGGAGAAAGTGCAAAATTACTCCTTTTTGCTAATATATGACACATGTCTTATACATTATATGGTGGGGAAGAAAAAGTTTCAACTGGTATAAAGGTTCCTTAGAAGACATCCCTATAGAGATACAGCATTTTGGTGTGGTTACAGAACAAACAGAGCACGTTGACAAACTTTGGCCCACAGCAGAAAGGACACAAGCAGCTACCTGGCATCAGGAACTGCCAGCAGGTCAGAATGTTACGAAAATAGTCAAATCTGGTGTGGGCACCCAGAACTCCTGTGACCCAGACAGTGGCTTCAACCTGTAGCAAAATATGACTCTAAGTGCAATTCAGAGCTCTCTCTTTTACTCTTGGATCGTTCATTCTATTGACTGTTTTATATCACCCCATATATTCAGTTTTATGGGAGAGAAGTGAAGCTGTGGCAGTTTATCTGAGGTGAGGATCCTGCATTATCTCAGCTCTTCAGTTTAGATTAATTCACTCTGCTCCTGGGAAGTCTACACCACTGGTTGCTGTAACCTCAGCTATTTTCCCTTGAAAGCATGTTAAACACTCCTGTCTTCAGTCAGGATCCTCTTCCAAACAAAGAATTTAAGTAAAAGATTGTATAATCATACTTGGTCAACGTACCTGAATTGTTTGACTCTGATAGACTTTAATTACGTGAAAACTGAAACTGTAAATCCCTTTTCTTGGTGCTACAAAGACAGACTCCAACGTGAAAAAATTGCCCACATTCACTAGGATCTACAAACAAAAAAATAGAGAATGGGAATTAGCACAGGTACTGAGTGCTAGAAAAAAGTACAGATTATAACTTTAGAAACCATTCCTCCATGGAAAAATTTTAATCCACATCTAAGCTGGTTTATTCATTGTTCTCTCAGTGAAGCTGGAATGGCTCATAAAATGGATATTGAGCTATATGTATAGTACAACTTTACTACAAACAATCTAGGGTGGAAATTATTGCTTACTTTGCTACTGTGTCATACATTCGAGTCCTTTCTTCTATACATGTTTAGAGGAGATGAAGATAAGGCATTTTTGTTCATCATTCCCCCCAAAATGACATCAAAATTACTACTTCTGGGAGTGGCATGTGGCTTTTGGCTAAAAAGCCATGGTCAAGCCAACAGCATCTTCCTCGAAGCACCAAGCTGTGAGGAAGGATGTACATGAATGACATAGCTCATTCCCCAATTTACAGCCAGAGTTGCTGAAATACCTGGCACATCCCAGTAAAAACTGCCTGTGAGCCTTTGCTGCTTCAGTTGGGTTTGTAAGCACTAATAATAATTTAGGTTTGATTGAACAGACGAGTAACAGAGGGGAACACAATGAATGAGCGCATCATCCATGTGCTGCACATCTCCCGTGATGACTAGATTTTGCTTCCTTTCCACTTTGTTATGCTTTATCTTTAATTGATATTTCCAGGCTCCTTTATGCCAGGTGGAGCCACGAACAATGTCCACAGAGTTATGATAATTTTACACTCCCTGCACCAGGCTGTGTGACATACCTGGCACCAATTGTCACAATCTACTGGTCATTACGTGGTGTAGGAAGAAGAATAACCATCAGTCTCAATTACTCTGGACTTTTCCCCAGGACTCGCTGGTATTGAAACGTGTGCTGACCTGCACGTTGAG